>VYXC01002300.1:22978-62327 GCA_013397175.1 Platysteira castanea
TGCCCGAGTCCTGAGTCTGCCTGGTGGGGTTCCAAACCCCCCCGGACAGACAGAGGGACACTCTGGGCTGCCACAGATCATCCCACTCAAACATGAAGCATCGCTCAAACATTAAGCCTGAGCCTAGGTCGTGCCATTTGATCACCACCAAGTTCTGGTGTCAGACAGCAGCAGGCAGTGTTACAAACGGAGATGCTTTTAACAACTTAATAACTTTACATTACATTACTGGCCCAAGAAAGCCAAAATTGTTCATAACAGGCGGCCCAGTTTCACCAAGCATCACCCAGCTGAGCTCCTCACCGTGAAGAAGTCGCAGAGGGTGACGTGTGGGAAGACCTCGTGGGCTCTGTTCTTCCCGCACTGGCGCTTGCTCTCCTTCCAGAAGTCCTGCAGGCGGCTGTGCAGGCGGCCCGTGGGGCACAGGTAGAGAGCGTATTCCTGAGGGATCGGGTCGTCCAGGGAGGGGTCGTTGCAGTGGGAATGCAGCCTGGAATCAAGAGCACACCGCCGGCAGTGAGAGCCTGCACCGCTGTGCTGCCCTGGTTTTTGTAAGCCTTCTGTTTTTAACCTTGGAGTCAGATTCTTTTCACACAGATTCATGTAAATAATAGCCAGTGTTTACTTAACGGTATTTTCTGTTTTTCATTCCTTTTGTGATATGACAACTTTGATGAGCACCTTTCTTCTCCAGTGGGATGGAGAAGGAAGTGACATGCTCTCCAATCCCTTGTGGAGTTGGGACGTGTATAAAAATGAGATAATGTAAATAAATCTATCTATTTTCCTCCTTTCTGCTGCACCTGGCAGGTGCGAGAGTGTCTTTATTGTGTCTCCGCAGACACACCGCTGGCTCTTGTTTCCTGTGGCCGGAGGCCTCCATGGCAGAGATCAGAAAAAGCAAATACAGTTTTATTCTTTTCTTGCAAATGAAAAGCTGAAGTAAAAGCTCCTTTTCCTCCCTCAAGCACTAAATAATGGAGATTTTTTTTTTCCTGATTATTTTTGGAGTACTTTACATTTTGTCATGTGTCTTCGCTCCTGTCCGTGTCTGAAAATGTCAGGATGTGCCGGTGAAAGCACAATAAAGGACACGCTCACACCTGCTGGGTTCAGCAGAAAGGAGGGAAAAGAGAGACTTTATTTACCCTTATCATGCTTTATAGAATTCTCAACTCCACAAGGGATTGGAGGACATGTCACTTCCTCCTCAATCCCACTGGAGAAAAAGGATGCTCATCAAACTTTCNTGTAAATAAATCTATCTATTTTCCTCCTTTCTGCTGCACCTGACAGGTGCGAGAGCCTCTTTATTGTGTCTCCCCAGACACACCGCTGGCTCTTGTTTCCTGTGGCCGGAGGCCTCCATGGCAGAGATCAGAAAAAGCAAATACAGTTTTATTCTTTTCTTGCAAATGAAAAGCTGAAGTAAAAGCTCATTTTCCTCCCTGAAGCACTAAATAATGGAGATTTTTTTTTTCCTGATTATTTTTGGAGTACTTTACATTTTGTCATGTGTCTTCACTCCTGTCTGTGTCTGAAAATGTCAGGATGTGCCGGTGAAAGCACAATAAAGGACACGCTCACACCTGCTAGGTTCAGCAGAAAGGAGGGAAAAGAGAGACTTTATTTACACTTATCCTGCTTTATAGAATTCTCAACTCCACAAGGGATTGGAGGACATGTCACTTCCTCCTCAATCCCACTGGAGAAAAAGGATGCTCATCAAACTTTCTCTTATCACAAAACAGAAAAGACAGTTAAATAAACATTGGCTATTGTTTACATGAAAGTGTGTGAAAATTCCCTGACTTCAAGGTTAAAACAGAAGGCTCAGCAAAAAACAGGACAACAAGAGGAGACAAAAATTACTTTTTTAGGATTTTGGTTTTTTTTTCCCCTTGTCAGGACTGGAAACAGAGGACTGAAAGAGGAAAAAAGGCAATGAGTGGAACATGTTTGAGAACGACAAAATTAAAATTAACTGAAGATTTAAAAAATACTCAAAAAGAGCCTTTTTATTCAGCCCTAAGAAAAGCAAGCAAGACAAATCAGAAAACACACAAGCAAAGGCAGAAACTCCTATTCCATGTGATGATATAATTTACCATGTCCTTCCCATGCTGTGTGTTTGTCTTTGCAGCTGTTGGATTGAGAGTGGTTGTTGGGAAGTGTGGTAGCATCCCTGAAAAAAATTATTTGGAAAGAACATGCCATTCTCAAATATCTCCTCTGGCTCTTCACAAAAGAGAAGGAAATAGAAGAAAAAAGCAAAAAAAAGCATCTGAGCCAAGGAGAAAAAAAAAACGCAAAACAAAACCCCGGAAGAAAGTGCAAGGAAAGACTGGATTTAATGTGAAGGTGAGTTAAAGCAAAAAAAAAAAAATCAATGATCAGCACATGAATGACATATAAATACTCTGTGAGAGTCTTGGTAGGGAGGAGAAAACTTTGTGGGGTTCAAAAAGTGATTTTAATTGTAAAATTAAAATCCTCTGACCATCAGCCTTTCAGCTTACTTGGTGGTGAGCCTTTCTGTTCCCCTTCAGCTGTTGTTCCTGCAGGTGTTTGTAAGTGCAGCCATGGGTTTATAGAAATTTTCCCTGTTTTCTTGTTCCTTTCCCTCAGGAGGCTTAAAGCTGAGGAGGAACTTCTGACCAGACCAGCTGGTCCCATGAACTGACTCCGTGGTAAAAGTAAAAGTAGGTGCTTCTTTTTAATTTACCTGGACCTCCTGCAAGTAACCTTGCTCCCCAGAATAAGTACAAATACAAATATTTCTCTCTCTGAGTGAAATCAATAAAAAAGAAAAATCTCAAATTCAATTTTGTTTTTTTTAATGGTATCTAGCTTCAAATTCAGCAACACGATGAGCACATCACCAAGGATTTTTAGGCAGGTTTAACGTGAAGGCCCACCTTAGAAATCACAGGTACTTACCATTTTGCTGCATCTTCTGTTGTCTTTTGTCCAGTAGCAACCAAGGCTTTTTGCCTAGAAAAAGCACCAAATTGGTTCCTCAGAATACCAGAAAGAAAACTTTTATAAAGTAAAGGCATTTAGTGACTGTGGTCAGCAAGTCTATTTTCCAGCACAGGCAGGACTTTTGGCAAGGTTTCTCCTAGCAAATATTAATGTTTGTAAAATCTTCCAGATAGTTTTTTTCTCACTGGAAGTCTTTAATTCCTTGAAGGTTGATAACCTGTCCTCTGCATAAGATGCCTTCCTTTGTGCTCTGGAGGTGTTTCCTTAGCAGCCCTCCTGACCACATGGATTTCCTTGGGGTCAGATAAACCATCCATCCACTGTAAGAACAGAGTTTTCTTGGCTCACAGGACAAAAGTTCTGATTCAAGATGCCAGGCCCAAGCCCACGCATTAAAATGAAGCAAAACATGCTTATACTGGGGTGTGAAATCTGAGTTGAGGATCCCCCACAGCCAGCACAGAGCCAGATCTCAGCTCGGTCAAGATGAGGGACAAAATCTCTCGTTTCTCTCTGTTAATGCAACTTCCCTTCTCTGGGGTCGGATTTGATTCAAGTTTCCTTTTCTCACTAGAGCTTTCGAAATGCCAGCTACGTGTTTCAGATGAGCAAATCTTTGTGCCTAAATACTGGGTGATGGGGGAAGGATTCCAGTGTTCGAGCACCTATGAGCCCCGTTTCCATCCCTGAAATGTACCTACAAACTTTTCACAAGAAGCAGGAAGGGGAAGTAGAGACAGTGGACATAGGAAAAAAAAAATACTGAATTTCTTGGCATCTACTGAGTTGCTTGACATCTGCTGGTGTCTTTCCTTCTCTCTTGAGGCCACCCTTTCTGGTCACTGGCTCCTGAGGGCATTGAATTGTGTTGTCTCATCCCATTTTTGCTCTTCATCCATCCCCGGGACGCCCGAGCACACATCAGCAGTGCAATGAGTGCCCTGAGCTGCAGGACTTGGGCTCATCCTTATGCTCCCTCCTACTCTTCTGTCTTCTTTTTAGTGTGAAAACTACACTTGGGCTTTATAATAACATTTTTATGCAACCATGCCTGGCTCTTTAGTGAGGCTTGACATAGGTAAGGACAGACGTGAGCTCAAACTTTACCTTCTACCTTTCTTTTCTGTGAAGTAAATCCACTTCTGTGGCCAGATCAACGCACAGCCACGAGGTCCAAAGCCAGCCTGTGCCCCCTGTGACTGAATACTGCACATTTCCTTTCTGTGCCTTTGCTGAGCCCGACTATTCCATCACACCAAACACAAACAACCCGTGTTGTCGCCCTGGTTTTTGTAAGTCTTCTGTTTTTAACCTTGGAGTCAGAGTCTTTTCACACAGTTTCATGTAAATAATAGCCAATGTTTACTTAACGGTATTTTCTGTTTTTCATTCCTTTTGTGATAAGAGAACTTTGATGAGCACCTTTCTTCTCCAGTGGGATGGAGAAGGGAGTGACATGCTCTCCAATCCCTTGTGGAGTTGGGACGTGTATAAGAATGAGATAATGTAAACAATAAAGTCAATTCTTTTCTTTCTGCTGAACACTGGCTATTATTTACATGAATCTGTGTGAAAAGAATCTGACTCCAAGGTTAAAACCAGAAGGCTTACAAAAACCAGGGCGACACCGTGTTTCTGTCCCTCTCCTCAGGCAGCCCCTCCTGCTCTGCGTGTGGAAGCGCCAGTGGCAATGATGCCAGGCTTTATTCACAATCACCATTTCACCTCCCAGTTCACCTCGTAACCACCCATTGCACCTCCAAGGGAGTGTTTCACCACTTGGTGCCATGCTGCTTCTCCCACCCGGGGGCAAGATCTGTGCAGACAGCTCTGGAGCCAAAACAGGGTTTGGCTTCAGCTTTTCTTTACCATGGGGCCTTCAAAATTAAGTATAATAGGATCTGAGGCCACGGACTGCCATCCTGCTCAGTCCCATCTCGCTGTTCTCTTGTGCTCCTCTCCATACCTGTCCCCACCTTCTGTCTCATCACATTTTGGCTGTAGGATGATTCCCAGCAGGGTTTAGAGAGCCCGTAGCACCAGGGGTGCATTAGGCTGTGACTAATCCTGCACTCCCAAGATGAGAAGTGAAAACTGGAAAATAATGCGAAGAATAAATTCTGCACGTAGCAATTTCTCTCAGACAGACAGTAGGAATAAACCATTGAAAATCTGTACTGAAAGCAGATTAAAAATTAATCTACAGTGAGAATAAGATGGCTCTTCCCTAAAACAGAAAGTGCTGGCACAGTTTTTGTGGAAATTTGCTTATGTTAGACATGACCCTCACATATTTGAGTTTTGTTCACCGGGGAAATGTTTCTTTGGCCTGTTGGTTCTACACGATTAAAGATTTTGTAATATTTCCACCCCCCTCATATTTCTCAGGCCAGGACATCTCAAAATAAACTTTTCAGTAGTTTCATTCATAGTTTAATTGAGGGACAGCAGAGACAGCTGAAAGGTTTTATAACAATGCAATCAAAATTTTGAAGGTCTTAAGGTCATTAATAGGAAATAAAGTTTTTTAAATTTGCTTTTTGACATTTTGTTATCTTATGTCAATTTGCACAGTATTTCTGCTGCTGCTTCCTGATTGTGAGATAGGAAGCACAAAGTCCTCTCAGTAACAGCAGAAAGCATTTTGAAGGGGATTGGAAAAACATCACATAAAGCAGAAAAACTTCAAAAAGTGGCCATTACTTTGGGCTGACCAAACTTCCAGTATTAATAGAGAAATGATGAGCCACGTTTTCAGCCCACAGCTAAAAGTCCACCGTGCATCACTGGGAACAAGGGACTCACAGTTCCCTTGTGAGCTGTGCCCATCGTGTCTGACATTGATTGCTGCCACGCTGTTCCCAAAAAACAACACAGCACTTACAAATGGAGCCTCTTCCACTTGCCTAATTCTCAGTCAAAAGGGAGAGAGATATTGCTCTTCTTTCTAAAATATTTTTTATGAGTGGTTCTCTGATATTTAAATAATAAGATTTATTTTCTGAACAGTTTGAACCAGAAATATCCATACTTGCCCTTCAGAAGTTGGAAAATCCTCCCCAGAACTTGCCTGTCCAACAGGAGAGGTGTTTGGGGGAGGAGTGACCAGCACTTTTCCTTTGCATTAACTTGTTTACCTGCTGCCAGTTGCTCTCTCATCCATTGGAGCTGCCAAGCATAGTGCCTTATTCTTTACTATGACATTTTCTAGGCAGGACATGATTTTTGGAACAAGATCCTGATTCAAGACAGGAAGAAAAATTGACAGACTTAT
Source organism: Platysteira castanea (assembly GCA_013397175.1). Classification (NCBI taxonomy): domain Eukaryota; kingdom Metazoa; phylum Chordata; class Aves; order Passeriformes; genus Platysteira; species Platysteira castanea. Next base: position 29,238 of record VYXC01002300.1, read on the forward strand.
GGGGCATCTTGTTAAGGAAAGCTTTTAAAACAGTTTCCAGTGACACCATCCAGCAGGAGATTTTTGCCAGGCCTAAAAAAAACTTTGTCTAGAAATTACATCCATGGTTAATTCCCTTATAATAAGAGTGATAAGCAGAAAACAAAAATGAAAAGAGGATGTATCCCAAGAGCAAACTATGGTCAACTTCTCAGCTCACTGAGAAGCCTCTCAAACTCAGGATGTGGAAGGGTGCGCGCCTTTAGATTTACACAGTATTTTAAAAAATGGGATATTGAGCAGGTTGGTTTTGCTATCCGGGCAATAGAGACTGCTCTATATGAATTTCAGAGCCAGACAAGTCTGATCCCTGCGTGGGGACATCACCCCCAGGAGCAGCACAATCTCCTGATCACAACACCGAGCCGCCGCTAGCGGGGTTTTATGGGAAGCGCCTCGTAGCTGAAATAAATCTCACAGTGCAGAGGCAGCTGAGCACGCTACTCACGCGATATGAGCCGGGAATCCTTTGGCCAGGAGGGGCTCGAGGAGGGCAGAGGTGCTCCTGCCCCGGGGCTTGTTGGACACCTTTGCGTAGAGCTGCGCCTCGGCCACCGCCATCCCCTCCGTGTCCTCCCCTCTCTGTGTGCTCAGCACTGGAGGTGGGAGGAGGGTGCGAGGGAGGGAGGGAGGGAGTCAGAAAATGAAAGAGAGAAAGAGGCAGATGAAATGAAAAAAAAAAACCAAACCTCACACCCCTTGTGATCTTTTCTGACAAAAGCTGACATCCTGTTTTCGTAGAACCTGCGCCTCTGAGTTTTTGTTGGAGGGTGGCTGAAAAAGAAAAAGCTTTTCCTGGCCGCCCCGGCAGAACAAGATGAGAAGCCCACAGGTGAGGACCACAGTCAGAGTGGACTTGCTGGAGGGGCTCAGGTGGAATCTTTTATCTTTTCACTTTAAACTGTCTCGCAAAAGCCAAGAAATCCACCTGAGCTGCAGCTGCACTGGGGGGAGCAAGTGAGGCTGTCCTGCAGCATGGAGGAAGTTAGTCTCTAGGCCAAAACTTTCCTTTTGGGCTCAGTTTCAGGTCCTCCTGTCTGCATCATACATGGTTCCTGCTCTGGTCTTTTCAGCCAAAGGCAATGAGAAACCCAACCGTGCAAGATTAAACCCAACGTCCCATCTAGACATCACACCCTGAGGCTGAGCTCGGAACAGTTCAGGGTGGAAGCAGGGAGAAGAACTTGTCCTTTCCAGTGGTGCCAGTCCCACTGTGGGAGCCTTTGCAGAGCTGCCCCGGCTGGTGCCTGGGATCTCCAGCGTGGCCAGAGCGGGTGAAATGGTTTGGAGGCAGTTTTTTCTGTCCTCATTGCAGGTATCCGTGTTCCTTGTGGGGGACAGGACACCTCACCCCGTGGACTGGAAGGATCACCTGAGCTGCTGGTCTCCTGAAATGAGCCCTCATGTTTTCCTCACTTTGGCTAAAGTTCCCCTTGGGACACCTGGCCAGCTTGAGCTGGTTCTCCAGCTGTTGGGAGAACCATCAGAGCTATCTGAAGCCTGGTGGGGAGAGTGTCCCCATTTCCAGGGAAGGCTGCTGAAAGAGTGACACAGGAGATGGTGAAGGGTTCTTGATGCCACGGCTTAAGTTAACAGGATTGTGATGTGGTGTCCTTCCCTTTGGAAGTGAGAGTTTCCACTGTGCACAGCAAAGGGACTGAAGAGCTCCTCTCATCTCAGCCATGTTCCAGGGACATGGGTTTTACCATGGAAAACTTTAATTTCCTCCCTGGCCTCTCAGAAGCCTTGTTTCACTTACACTCCAGTGGCTTTTTGCATCATCCTTCCTTCTCCTTCTTCCCTCCACCCTTCCCTCTGTCAGGAATCTCTCTTCTCAGTGAAAACAACCCAGCCAAATTATTACCACTCTTGAGCGTTCCGTGCAGCTGAATGTACATTTCCACTTCCTAAATCCCAGAGCACAACCGAGTTGATACCTCAGCAACGTGAGACGCTGCTTTTTCAAAAACCCCGTGCAGGCACGCAGCGAAGGCCAAGCCAAGTGAAGGAGGAGGAAGGTGAGTCTGTCAGCTTCGTGTGCTGCAGAGATGAAGCCCGGGGCTGCTGCCCTCTGCCACCCCCAGCTCTTGGTGTTCAGGCCCCTCAGCTTTGACAGAGGATGTTGCCCTGGTTTTTGTAAGCCTTCTGTTTTTAACCTTGGAGTCAGATTCTTTCACACAAATTCATGTAAATAATAGCCAGTGTTTACTTAACGGTATTTTCTGGTTTTCATTCCTTTTGTGATAAGAGAACTTTGATGAGCATCTTTCTTCTCCAGTGGGATTGAGAAGGAAGTGACATGCTCTCCAATCCCTTGTGGAGTTAAGACGTGTATATGAATGTGAAATTGTAAATAATAAACAAATTATTCCTTCCTTTCTGCTGAACCTGGCAGGTGTGAGAGCGTCTCTATTGTGCCTTCCCAGACACAAGAGGATGAGCCAGCGCTCGCGTGGCGTTCGTGGGGCTCCTTTGCCGAGGGGCTACGGGGAGGTTTGCAAATACAACAGCATTGCCTGGCGTTCTTGGGCTAATTAACAAGCCTGCTGAATTTTTATCCCCCCCTTTCCGTAGCCATGCCAGCCGGGGCCACCCGATAGCCCTCTCCAGGTTGGGTTACACGGGCTGCGGCCGCGGTGCCGCGCGCAGCGGCCGGCTGGAAACCCTCCCAGGGCACAGGGGCTCAGCAAACTCCGAACTTCCTTCGGGCTGCTTCCGATGATGAGGAAGGAAAACGGGTTTGCTTTTAACTATGACTTCTCAGGAAGAGGTGAGTGAAGCTTTGGGAGCGTGTGGTAGCCTCTGAATAAGTGAAATGTCAGTGTTCAGCTTGCAGGTGATTTACTTCACAATGCTGGTTTGTTTCCTGGTGGGCAAATTGTGCACCAGCTAGAAGGCTTTTCGGTTTTAATATTTAACAATCGTGCTGGCAGATTCTCTACAAAGTTTGATTTATGTTCATTGAAATGCAGGTGAAATTTTACCAAATGAAAGAGCATGAACCTTATGCTGAAAAGTGAAAAAAGATTCCAGGTTAATTTCCATTATAGATACAATGTTACAGATAAAACATGTGTTCTTTGCCTAAAATGTGACATTGTAAGCATTTTCTTGGACTGACCCTGCAACCGTGCTGCTTTTACCAGCTCCAGTCTTTAACAAACCTGGACCTATCTCACACCACTGTGAGTTCAAAAATCTGATTCCTTTTGCCATTGTGCAGAACCAGAATCAGAAATTAGCAGTTCAAATCTATATACCCCTGAATTCTAGTGTAGCTCACTTTAATGGGTTTTTTCCTTGTGTAGTAAGTCATCAAAAGTTTAGTGGAGTAAAATTCCCCTGAATGAGGATCCCGTCAGGTGCTGCTCTGGTGTCCCATGTGTTTAAGTCTTTCTCTTGTTTCCTATTGCAATTATAGAGCAGGGGATGGATTCACACCCCGGTGTGAATTATTAAAAGCAGCTCTGGTGCTTAGACCAATCTGAACAAAAATTAACCTCAGTAGTTTGCTGGTAAATTAATAATAAGTGCTTCCCACATGAACATTAAGCACATAACAATGTATTGTATTGGAGTCCCCAGCACAGGAAGGATGTGGATCTTGCTGGAGTGAGTCCAGAGGAGGCCAGGAAGATGCTCAGAGGGCTGGAGCACCTCTGCTGTGAGGAAAGGCTGAGAGAGTTGGTGTTCATCCTGGGGAAGAGAAAGCTCCAAAGAGACCTTGTTGTGGCCTTCCAGTACCCAAAGGGGGCTACAGAAAGGTTTAGATGGGATATTGGGAAGAAATTCTTCCCTGTGAGAGTGGGGACGCCCTGGCCCAGGGTGCCCAGAGCAGCTGTGGCTGCCCCTGCATCCCTGGCAGTGCCCAAGGCCAGGCTGGACACTGGGGCTGAGAGCAGCCTGGGACAGTGGGAGGTGTCCCTGCCATGGCAGGGGTGGCACTGGGTGGGCTTTAAGGTCCCTTCCAACCCAAACCATTATGTGACTCTACGACAACATTACAATGATTAATTTCTTTCTTTTTTCTTTTTTTTTTTTCCCCTCCTGTTGAGTCAGGTGCAAGAGACAAATCCCAGTACTGGAAGTCTTGAAATCATCTCCGTCACAGAGGATGAGCCTCCAGTACCACCAATTCAGTTTACCTTCAAAAGATTCTTCTTCATACCACAAGCAAGAGTGGACCCGAGCGCAGATGGATCTGGTAGGGACAACCCACAGCCCTTTGACCTTTGCAGTCCAAATGGCCACTGTGTGCCCAGCTGTGCTTGCCCACTCCGGGCAAGCAATCACACGGAGGAGGCAGGAACACGACCTCCCTCCCCAGGTGTGAGGTTTGCCAGCTCAGTACGGTGATGACATCTTGTGTCCACTTGCACACACGAGCATTTCTCACAGCCAGGTTATTCACACACAAGCAAATGTTGCCCCACACTTTTCAGACACAATTTTTGAATGGTTGGTTTGAAATTTTGCCAGGCTGGAAACTGGTCCATTAAAAAAGCTGAATATGCAATGCAGCAGCCTTGGAGGATTAGCATCTCTGCTTGCTGCTTCCCATAGGTTTCAGAATAACCATGGGCTCCAGCAGAGACAGACTGAGCTTCTAGAATGAAAATAGAGCAATTTAATTTTCTAGCCCATTAGCTGCTACAGCTGGCTGAGATCTTTGGCATACCAGACACCACTTCCACTGCCAAAACCAGTTATTCAGCTGCTGCTGAGACAGTCTGAGGAAGCTGGGATTTAGCAGAGAGTCTATAAAGCCTCAGAGATCCTCCTTATCCTTGACCGATTGTATCTGCCAATCTCAATTTCGAAGCCTGAGGAACGGGCAAGTGAAGAGCTGTATGAACTAAAATTAAAGACAAGGTTCTGTCAGTTCCTGTGTGCCCCCATGACCCAGCTGTGTTTGCTATTTCCCCACAGTTTGCCCTTTGTATATCAGAATACATTTGAAACAAGTGAACCATTCATTAATTTCGGCAGAATCTCTTGCTGCCTTCCAGGCTGGCAACACCACTAAGCAGAGGTCAGCTCTGGAGGTCAGTGGTTGCAGAACAGGTCCAGCTCATGAAATGTATTCAGCAATTACTACTGATGGATATTTTAACTTTAGATGCATCTTTTCTACCTGAAAACTCAAGACTCAGCCTCGAGCCACTGCTCAGTTCTCTTCCTGCCTTTAGAGCAAAACTTCAAGCAGATCACTTCTTCACAGTTTTTGAGACTAGTTAGGGGATCCTGCTTTATTTCAAATTTAGCTTTTTATAATTTTCAGTTAGCCTTGCTTCCAAGTCCAGAGGGACAAGTGACATTCCTCCCTCTTGTCTTGAACTTCTATTTATGAGCTGCACACAAGTTTGATTACACAGGCAAAACAGGTCTGAATTTCATTTTTATCCCAGGACTCACGTTTTCAGCAGAGGTGCTCACATACTTTAAAAGCTCCCAGTGTGATGCAGCCCATGAAAACGAAAATTTGGAGCTCATATTGTTGCTTGCATTTGAGGACAGGCCAGGTGCTCTGCAGGGACACAGCTCGGACCCTCCTGAGGCAAAATCTCAAGGGATGTCTGAGAGCAGCAGCAGCCCCAAAGCTCTTGGAGCTTCATTCCCTGAAAGAGCAAATCCAAATCCCTTCAGGTGAGGTCAGCTCACAAAGTATATCCAGGAGTTATTGATGACATCTAGATTAATGTTAGAAAAACCTTTTTCATTGCGAACTCAGCTGGTTTAACCTCACAGAAGCTGCTCCCTCTGTTTGGTTTCCAGGAGATATTGAACCACCTTCAATGTGCCATGCTCTCATCTCCCTAAAATACTTCCCATACATCTGTGGTTTATTCCTTGCAGTAACCCTAGCAGCTGCCATTGGCCTGGGTGGTGAGTACCATTAGTTATTCATTAAGTTCTCACTTAACCATTCAAATGCTTAATTTTTCATGAGCTTTCTACTGAGAATAGAATTAAACTGCTCCTGTGGCTTGTTTGTGGAAGTAAAAAAATCTTGTTGATGTGATGGCTTTAAATTTTATTTACATGTGGGGATAAAATAGGTCTGGCACTCCTGAGAGGATTGGTGTAATATTTACAACACTGGGGAACCTGCAACCTCAGGAAACTTTCTCTAGTAAAATTTTGTCAGCTCCCCTCGGGCAATGAGCTGAGTTTAGAAACCGAGGGTAAAAAAACCCTTCAGGTAGCCCACAACATATTTTTGTCTTGTAATTCACTTCTCTAAGTTTGCCTTCAAAGAATTAAAGACCTTTCCCCTATCAAAAACAACTGTTACAAAGGAAAAGAAAACGCAGAATGAGTTTAGTTGTGGCTGGGAAGTGTGACCCGCCCAGGCCCAGGGGCCAAATGCGCTGATGTGTCTCCACACCTGGAACAGGGATCAGCCTGTGGGAACTGGAGGCATCCCCTTGGGAAGAGCAAGCACTGGCTGTGTTTTCCAAGGGTCTCCCTGATTTCCTGCTCGGGGTCTGAGGCACCAGGCGGGAACTCACCCTCGAGTGAAACTTAAACTGGGTAGAGGGAGCTGGGAAGGACTCAGCACACACAGCACTCACCTCCCACGAGTCATTACTAATAAATGAGTTTTAGCAGCACCACGGAGCAGCCTCCAGGTTGTATTTCAAAAGTTCCTGGAGTACAGCAGTTGCCTTTTCTTTAACAAGACTGAAATTTGTACAGATAATGGAATGCAGAAGTGTTAAATTGAAATCCAAGTGTGTTTTCATCGCCCTGTTTTCTTTCATTCCTTTTAGTCCAGTACAACTGCATTGGGAAGTTTCGCTGTCGATCATCCTTTAAGTGTATCCAGAAATCAGCCAGGTGCAATGGTGTCTTCAACTGTAAAGAAGGGGAGGATGAGTACAGATGTGGTAATTTAAATTTGATTTTAAATCCCTCCTACCTCTTCCTGTAGAGCTGGCAAATTATCGAGGAATTATCGCTCTCCTCAGTGTCCCTTCCTTACAGAAATGAGTAGCTTATGTTTATATGTCTCTCTAGATTTGCTGTTAATATAAATAAGTGGTATTTCCAGGCCAGAATAAGGAAAATTACCATGAATTTCTTTCTTGTAAAGAGTTTGGGTGAGCCAAGAAAGACAGAGACCAATGCAGTATCTGAATCACCACTTCAGAGGAACAATCCCTCTGAGGTACTGATTTACAGTTTATGAGAAACCAATCTGCTCTTTAGATAAATGTTGATGATTGCTGAATATTGTTACTGCCGCATCAATCATCTTTCTCCACGAGAAGCCCAGATGCTTTTTGACTGCTCACATTTCCTCTGCCTGCAAGGTACAGCCTCACTGCTTTGTGGTGTGTAAATACAGAACTCTCCATTCACTGGCACACAGCTGCACGGTGTCAGTTCTGAAGACTGCAAAAGCCTGGTATTGTCTTAAAGGATGTGGGAATGGGAGAAATCAGCTTTTTGTGCATTCAGTGCTGCAGGGTTTGCTGCTTCACGTGTAACCTCTGTCTGAATTTCTCTCTGTGGTGGTTTTGGGAATCACAGGCATGTTTTAAGTGCTCCCTCGCTGTCCTGTGCTGTGGAGGGTGACTGTGGTGGTCCCAGCCACTGGAGGGAAAAAGACTCTAAAATTAATAAACAGAATAATTGGTTTTTAGATCAGTGCACTTGTACTCCTGGCTGCTGTACCCACAGGTAGGGAGGCAGCACAGCTTTCCCTCTGTGCAATAGCAGGGATGACAAGAACCACGAGCTTTGGGCCCAGCTAACCCTGCACAGTGTGCTCAGCTTCAGAGTGTTTTCCTCAGGGAGGCTTGAGGCTCCTGTGGAGACCTGAGACACTGAACCTATGGCAATACCTTTGTTTTTCCTGTCTTCCTTTGCAATTCCATAGCACTGGCTCGTGGGCACGTGTGGGAAAGCCCTGTTCAGCAGTGACCACATGCATGGCCTCCCTTCTCCCTGGAAACACCAGGCAGATGTGCCCTTCCCCAGGTCCAGGGCAGCTGGGCACATCCACCTGTGTGACACAGGAGGTGCCAGCCACCTTCCACCCCTCACCCTGACCACAGGTTTCCCTGGGGAAAAGCATCTGCAGCTCCAGCTCACTGCAATCAGCAAGACTTGCTTAAAGCTCGCTGGAGGGCCAGGCAGCCTCCTCCACCTGTGTTAGTGCTGACATTCCCTTGAGCAAAGATATTTTTCTCTTGGTTGTCCTAGCTCAGAGCACCTTAGTTCCTTTCTTTAATGGGAGGATGTGTCTGCGGAGACACAATAAAGACGCTCTTACACCTGCCAGGTTCAGCAGAAAGGAGGAAATGGAATGGATTTATTTACATTATCTCATTTTTATACACGTCCCAACTCCACAAGGGATTGGAGAGCATGTCACTTTCTTCTCAATTCCACTGGAGAAGAAAGGTGCTCATTAAAGTTGTCATATCACAAAAGGAATGAAAAACAGAAAATACCATTAAGTAAACATTGGCTATTATTTACATGAACCTGTGTGAAAAGAATCTGACTCCAAAGTTAAAAACAGAAGGCTTACAAAAACCAGGGCGACAGGAGGGGGAAAAGAAAAAAAGCACAGAAAAATTCTGTCAAAGAATCCAAATGATGAAAAAGACAAGTAGTAAAAACCCAGCGAGCCAGAAAACACAGACACCACAGCGATGCCTGGGCACCCTCGTGTGCCTGCTGTGTGCCCAGTGCTCATCTCCAATGCTCACCGAGGCTTTTCTTGTCCTGAATCTCAAAGTCAGGCTGAGTGGGAAGAGGGCAGTGCTGCAAGTGTTCACCTTGGGGTCCTGGCGGACGGTCTGCTCCGACGACTGGAGAGCAGAGTATGGCAACACGACCTGCAAGCACCTGGGCTTCTCAAGGTATGGACACCAAGGCCAGGAACTTGGTTGGCATTTTGAACAAATTCTGAGGTTTTCAATCTTTCTAGTGAAACTTTGGATTAGCTCATGCTTTAAAAGGAAAATTGACTTAACCGTTCACCTTTGTGAGTGATATGACTGAGGAGATTTGAGATGACGTGGGAAATAGTTCTGAGTACTTGCACAAGGCAAATACTTTTTATTACTGCTATAAATCCTGCATGCTGGCTAAATACAATGGCTTGGCTAAATCTTCCCTGTGTGGTGCAGGTGCCCAAATCCTATTTGTCACTCTAGTCAAGGAGGCACTAAAAACATGAGCATTTCCCATTTCTTTTACTTCCTTTGTAGGTCAATTGTGTATACAATTCATGTCATGACATCTGATAGGAGTTCAGGTCCACCTCACCATTAGAGAAGAACATGACAAGGCAGTTCTTGCTGGATTGATCCCATTCCTGAAAAAACACCATTTCTTTCACAAACTTACACGGAATTGAGAAAGATTTGAAGCTGTGATTTGCCATGATTCTCTATTATTTCTTACAATGGCATCATTCTGATTTCTGGTATAGTTAGCAGTATAAAGCCTCTTTGTATAAATTCTTGTTGCCTTCAGGATAAAAAACATCTCAATTTTTTCAACAAAGAAGAGAAGAAAAATATAAAAATTATTCATCCTCCCTGCTGCAAAACATAACTCTAGAAAAAGGAGACAATGAGCTTGTTAGTGCCTCAGGAAATGTGCCAACCACTTGCAATGAAAAGCTTCATTGTAATATTACAATTAAAATTTCCTTTCTCTGCCAGTTAAATGCATCTCAGCATGTGTGGCTTCCACACATGATTATGTCAAAAATACATGCACGTGGTAAGGAGCACTAGGGGGAGGATAGAATTGCTTTTATCGAGTGCCAGAATCTGATTATTGTGGTTTTCATCAGCAGAACTGGTGAATTATTTAAGCAGATGGCTGCAGTGCTGTCTGGGGAAGCTGTGCTCATGGTTTATTTGCAGTTACGTGAGTTCAGGCTACCTGCCCGTGGCTGCAGTGGAAAAGCAGTTCCAGAGACATTTCGTATCCCTCAGCCACTGGTTCTCGGCCGAGCAAGTGACATCCCTGCACAACGCCACCAACCTCAGGTATGCCTCAGCTGCTCCACCCTGACACAAAGAGAGCAAGCAGCAGAAGGGGAATTACTGATAGTTTGGGGTTGGTGCTGGTTTTTCAGGCACGTAGTACTTTGTTAGCTCTGGGTGGTGTTACACATCCTAGACTGAGGTTCAGCAGCAGTCTTGCTGGAGTAGGAACCAAGAGTCTGATCCAGGACCCATTAAAATCAACAAAGGCTTTCAAACGAGCTGTTTGAAGTGACTGTTTGTCCCAGGGTGCTATTTTTTTTTTTTTTTTGCCAAGGGATAGACACCAGGCACTTAGGTGTTTCCATTATGCAGCAGTTTGTTTCGGGCTGCAGATCCTAACGTGTTTCCCAGTGGGTTTATGAACCCTTTATGGTCCATTCATTCCTCCTGATGAATGCTTGTTTTTCTTAGTTACCTTCCACTGAGAAGGGAGCAATGGTTCCAAGGAGACCTCAGACCTTCTGATCAGACTTCTCTCATGGAAGAGTGAACCCCCTTCAGCGGGGCAGCATTTGGTCTGCAGCCCCCTGATGGTGGCCAAGCTCCTGACTTCAGTATTTCAGCTAAAGGCCCTGATTAGATTGGATGAATTCATGCTTTTGTACCTCTTTCAATATATGAGTTACTTATATTTATGTGCACAGGAAAATGATGTAATACTGAAAAAAACCTATGGTATTTGTGAACTGGGACTAATGCTGCACTGTCTTCTCACCTCAGGGAGGAATGCACTTCTGGCAATGTGATCATCTTGAAGTGTTTAGGTAAGAATCAGGAGAAGTGAAAATAAAATCAGAAACTGCCCTTCTTTATCCGCTGCATGGCAAGAGCTGGGAGCAACTGTGTACTCAGGCCATATTATTCTATCAGTTTATCACACCAAAGAAAAATTGTATTTTTTATGTAAAATTTGAAAGAATTTCAGAAAGTGGAAATAGGCTGGGAGGGCAGACTGGGAACATCAGATAGCAGGAGCATTTCAGTGAGAATCCCAGTAGGAAGTGTATATTTAAGGACTGTGTGTTGGGTCTGTGGACTCACACTGTAATTCCAACTCTTTGGCATCTTGGCAGGGAAAGGAAAATTCTGCTTTAATTGAATTTTCATCCCACACTTCCCCATGCCAGCTAGCTTTCAGATTGGGATACAAAATCAAAATCGAAATACAACAGCAAAATTGTCACAGGGGGAGAGGAGATGCTTGAGCCTGCCTGTGTAGGACCCTGAGGATGAAGGAGGGATGAAGGATAGGGGGGTTTTACAGCTCAGCTGAGCCCTGCACCTGCAGGGCAGAGCCATGAGCCCCACTGTGTCCGGGGAGACACAATAAAGACGCTCTTACACCTGCCAGGTTCAGCAGAAAGGAGGAAATGGAATTGATTTATTTACATTATCTCATTCTTATACACGTCCCAACTCCACAAGGGATTGGAGGACATGTCACTTCCTTCTCCATCCCACTGGAGAAGAAAGATGCTCATCAAAGTTGTCATATCACAAAAGGAATGAAAACCAGAAAATACCGTTAAGTAAACATTGGCCATTATTTACATGAATCTGTGTGAAAGAATCTGACTCCAAGGTTAAAAACAGAAGGCTTACAAAAATCCAGGGCAACAGCCCACAGCCCCCAGACCACGAGTGATGCTGCAGGGCTGGGAGGGAGCAGGAGAAACCCCTGGGATGTGGCCATGGGGATGGGGCGGGCATGGTCCAGCTGCAGACACCTCCCACCCTCAGCAAGGCTGGGAGCAGAGGGGCTGAAGCTGACCCAGCCCGGGGCTGTGTTTCCTCTCTGGACCGTAACCTTTGCTTCTGGCAGCGTGTGGCACTCGGGCCAGCTACGGGCCGCGGATCGTGGGGGGCAACGCGTCGTCCCCGCGGCAGTGGCCCTGGCAGGTCAGCCTGCAGTTCCAGGGCCACCACCTCTGCGGGGGCTCGGTCATCACCCCGCGCTGGATCCTCACGGCCGCACACTGCGTCTACGAGTGAGTCCCCACATCCCCCCGCTCGGGGCCACGCTGCTTGCTCTTGAAAATGAACTGCCGGGCACACCGCCTCATCTGTGGCGTTTGAACCGTTTCTCTCTCTTTTTGCACGAGTCTTTATTGAAAGGAATCTTCCCCGAGAAGTTGTCCAAAGCCAGGGCCTCAGTTTGGGGGTGTCCTGGCCTCTCCCAGCTTCCTGGGAAATCAGCTTAAAGCAACACTTAAGTAATAGATTTTAAGCATCCCAATCTGTAATTTCTGTACATTGCATGTACAGATTTTTTATTTGGCTTCTCTGATTCTCTGATTTTGGAGCCCCAAAATAAATTACAGGATCCCTCTCAAGTTGACAGGATCAATCAGTGGTTATTAGTCAGTTCTACTGTGCTTTGTGCCCCTTGCCACTTACTCACTGCTCCTTTCTATGCAGCTGAAGAGGTCTTTGAGCCGTAAATAGATGCCAAATAGTTATTTAAACTCTTCTTTGTGTAATTACAAACGTAGCCCTCTCTCATATTTATAGTGAGCTGTCTGGTTCTGCAGTCTTGTTTGATGCTAATAGTGCAGGAGAGCTCTTCTTGCTCTTACAGACTCCAGGCAACTTCCACCAAAGGTATTTAGACAGCTAAAATGGGATTTGTCTGACCACTTCTAAGCATCCACAGCATGGGTGCCTTTTTCTGAATACATTCTGCACGATGCTTTTATACCCAGTAGAGAGAAGAGATGGGACAGACAAACGCACTCCTAGCTCCTGTTTAGAGCCCTATGTTGCCATAAAAATAATTACTTAGGAATTCAGCATTTTAGAACTTTCGTCCTTGACTGTGTCCCCCAGAACCCAGGTGGTTGTGGTGTGTTTGAAGGCTGATGGGGGTGGGAGCTGGCAACACAACCCACACCCCTGGGGCTTTTTCCCAGGGGAGTGAGGCCAAAAGGAGAGCACCTGCTTGTGCTGGAGGCTGGAGGATGTGCCAGCTCATGAACTGGGGCAGAAACACCTTCCAGAAGGGAAGCTTCTCCTTGAAAATGCCTTGTCACCAGTGCCACTGGGGTCTGGCTGAGTGCAGCTGTGCCAGGCAGCAGCTGTGGGGCCTCACGGGGGCACAGACACCTGGGCTGACGCAAAACTCTCATATATTTGTAGAAAGACACAGATAATTGCACAGATAATAATCAGTGACCCAATGTGTTAGTAAGATTAGTCACCTTTTCTACATTTTAAAAAATTAGGTGCAAAACATAGCCATTATTACTAGACAGGTAAGCCAGCACAGCAGACTGGAGCTATTTCCCTGTAGGATTTATGTGGTCCATAAACTCAGAGGACAATTAGACAAACCTGAGGGTTTTCCTGGAGGTTTGACACTCTCTTCTACCTCTTTGTTCCAGCCTGTACTTGCCGAGCTCCTGGAGCGTCCAGGTGGGTTTTGTGACTCAGCAGGACACCCAGGTGCACCCCTACTCAGTGGAAAAAATCATATACCATGGGAATTACAAACCCAAGACGATGGGGAACGATATCGCGCTGATGAAACTGGCAGCACCTCTTGCTCTCAATGGTAATTCCCCCCTGTGAGCTTTCACTTGGCTTCCTCACCTTTCCCAGCTAAAACATCCCCATTTACACACCACCAGCAGAAAACACCCTGTCTTGGTGTGAGCACCTCCTCTGCACTCCATATCCAGGCATGGACAGCCACAACGTGCTGCAAAATGTTCCCAGTCCACTCTGGTATTGATTTACTGCAGGCATTTATTAATAGGCAAACATTAACTTCATTCTTTCCAGATAGTCTTCCTATCTAAAATAAACGCCCTGCCTCATTCTGCTTGGAGGTCACAGAGATTTTTATCATGTCCTTTCCATGAGGACTGGGGGATCCAGCAGTGTCCAAAGCTGAAAATCAAGCTTAAATTTCAAAGAGAAGAAAAGGCAATTTGAATATAATGATGATTTAAATTAAAACTACTTTTATTTTCTTGGCAGGATACTACCTGCAGATGATAAAATGAGTTGAAATAATCTATGATAATATTGTATTAATTGAAATGCTCACCTGCCAACACCTCCCAACCACTGTGAGCTGCCTGCAAAGGGGAGCTGGCAATCTCTGACACATCTAGACTGTCAATTCTCAAGTCAATTCTCTTGTAATGGCTTAAACTTTCCCTTTTAATGACAATTAAGCTTGATTTTGTTCTGTTTTGTGGGGGCTTGATGCTTTGAGCTGGGATTGCTGCACCATGGAGAACTGAACCACTGGGAACTGCCCAGTTATATTTTGTATTTCCCCTCCCTTTAACTCGCACCCGTTTGTCCCTGCAAGCATCAAGCACTGATTCTATCACATGAAATTCCACGTCCCAGAGCACAGAGGCACCAAGACTCTGTGAGCTGATGGGTGGGAAGCAAAGAGCCCCCCAGGAATCTTTCAGGGACGTGCACACCCAGCTCCTGGTCTCACCCAGCAGCCCTGGGGCCTCTGATCTGCCCTTCAGCTGCATTTCTCGTTTGCTCATTCTTCAATATTTTGACCTGCTGATACCCCCTTCTGTTGCTTGTACTCAAAACTCACCGGGGCTGCTGTGGGTGTTGTCCCAAACCCCCGGTGTTGCCCACAAGACAAAAAACCTGCAGAAAACTGCCAGGCTATTTATGTGGGGAGTGGGTGGTGTTCATCACAAGTTCACTGCAAGCCAAATCTTCCAAGTTTTTCTGAGACATAGAAACTTTTTTTTGCTAAATTTTGATCCTCTCTTCTCTCTCTCTCTTTTATTTTTACTTTTTTTATTTTTTTTTTTTTTTAATAGGTCACATTGAACCGATCTGTCTGCCCAATTTTGGTGAACATTTCCCAGCAGGGAAAATGTGTTGGGTGTCAGGATGGGGAGCAACTGTGGAAGGAGGTATTTGGAATGGTCTGCTGCTGATTTCACTGCGTGCACACATCTTACACACAGTAAATACAGGGTTTGGTTGGGGCACTGTTGAACACTAAATTTTCTGGAATACCTGGAGGGGGAAAGAAGACGTATTTCATGCACAAACTGAGCTGCAGAAGTGGTGTACAACTCTTATCACAAGGAATGGATGGGTGTCCTCTGAAACAGTTGAAAATGACACATAGAAAGTGTCCCCAGTGTTGTACTCAGCCTCAGTCAAGCAAGCTGTGCCCTTTAGAACTCCAAGCAGAGAAATCACAGTATGAATGCAAGAATTAACCATCCCTTTTTTTTGTTAGAGACAGCATATGTGTATTTTCAGGCAGCTTGGGTGACGTAGAAATTGGATGAAACGACGTCAGAAAGAAAAGGGAAATTTTTAATTTATTTTTTTTTTACCATGACTCACAGGTCATGTTAATCAATAATATAAACTGAGCCACCTTCACGTGAAAATGCGTGAATTGTCAGGTAATTGTTTTTTATCACTCCTCATTCATGTCACTGGACGTGTTCCTGTTGTGCAGGGAACAAGAACAGAACGTTACCTGACCCACAGATAACAGCCCAAGGTGGGCAGAAAATGAAAGCAAGGTTTGCCACATAAAAAAACCAGCCCTAAATTGACAATAGGCAGTGTGCAAACACTCCCATTTGTAGAAAGGACCCTTTCGTTCAGGCTCTGAATGAAATAAAATAAATATTGATAAAGTAAATCAGATGTTTGCAGATGATTTGTTGACTAACAGAACAGGTGATAAATCCAGAACAGGTTTTGGCACGAGTAGTGAACACAATGTTCAACAAGTTTTTTAGTTCATTACTCTCACTGACTGTCTAGTTTGAAGTGGAAACATACAATGCTCAGATTTTATGATGATTTTATACACTGTGATAATCCACATCTACAGAGTGGATCACTACTGTGTTCTGTAAGTGATGAGACACCACACTGCCCTACTTCTGTCTTGTCATTTAACCACGTTTCTTTCACCCTTCCTTGCCAATTCCTTATATAGAAAACATTATCTGTTTATAAATGGAGATTATTTTCAAGGACAGAAAGGTTTTTTCTGTTTTTTTCTTGTTTTTTTCTGGTTTTTTTCTGTTTTTTTAACAGGTGATACCTCCGACACCATGAATTATGCAGGTGTTCCTCTGATTTCCAACGCAATTTGCAATCACAGGGATGTCTACGGTGGGATCATAACTTCTTCAATGCTTTGTGCTGGTTTCCTAAAGGGGGGGGTGGACACCTGCCAGGTATGGAAGTTTCCAAACTGCAACTGTGCTCACTGGAAATGGAAAAACATGAGTGATAAGTTATCAGAAGGCACTCCCAGGCTTTTCTTGGGCAAACANCCCCTCCCCCTTGAGCGAGGCCGGAGGAAATAAACGAGATGCAACAACTGACCATGTGCATTCACGAGCTACAATTTCCTTCTTATACTTCTTCTCTGGACCTTATCTGTTACTTCTGAAGCCAAATTTGCTTAAGATGTGTTTTGATTTGCTGCGTGTGCTGCAGCACGGTGCCATCCTTTCTCTGCCTTGGCTGTGGGCTCTGCACTGCACTGAACTGCAATTCCCCGCGCTGTGAGCAGCTCCAGAGACCTGCAAGGTGGTGAAAAGCAGCCAGGTAGGGTTAGAGAGGAATTCCTAGTGGAAGGCGTCCCTGTTCCAAGCAGGGGGCTTGGATCTGCATGAACTTCAGTGTCCCTTCCAACCCAAACCTCTCTATGATTGTATGAACTGCACGTTTCCAGATTTGCTCCATTCCGACCACACCTGGGACAAAGTAAAGCAAAGGCAGTGAGTGCCTAAATCTGCATTTCATCCCCTTTTTGCACACAAGCTGCCCAAAAAGGCACCTGGCAGCAGCTCTGCCCGGGAGAGCTGCCCAAGGGCAGCGTGCTCAGCACACAGCTNCCGACACCATGAATTATGCAGGTGTTCCTCTGATTTCCAACGCAATTTGCAATCACAGGGATGTCTACGGTGGGATCATAACTTCTTCAATGCTTTGTGCTGGTTTCCTAAAGGGGGGGGTGGACACCTGCCAGGTATGGAAGTTTCCAAACTGCAACTGTGCTCACTGGAAATGGAAAAACATGAGTGATAAGTTATCAGAAGGCACTCCCAGGCTTTTCTTGGGCAAACACTTGGGCTTGTGCCATTTATTCTGCTTACCACGATTATCAATCACTGACCATGTGCATTCACGAGCTACAATTTCCTTCTTATACTTCTTCTCTGGACCTTATCTGTTACTTCTGAAGCCAAATTTGCTTAAGATGTGTTTTGATTTGCTGCGTGTGCTGCAGCACGGTGCCATCCTTTCTCTGCCTTGGCTGTGGGCTCTGCACTGCACTGAACTGCAATTCCCCACACTGTGAGCAGCTCCAGAGACCTGCAAGGTGCAGAAAGCCCGTGGTGAAAAGCAGCCAGATAGGGTTAGAGAGGAATTCCTAGTGGAAGGCGTCCCTGTTCCAAGCAGGGGGCTTGGATCTGCATGAACTTCAGTGTCCCTTCCAACCCAAACCTCTCTATGATTGTATGAACTGCACGTTTCCAGATTTGCTCCATTCCGACCACACCTGGGACAAAGTAAAGCAAAGGCAGTGAGTGCCTAAATCTGCATTTCATCCCCTTTTTGCACACAAGCTGCCCAAAAAGGCACCTGGCAGCAGCTGTGCCCGGGAGAGCTGCCCAAGGGCAGCGTGCTCAGCACACAGCTCCACGTGACAGGAGGAGCCCTGCTCACCACCGGGACAGCCTTGTTCCAAATTCCCCTTTTTCCAGTTGTTGTGCTGGCTCTGATGCTCGCAGGGCAGGCAGCTGCCCCAGGAAAAAGAAATGGGGAGTTTTCAGTACTCAGATGTGAGTCCATTGAGTTGAACCTGCTCAGCAAAGTGTCCAGGAAGGGCTGGAAAAGCAGGCAGGGAAGGAGGTGAGATGTGAGCTTAGTGTTGCAACCTTGGGCTCAGCTCAGCTCAATAGCCAGGAGCCAGGGAAAGAAAAATATGGTCTAACACATGCCTCAAAAGTCTCAAGTCCTGCTGTAATGTGCTTTTCCCAGGACCCAGAACAGAGCAGAAACAAGAGATTTTGAATTACTGGACTATGTCTCTCCCCCTACCTCCCCAAAGAGACATTTTCCTCCTTTTCTGGGACACTAACATTTGTTTTAATTCTTTTTCCCCCAGGGAGATAGTGGGGGCCCTTTAGCATGTGAAGATATGAGCATCTGGAAGCTGGTGGGGACCACCAGCTTCGGAGTGGGCTGTGCAGAGAAGAACAAGCCCGGCGTCTACAGCCGAACCACGTCCTTCCTGGACTGGATCCACGAGCAGATGGAGGTGTGGGTTTGCCCTGTTCCCCTGTCTCTGGTGTCACTTTGCCCGTCCTGTGACACACGGGGTTTAGCCCACGTTGGTCAGAGCTGAGCTGTGCCGTACGAACGCGTGGAATTCGAGGGGGTGTTTGGGGATTGGGGCAGGTCCTCGGGCAGAGCAGGGTGCAGGGGTTTAGTGAGGGGTGGAGAGGAGAGGACAGCACATCCACAGGGGTGGGAGTCAGTGGGGAGGGGGACTGGAGGCAGAGCAGGGAGGTGTGGAAGGGCTGAGTCAGGAGGTGGGGCCCAAGGACAGAGATGACAGGGGACTATAACTGAGCACAGTTCTGGTGCCCCCACTACAGAGAGGACATGGGAATGTTGGAGCAGGTCCAGAGAAGGGACACAAAGTTGGTAAGAGGACTGGGACACCTCCACAAAGAACAGAGGCTGGGAAAGTTGTGGCTGCTCAGCCTGGAGAAGAGAAGGTTGTGTGGAGATCTCACAGCACCTTCCAGTGTCAGAAGGGGCTGCAGGGAAGCTGGAGAGGGACTCTTTGTCAGGAACTGTAGTGACAGGATGTGTCTGGGGAGACACAATAAAGACGCTCTCAGACCTGCCAGGTTCAGCAGAAAGGAAGGAATTGACCTTTATTGTTTACATTATCTCATTCTTATACACGTCCCAACTCCACAAGGGATTGGAGAGCATGTCACTTCCTTCTCAATCCCACTGGAGAAGAAAGGTGCTCATCAAAGCTCTCATATCACAAAAGGAATGAAAAACAGAAAATACCGTTAAGTAAACACTGGCTATTATTTACATGAAACTGTGTGAGAAAGAATCTGACTCCAAGGTTAAAAACAGAAGGCTTAGCAAAAACCAGGGCAACAACAGGACAAGGAGTAATGGGTACAAACCAAAAGAGGGAACATTTAGGTTAGACAGTAGGAAGAAACTCTTTACTGTGAGGGTGGGGAGGCCCTGGCACAGGTTGTCCAGGGAGGCTGTGGATGCCCCATCCCTGGGAGTGTCCAAGGCCAGGCTGGATAAGGCCTGGAGCCACCTGGGATGGTGGGAGATGTCCCTGCCCGTGGCAGAAGAGGTTGGGATGAGCTAATCTCACAGGTCCCTTCCAACCCTTAACATTCTGTGACTCTGTGACTGGATTTGAAGCCGTGAGGCTGCTACAGAAAAGTCTGGGGACTGGAAGCTGAGCGGGCCAAAGAAACTGCAGAGGGAACATGGTGTTGGCTGGAAGGAAAGGAGAGCAGAGACAGGGAAGTGGGGGGACACTGCAGCCTCCTTCCCCTGCCCCAGGGTGTCCCATTCAGTGCAGACCAGCTCTGCTGCTGGCAGCCCCTCTCCAGTGCTGCCAGGGAGGTGCTGGCTCCAGCCAGCTGAGCAGAGACAGGCACTGTGCTCCAGGGGGACTCCCAGGCAGCTCCACTGCCTGAGCAGAGGCATCCAGAGCCGTTTTAGAGATCTCAGGCTGTCCTTCTGGGTCACAGGTGTTCTGCAGAAGGCAAGGATCTGCAGCTCGGCCTGGTCACAGCCACCATCCATCCCCATGGGGATGGCTCGGTGTGTCCGGGGAGACACAATAAAGAGGCTCTTACACCTGCCAGGTTCAGCAGAAAGGAAGGAAAATGGATGGATTTATTTACATTATCTCATTCTTATACACGTCCCAACTCCACAAGGGATTGGAGAGCATGTCACTTCCTTCTCCATCCCACTGGAGAAGAAAGGTGCTCATTAAAGTTGTCATATCACAAAAGGAATGAAAAACAGAAAATACCGTTAAGTAAACATCGGCTACTATTTACATAAATCTGTGTAAAAAAAATCTGACTCCAAAGTTAAAACCAGAAGGCTTACAGAAAACCAGGGCAACAGCTCAGGTACCCTGCAAAGGCTCAGGTGGTGCCAGTGCCCTAAGACACCTCAAGTGGCACTCGACAGGGCAAGTGCAAGGCAGGTGAACCCTCCTCCAGCGCCCTGGGGGGATTCTGGGTGTGCAGACACAGGCAGAGAGCTGTGCACAGGCTTTTAATTGTGATTTTCCTGTCTTTGGGGCAAAGCCATCCTAAACACCAGGGCGTGCATCCCATCCTGCTCCAGCCTTGTCCTGGCAGGCAGAGCTGCTGTTCCACCCCCCAGCTGGCTGGAATGGGGGAATGCTCGGGGAGCAAGGATGCCATTCCAGCACCAGCAATCCAGAAATACGGGCACGTGATGGAACCACCCCTGTCACCATCTCTTTTGTGAAATATGTGAGGCTTCCTCCTCAAACCAAACTGCCAATATCAAACATTCACAGGCAAGCAAATGCCCAAAATAAGGTGATGTGTGCCATTTGAGCTCGGCCCACGTCTGAATGCTGTATGACACACACTGTTTTCACAACTTGTATTGCACATGGAGATTTGTGCTATCACAAGCCTATCCATCACTCAAAGAAAACAGGAAAACAGGGTACTACTGAATCTTTAAGACCTGTAATATTGCTTGATTTTCTTCCCCCCAAATATATCATTGTGATTTATCGGCATATACAAACATTTCAGATGAATAGCTCATGTCAAATAAAATCACAGATCTCCATTATGAAGTGATCAGGGGAGAAAGAAGTACAGCAAAATCTTTGTCGAGCCAAATGCTAAAATATTAGAATTTTTCAGAGGGACATCCTTCAGCTGTTAACATTAATTCCTCAATTTATCCCCTCAGAAAGGATTTTCAGCTGCAGCATGGGAACACAGACACTTCTAAAGGACTCTGAATCAAACCAAAAGAAAGGAGAATTAGTGTGCCTTTGGAAGTGGGGCCGAGGGAATGGCCTGTGCCTGGCAGAGCTGTACTGGGGCATAGCCCAGATCAAACTGGGGAACAGAAGCTTTGGGGTGACCTAACTGCAGCCTTCCAGTGCCTGAGGGAGCCTACAAGAAAGATGGAGAGAGACTGTTCACAAGGGCCTGGAGTGACAGGACAAGGGGCAATGGCTTCAAACCAACAGAGAGTAGATTTAGATCAGATGTGAGGAAAAATTATTCCCTGTGAGGGTGGTGAGACCTTGGCACAGGGTGCCCAGAGAAGCTGTGGCTGCTCCTTGATCCTTGGAAGTGCCCAAGGCCAGGCTGGACAGGGCTTGGAGCAGCCTGGGATAGCAGGAGGTGTCCCTGCCCATGGCAGGGGGGGTGGAATGGGATGATCTTTAAGGTCTCTTCCACCCCGAGCCATTCCATGTTTCTCTGATCCTGCTGGCAGGACTGGCTCCAGCAGCCCCTCAGCTCCCCTGGTGACCTGAGCAGCAAAACCCTTCCAGGGCTCAGTGGGTTGTTGCCCTGGTTTTTGTAAGCCTTCTGTTTTAACCTCGGAGTCAGATTCTTTCTCACAGTTTCATGTAAATAATAGCCAATGTTTACTTAACGGTATTTTCTGTTTTTCATTCCTTTTGTGATAAGAGAACTTTGATGAGCACCTTTCTTCTCCAGTGGGATTGAGAAGGAAGTGACATGCTCTCCAATCCCTTGTGGAGTTGGGACGTGTATAAGAATGAGATAATGTAAACAATAAAAGTCTTTTCTTTCCTTTCTGCTGAACCTGGCAGGTGTAAGAGCCTCTTTATTGTGTCTCCGCAGACACAGTGGGTCCAACACCAACATTTACAACAGATGCATAACTGGGTTGTTTTTTTTTTTTTTCCCAGAGAGAAGAACTGCAGACCTGAGGAGAGTGGCCATGCTTTGGGCTCCTGAAAACCCACACCACGCTCCAGCCCTGCAGAAGGACCCATCCCACTCTTCTGGTCACCTGCTCTGAGCTCTGGACCCTCACAGAACACCTCTTACCATTTATTTTTGTTCCTGGCAGCTGTACTGGATGCAAACTGTTGCACGTTCAGCCTGATTTGGATGGAAGAGGCAGATGGATGCTGGATGATGAACATGTGTGTTTACTGTCAGCTACAATTATTACATGTAGCAAAAAAAGCCAAGACTGATAACCCTGAATGCTGTCATGATAAAGTTTTGCAGAAAAAGACCAGAACTTTATATCAGGTTGCTCACTGTTGTTTTAGTACTTACCTTCCAAGAACCAGACTACAAAAATACCTTTTTTCCTCAAAGTATTCAAATAGGTCCATAGGAGACCCATGCTCTGTTGCACAAGCAGCAGCAGCTTCCTTTGAATCCACAAAAGCAAGGAGGAAGCAGGAAGTCATCACTTTTGACAAGTACATTCAACTCTTAGAAAAAAATAACCTCTGAAGTCAAATATATTATCATGTTGCTGAGAACAAAGTTCCTAAAAATCGAATTCTTAGGTGTTTTCCTGCAGTAAACAGCTCTGAAATGATCAACAGGTTGTACCTTGACCGGAAAATTCTGAGATTATTGAACTTAAATGGAAGAGGAGCTTCTTTATGCCCTGCTTTCCCTCCCTTTCTCTGCTGATGGGACAATACAGATCTCTCACTCTTCGCTCCTGTTAGTGACATCAGTGTGTGGATGGACTGATGCCAGCCAGACAAAGGACAAAACACCTGAAGTGCTGCTGTGGTTTCCTGATTTCCATTTTAATATAACAGTCTCAGCTATTTTTAGGCTGGAAAATGCCTGATTGTTTGACACTTGCCCTTTGTAAAAACCCCAGGGTGAGAGTTGTCAATTTTAGAATTGATCACCGGGGATGGCGTGGGCTGAATAATGGATAATATTGTCAGAGCTTTCCAATATCAGCCCAAATTGATCTTATCATCGGATCCAGTGCTGGTGATCTGCTTGAGATGTGGTTTTAGATGCAGTCCATGTGCTTCTAAATCAGTATTTGCATCACCACTGCTGCAAGAAAGTGCCGGCAGGGTCAGAACTTAATTTTTGCTGAGACGTATCAGGTCAAACTCAAGAGAAAACAGCAAACCCACATGAACTGTCAACCTCCACACTGTTCTATGGATACAAACCTTGATACCACAGGACACTGCACCAGAACCTCTCAGCCTGACTGAAGAAACTGCAGTGCAATGGAAGCAGCACTTCCCAACCCTGCATGTTGTTGGAAAGACGAGGGAATCATCATTGCAAAGCTGACAGAGAAACTGGAATTAATTTCAACTGACAGAAGCATGACAGAACTACAAGAAAGCATTTAAACCCTTGTGTAGCTGAGACATTTTCAGAGGAGTTTTAATGTTCATTGCTTGTTATCATGGCAGTTTCACAGCCCAACATGAGTGTTATCAGCAGTCTGGAGATGAGGGTGCTGCTCTTGGAGCTGACGGTGTTGTTATTTCATATTTCTGAAAGGACCCCTGAAAATCCCTTTTGCACCCTTGTGTTTCCGTAAAAAGACTGTATGAAAAGTATCCATTGTGGTCTGCTTTTAGATTAGAGAGAAATCCAGTGTAAAATGAGGAAAGCTACTGAAATCTTCCCAACCAGAAGCCACACTGACCCCCAGTCACTTACGGGTAGACCCAGCCCAGCGAGCCTGCAAATCTCCCTTCAGTCTTCCTTCTGATTTCTGTTAGACCCCTTGCTGTGCTGTCTTAATTATGCACAGGCAGGATATAGAATCATAGAATCATGGAGTGGTTTGAGTTGGAAGGGACCTTATATCATCCAGCTCCAACCCCCTTGCCACATAAAAGAGTCACTCTCTAAAGCTGGATTTCCCTCCTCCTCCTTATGCCCATAACAGTCACACCAGAGGCTTTAAAATAAATAAAATCACAATATTAACATATTTCTTTTGGTTAAGCCAGGTGAAGATACCTAAGGGCTTAGGATATTTGCTGTGGGAGGTGTTTTGTACAGACACGGGCATTGAATTTTATTCAGAGAGGTGGGATTGATGAGGTGGTCTTCAGTGGTACTCAGAATTACAGCTGGAGTGAACTGGTACACAGAAAAGTAATTTTTCAAAGGGTTTTTAAGGCAGGCTACCAAGCCTTTCCTCTTCCTGGGGATTTCTTCTCTTTACTCAACAAAAATAATTTTCTCCACCGTGTGCAGGTGCAGAGGGCTGCCAAAGCAGGTGGGGCTGAAGGCAGCTCTGGTTTAACTAATCCTGATTAGGGGTTTCATGGTAAACACCTCGGGAGTGTTTAAGACCTTTATATTAGGGGAGTGTATATTTGCCACGTTATTAAAGAGGCTGATGAAACAGCCTCTGGTTTGTGAACTCAGATCCCTGCTGTAGCACAGGGTTAAATTACAACCACATTATTCCTCAGAAACACGACCTGCTTGTAGGCTCAGCCCTGCAGCAACATGTCACAGACTCTCGGGAAATTATCCCAGTGTTCTTCACATGCTGGACTTCACGAGAAATGTCACGTGAGGAAAAATTCCTTTGCCATTCATCATGTGCTCCTGTCACCGTGACAGTCTAGTCTGGGAACTGAGACAAAACTGGTAAGTTTGGATGAACCACAGGTGACTTTTATTCAATATGCAGTTTTGCCAGACACTCCACATCACGTGGATGAACTCTCCTTTGGCCAATCCAAAATGCTTTTTTATTTTTCACTTGAGTTGCACAAATAAATAAGAAATTTCTATAGAGAGACAGAGATAAGCATAAAAACAAGAACCTGATCTTGGTGTCTGAGGAAGCCAGAGTGCCTTCTGAGAGGTGACATGCATTTAACTTGCTTCTGACATGCTTTTAACACATCCTGCAGCAGGTACATCCCAGCACAGAGGTGGGCACCTGCTCAGCTCTGTTCTTAGGGCAGGATTCACGTCAGTCTGTACGCTAGGCTTAAAAAAACATTAGCTGTGTCTCTGCACTTTTTGGAGTGTCTCCAATATCCAAACACTTGGTTGGAAGCTGGCATTCTAAGAGCTGCACTGTGCATCCTGCTGGTGCTGGTTCCAACCTGTTTTTGATCCCTGAAAGGTG
Source organism: Platysteira castanea (assembly GCA_013397175.1). NCBI lineage: Eukaryota > Metazoa > Chordata > Aves > Passeriformes > Platysteira > Platysteira castanea. The sequence continues at coordinate 54,476 of VYXC01002300.1, forward strand.
CACACACTCTGGATCTCTCTGAGTGCAGCACGGGTTTAAGATCTGCAGGGAAAATTCATTCCCTTCAACAAAAAGCCCTGTGAGAAGCAGTATCAGAGTTGTGGGCACCAAGAGTCCCAGGTTACATAAAGCACAGCAAGAAAGGAGCTTACTTGGTGTGTTTGACTTTAGGGAAGGTACAAGGAAGTGTTTGTTCCTTATCTGGACTGTGAGAGCACACTTGATCATTGCCTTTAATCTCTCTTTTGATGGATTTAACACGAGCAGAGGCTTCCAAGTTTGTTTTGTTGCTTTTGTCACATGTTTTCTTGCTGGTGGAGCTCCAGCCCCAGTAGAGGACAGCAGGTTGTGGCCCCAGCATCAACACCAGGTATATGAGTAAGTTTTTGAATAGTTTGCGTCATTTTTGGCAGGGGAGAGGTAAAAACGCACCAATCTTTTGGGTTGGCAAAATACGACCAGACCAGTTTTTCCTGATCAAAAGAAAACTGACTCCATCATCAATTCATTTCCCTGAAGAGAGCTTTGATAGCTGAGCAATGCAATTGTAAAACGCAATGGGCAAGAGGAAAAAAGATTATTGATTTCCCCACCTCCTAATGCTGGAGCGTGTTTACTCAAGGGAAAGGCAGGCACAGGGCTGGCAGCTGAGACAGGAGCCTGGCCTGGCCTCAGAAACCCACGCCAGAGCCCTGCTCTGAGGCTGCCAGCCATAAATATGATCCCCCTGGAGCTTTCAGGTGAGAGAGGGAAGGTGTCGGTAGAGGACACAAAAAAGGAGGCTCTGACACCTGCTAGGTTGAGCAGAAAGAGGAAAAAAAAAAGGACTTTATTTACATTTCTCGTACTTTATAGGGTTCTCAATTCCACAAGGGATTGGAGGACATGGCACTTCCTCCTCAATCCCACTGGAGAAAAAGGATGCTCATCAAACTTTCTCTTATCACAAAAGGAATGAAAAACAGAAAAGACAGTTAAATAAACATTGGCCATTATTTACATGAAACTGTGAAAATTCTCTGACTCCAAGGTTAAAACAGAAGGCTTAGCAAAAAACAGGACAACAAGGGAGGGCAGGGAGGGAGGGAAAAATGAGAAGGGAAAAGAACAAGAATATCTTGAAGCACCACAGCATGAAGCACTTAGAGGAAATAATTTGCACTTAAAATCACCAGTAAATCACGATTCCTTCCTATAGGTTTCCCACTGTTTGAAGGACATTTTGCATAGAAGGTGAAGTGGAAAGGAGTTTCAGATCCTTTTTCATACAACTCCATGTGTCATTTATTTGGCCACCTTTACTCTAAGCAGCATTATCTCTACCAGAAACAAATTTGAAATGCTCATAACCACATGAAGCTCACAGCAGATGGCAGCACACAGCAAAATTTTGCCTCCATCCTCTGTTGAAAAATAAATCAATAATCGCTGAACTGTTTGTGCCTCAGCCACCAGAAGTGGATAATGCAAATGCAGGTACAGCACTTGTCACATTCGTGGCTGTTTGAGGAGAGGTTACTGAGGGGATGCAGCTCCCCCAGCAGAGGAGGGGACTCTCAGGCACCTGGGAGTGTGGTCAGAGCATCCCCAGACCTGCCCAGGTCTCCTCTGGTGGGTGCTGGCCCCAGCTCCCCAAACTGGGTGACTGCTGTGTGCTGGTGCTGCGGGCTCCTCACGCTGTGGGATGCCCTGGCAATCACAGCCTCAGAATTTCTCATGCTTTGATATATTGTTATTTTTAAAATATTTTAAAAATCACAGTGGAATAGCAGTAAGATGTCACTGCAGAGCTGGCTTTGATCCAGAGAGATCTGTTGAGCAGTTTATTATCCACATTTCCAAAGACCTGTCTATTCCCATCAGAGGCTGAATTTATAATTGGACATTAACAGAGAAAAAGAACCTTCTCCTTACAAATTATTTTGTCACTCATCAGTGGCAGAAAGAAAAAAAGTTTATTTAGAGGTTTGGCAACCTTCCTTTTTATGGGCACTTTTACTAGGACTAGGATGGGATCACATCTTACAGGCCTCAGGGCAAAAGTAAGACAATCACATAAAAATACATCTGTACAGGTACCCAGTGCTAGACACTTACAGCCATGTGCAGATAACCTAATTTTAAGAAATCCTTAAAGCTGGTAGGAAAGTGGAAGTTAAACCTCTCCAGAAACAAAATATTTCACCGCACCGTGGCTGCAATGAGGTGGGAAGAGAAAAGTGACACCTATTCAAGATTTCCTTCCCCTCCTCCTCCTGCGCCTCCCTGCAGAAGGAAAACACGGCCCTGGCAGCTGGGGACTGCTCTGAGTCCCTGCCCCTCCGTGGCTCTGCATCCCCACATCCACCCACGCCACAAGAATCCCAGATTTTTATAGTTCCTCCTCTGCAATACCCCAGATCCTTTCCGCCTCCCAGAGACCTTCTTGCCTCACAAGCCCTCTGCTTTCTCCACATGTCTGTGTCCCTAAATACCCGCCCTCCTTCCCCTGGCTGTCCCTCACCTACCCTGCCCGGGGCATTTGGCTGGGCAGGAGGCAGGGCAGGCACCAGGACATCAGCCCAGCAGCTGGTGCCAAGCCAGAGCCTGGAACATCCCTGCTTTTCCCTCAGTGGGAATGGTCACAAATTTGCACAAAACTCGACAGATGTTGGTATCACTGTTTCAACAGTTTCTACTGCAGTTTCTCTCTCAAATTCTGTCCAGCAGGTCCAGGAGTGTTGAGGTTTAACTCCAGTCCCACGCAGCTGCCTCACTCCCCTCCCTGCTACAGTGTGAAGGAGAATCAAAAAGAAAAGGTGAACCTTGTGGGTCGAGATAAGAACGGTTTAACAATTGAATATAATAATATTAATAACAACAACAACATCCATGAAAAGGAGAGAAGGAGAGAAATAAAACCCAAGAGAAACAAGTGATGTCCAGTGCTCACCCCCCACTGACCGATGCCCAGCCCAGCCCCCAGCCCCTCACGGACAACTGCCCCCAGTTTATAACTGAGTGTGATGGTCCATGGTATGGAATATCCCTTTGGCTGATTCAGATCACCTGTCCTGCCCCTCATGGCTTCTCGTGCAGCTCCTCGCTGGCAGAGCATGGGAGACTGAGAAGTCCTTGGTTTAAGGTGAGCAGTACTTAGCAACAACCAAAACATCCGCGTGTTATCAACGTTATTCTCCTGCTAAATCCAAAACACAGCGCTGTACCAGCTACTGAGAAGAAAATTAACTCTATCCCAGCCAAAACCAGGGCATGAAGCGATTGGGGGACTGGGGAAGCAAGAGGGAGGAGGGCAGATGTGCTCCCTGCTTGCAAGAAGCAGGCAGAACCCCACAGGCACAGGATAACTTCAAGCCTTCGTTCCCTTCCAAAGGCAGCACCCACTCCTCCTCCTCAAATCCTCACCCCTCTGGGGTGGAGCCTCTTGTCACGCTGCCCCTGTGCCCCTGTCACAGTCCCAGTCAGTCCTTGAACATCCCTGAGCCTTTCCTGCTGTCCCTGCACGGGTGCCACTCGCAGCAGATCCTGGTCCCCTGCTCCAGGGATGTCTGGCACCAAGCACTGCTCCTTCCTGAGGGAACCACAGCCCCGCTGGCCACCTCATCCTTCAGTCTTGGGGCACTGAGCCTCCTGGGTGCTTGCAGAGAAAGGAGTAAAGCAGAGAAAGGAATGAAGCCTCAAAGTGTAGATAGGCTTGAAAATAAACACGACCCAGCAAACTAAAAAAGGAAAAAATGCCTTGGAAAAATTAAAGAGCTTTATGCTTGTGGTTTATAACCAGGACCTTCTTCTCCCCCTTTTCACAGTCCAGGAGCACCCAGAAGGGTGTGTTTGGTGGTGACTGGGCTCCACAGAGCAACTCAAGACCAGGTCAGTGGCTGCCGAGGCAGAGCACACCTCCCTGCCTCGGGGGGCTGCGAGACTCAGAGATGCTGCCCTCCCTGCCAGCAGCAGGTAGAGCAAACTGGGAGCATCCCAGTTTATGTGTGGACAAATGCCAGGCCTTTGCCTCTGGCAGCCCTGCTGTGCAGTGCCAGATGTGCTGCACTGGGATCAGCCCTTCCCAGCTTTCCCAATCCAAGGGCCACAGTCATTTTAAACAAAGTCTTGCACCATGCAGCCAAATGATGTTTTATTTACAAATAGAGATGCTTCTTTATTTATGTGACTTCCCTTTTCCTGTTCACCCACCTCTATGCATGGACATGTGCTCATATTTATAAAGTTCTTCTCATTTTTGGCATCTGCTGTGCTGGCCAGCAACAGCTCTGGTCACTGACAGATTGGGACTGGAAATTCAGAAATGCTGCTTCAGGTGATTAATTTATCACCTTCCCATTGCAAATGCCGACTCTGGGACCCGAAAATCCTGGTCCCTGCCTGAGATATGGATTTGCTGGAGAGGAGAGTGGTGACTGCTGTTCCTGACAGCCCTCTGAGTGCTGCCAGCATCCCTTTGTGGGACACCAGGGATGTCACTGTGACACCCATCCTCACAGGATCTGCATGGCACGGGGGTTTGTCACTCATGAGAATCACACAAATCACACACACAGCTGAAGTGTGAGGGCTGCAGCACAGCAGGGACAGAGCCAGAGCCATCCCAGGGATAGGAGAGAGCTCCCAGCCCACAGGGCAGCCTTCCCCCAGGAAGGGCTCCTGCAGTCCTGCAAGGGCTGCCCGTTCCCAAAGGCTGCCCATTCCCAAAGGCTGCCCGTTCCCAAAGGCTGCCCATTCCCAAAGGCTGCCCATTCCCAAAGGCTGCCCATTCCCAAAGGCTGCCCGTTCCCAAAGGCTGCCCATTCCCAAATACTGCCCATTCCCAAAGGCTGCCCGTTCCCAAAGGCTGCCCATTCCCAAAGACTGCCCATTCCCAAAGGCTGCCCGTTCCCAAAGGCTGCCCATTCCCAAAGGCTGCCCATTCCCAAAGTCTGCCCATTCCCAAAGGCTGCCCATTCCCAAATGCTGCCTGTTCCCAAAGGCTGCCCATTCCCAAAGCCTGCCCGTTCCCAAGGGCTGCCTGCACCCAGCTGGTGCCTGCCTGGGGTAACCCCTCCACCCCAAAGCTTGGCAGGCAGCAGTGTCACCTTTTTTACCCCACTGACGTCACCAGCTCTGCAATGTTGACTGAGCCTTTATCAGTCCCTATGGATAGCAATTACTGCAATGAGTGTAACATTTACTGACCTCTCTTCAGGCCCTGTGGAAGTTCCTGGGAAGCACCAGAAACCACGGGCACACACAGGAATGGGGCTTTTTCTAGACTTTTTTGCCAGCGGTGATTTTGCAGCAGGAAGAAGTGCAGCTCCACCAGACCTGTAATCCCAATTTCCCCAGTGCTACAACCTGGGCACATTATCCAGCAAGGCAGGGAGAGCCTGGAGTGGAGGGACTGCACCACTGCTCTGCCTTTTACCTGGAAGCACAGGTACCAAACCTACCAGACACTGATAAAAGAAAGGAGGAATAATAACAAACCCCTCTGCAAATCCTGTCTCGTTTGGGTCTGCACCTATTTGCCTCACTAAAGAAAAAAACCAATTTCTTCCTTTTTTCCCCAGCACTTGCAGCCTCTGTTCATTTTGTCCCTTGGACTGAGGACTGTTTGAAGGCTCCCCATCACCTGCATAACTTAAGAAGTAAATAGAAAATACTGCTCCACACACATATAAAAGCATTGATTTGGGGATTCACTGTGTTGATAACTTATTTATTACACATACCCAGCAATAAACAAGAGCCAGGCTGGTGAGAATGCCCAGCTTGATGGTTGAACTTCCCTTTGCCCAGGATCAGCCACCTGCCTGCTTTAAATGTGCTAAAAACGTGTTAATCAGAAGGGACTAAAAAAATTTAAACGGTAAAAAAGCTCCACAATATAAATCAGTGTGTTTGAAGAAACACAACCAATGTAAAATAAAAACCTCAAAAGGGACTGTTTCCTTTGGACACACATCCTGCCCAAAGCCTGCAGATGGATGTTATCCTGAGTCCTCACTACCTCCCTGGCTGTGGAGCAGTAGTGACCCAGAGACAAAGCTCAGGAGTTTCTCTATCAGCATCCAGAAACTGTAAAATCCAGCATCTGAAATTAGCCTGGGCTAATAACACTTCATAGGGAACTTGCTTCACTATCAAGAAATACTAAACATTAAGTGAATACTGTGCTTATAGCTGTAAAGTTATGTGCAGAGGTAAAATGTAGTACAGGATCATGATGGACACAAAAAATGAAGACAATTTCAGCATTGTTCCTGGGAAAGGGAAAGAGGGTAAAGGTTGGGATACCAATGATTTGTGTTTCTTCTAGCTGTGGTAGCACAGTCACACACAGATCTGCTTTCCCAGCTGTGCTGCTTTCTGAGCAGCTCAAAAAAACCATTTTTTTCTGAATCAGATCAGGAATTATTGCAGCTTCCTTCTTTCTTTCTTGAGTTGGTGAAAAGCTGGTTTAATTTTGGACTTAAACCATTCAGCAGCTCAAAGGGAGCAGCCCCATTCTACCAGCAGAGAATCTGGGAGTAAAGCTGTGTTGCTGCTTTCGAGTTTTATAGGGGTGCCTCTCACTCCACTGTGTGTGACATCAGGAAAAATAAAGGGACATTGAGGACATACCTCAAGGACTGTGTTACAAAAGATCGAATCAATTTTCATTCTCCAAGATAATCGAACTCAAAAACCAAGCCAATATTCAGAAGGGAAAAGAGATTTTCTCGATGTTTAGTTAATCTGCTAATAGTGTAAGGTGTTGCCCTGGTTTTTGCTAAAGCCTTCTGTTTTTAACCTTGGAGTCAGATTCTTTCGCACAGTTTCATGTAAATAATAGCCAGTGGTTACTTAACGGTATTTTCTGTTTTTCATTCCTTTTGTGATAAGAGAGCTTTGATGAGCACCTTTCTTCTCCAGTGGGATTGAGAAGGAAGTGACATGTCCTCCAATCCCTTGTGGAGTTGGGACGTGTATAAAAATGAGATAATGTAAATAAATCCATCCATTTTCCTCCTTTCTGCTGAACCTGGCAGGTGTAAGAGTCTCTTTATTGTGTCTCCGCAGACACAGTAAGGTTTATTTAAATCAGTTTCTGTGGCATCATCCTGTATAATCCTTGCTATACACAGCTCAGCAGGGTTCCTTGTGGAGGTGCACTTAACTGCCCTGGAAAAGGAGGAGCAGGAGAGGCACAGGGTCAGTCAGAGTCTCTCAGGTGCTGTTTGGGCAACACTCTGTGAAACAGGATAAAGGGATTGGTGCTGGGGGTGTTTGTGCCCAGCCAGGGTGGGACAAAGCCGTGCTGCCTCCGACCTTCTGGCCGGACCTCTGGCCCCTGGGCCATCCTCAGGGTGGTGGCTGAGTGTGTCTGGGGAGCCACAATAAAGACGCTCTTACACCTGCCAGGTTCAGCAGAAAGGAGGAAAATGGATGGATTTATTTACATTATCTCATTTTTATACACGTCCCAACTCCACAAGGGATTGGAGAGCATGTCACTTCCTTCTCAATCCCACTGGAGAAGAAAGGTGCTCATCAAAGTTGTCATATCACAAAAGGAATGAAAAACAGAAAATACCGTTAAGTAAACACTGGCTATTATTTACATGAATTTGTGTGAAAAGAATTTGACTTCAAGGTTAAAAAAAGAAGGCTTACAAGAACCAGGGCAACAGCTGAGGCACAGCATTCCCAGGGGACACACGGAGCAGGCCTGGTTTGGCCTCGGAGCAGACCGAGGGCAGCCACCCCACTGACCAAACCCATCCCCCCTGACCAAACCCATCCTCGCTGACCAAACCCATCCCCACGGACCAAACCCATCCCCACGGACCAAACCCATCCTCGCTGACCAAACCCATCC
>VYXC01002300.1:63124-138191 GCA_013397175.1 Platysteira castanea
TTGTCACACGGACTGTCCCTTGTCACACAGACCATCCCTTGTCACACAGTCCGTCCCTTGGCACACGGACTGTCCCTTGCCACACGGACCATCCCTTGTCACACAGACTGTCCCTTGTCACACGGACCGTCCCTTGCCACACACACTGTCTCTTGTCACTTGGATTGTCCCTTGTCACAGAGACCATCCCTTGTCACACGCACCGTCCCTTGTCACACGGACTGTCCTTTGTCACACGGACTGTCCCTTGTCACACAGACCATCCCTTGTCACAGGGACCATCCCTTGTCACACGGACTGTCCCTTGTCACACGGACTGTCCCTTGTCACAGGGACCATCCCTTGTCACACGGACTGTCCCTTGTCACAGGGACCATCCCTTGTCACACGGACCGTCCCTTGTCACACGGACCATCCCTTGTCACACAGACCGTCCCTTGTCACACGGACCATCCCTTGTCACACGGACTGTCCCTTGTCACACGGACCATGGCACTGCCCACAGTCTCACGGCATCCCTCTCACACCACACCGAGGTCGTCCCCTGTGCTTACACCTCTGAGTAGCTGATGTTTCCAGCTTCCAGCACTGCCAGCACTCTGTTTCCTCAGGGAAAGGCAGTGTCACCCCGTCGGAGGCTCCTCAGGGTGACGTTTGGAGACACATCAGCCTGCACAGCAACATTTTGGCTGCAGGCACAGAGAGAGGCCAGGGACTGGCATGAGTAGAAAAAAAATCCCACAATAAATAGCTTCACAATAAACTGTGAAGATTAACATATTGTGCTTCTGAGAGCAGGCCAGGACCACAACCTACTTCACTAAGCAGCCCTTTGCTTAGAGGATTGACCTGTGTCGGGCCTATTTATAGTGGAAGGCAGTGCAGCCCTGAGTTCAGGGCTATTTTTGATGCGTGTCTGGTACCTACCTATCAGGTACCCTGCAGCAAGGGCAGGTGTGGCCCTGACATGAATAGAGGGACCAAGGAGAGGCCCACAGCAGGACCCTGTGACATGGCAGGGGGTTGGAGCTGGAGGATCTTTAAGGTCCTTTCCAACACAAACCAATCTATGGTTCTGTGACACGCAGCCTTCAGGTCCTGCCAGGGGACAGCCTGTGGCGTGGTGCCTGATCTTCCAGGGCTGTGGCATGGCAGGAGGCACTTGGGAATGCCACTGTGTGCTGATAGCAGAGATCTCCTCCTCTGAGCTCGACTGGGGAGCAAGAACAAGGGCTAGGAGGAGCTCAGAGTAATCCTGGTGCTGGCCTAACCCAGAGGAAAACAACTCTATCCTGAGGTCATTAAGTACACAAATTAACCAGAAACAATCGATTCCTTTCTCCTGCAGCAAGCCCAGGCATGGATGTGCTCAGCTCCTGGTGGAGGGAGCGAGGAGAAGGGGGAAACAGGACCCCTCAGAAGCCCTGGGTTATGGGAATCTTTTAGAAAAGCAGCATTAGACCACCTGTGCACAGGATCCACGACAGGGAAGAGAGGCTGAGGGATGGACTGGGATGCTCACACAGGGGTGTTCAGTGCCCCCAAGCAAATTCCACAGCTCCTGAGTGGTGCTGCCCAGCTCCCAGGAGAGCTGCAGATGCCATGGGCTATTGCAGCTGGGACTCAGGGTGCAGGCAACCAAACTGAGCCCTGAGGGAGAGCACTCAGGGACTTGGGCATCCCCAAATGTGCTCAGTCTGTAAAGAAAAAAATAAAGACCACTATCTTCGGTAATTAATCCCTTCATATTTCCTGTCCCAGTATTGCTGAAGAAGAGAAAAGCTGGAGGAAAACATGGAGTTTGCAATTATCAGCCCTTCCCACGCAGCCCTCAGGACTGGCTCCAGAGGTGCAGCTCCTTCAGGTCAGAGATGGCCCCAGATCTGGGGACAGGCAGGGTCCAGCCATGGTTGGAGCAGCTTCTGCCCTCCCTGTGACCCAGTTAAATCTGAACTCCTGCTGCTTTATCCCTGGACACTCGTGGTTTCAGGGAAAGTGAGGCAAAAAGTGCTGGGCTGTGACTTCATCCCTCCCCGTCTCCTGTAGGGATCTTGAATTTCAGACGGGTTTTACTCCTATGACTTCAACTCTGAATAATTAACCACGCCCTACAGCATGTGGAAGAGAATTTTGTGGACTCCATGATCTCAGAGGTCTTTTCCAACCTAATTAATTCGTGATTTCAAAATCAGTTTTGCTAACTTTTAGATCCAGGATGCTTGTTACGGAGGACCAGAGAGGAAAGACACCTCCTAAGTTTAGCTGGATGGCAAGGGGGTGAAGCAGAGATCCCGGTGAAATCTGCTTTCATCCTGCTGCTTTCCTGAGAAGAGGGATTGCCGACTCTGTCCTGTGAGGAAAATGAGGTAGGCAAGAGCTTGGAGTGAAAGGCTGGCTCCCAAAACCTGGGAATCACTATGGTATGATCATTTTTCTTTATTTTAAAATGTCTAAAAAGGTAAAAGCATGCGGAGAGAAAATGATTTCTTTCTCCCAAATCTTACCCTCCTTGGAGCTGTGTCATGAGAGAGGGAGGAGTTCAAGACAGGAATGGCCCAAGCATTTGTGAAGCACAGGACTTAAAGCACATTATAGAGGTCTCTATGCACAAAGCCTCTGATTTAACCAGCTAAAAAGGGGAAAGAGAGAGGAAGAGAGAGACTATTTACGGGTTTATTTTCTCCCCATCAGTCCCACAGACAGATGACTCACATTTTTATATCCTAGAGGAACATAAAGATGGCAGAAGGAGCACACAAAACCATTTGTCCTCACCCTGTCCCCATTCACCCATTGTGCTGCCACCACGGCACAGGAACTGGTCTCTCCAAGGACACAAGTGAACTCGTTTTCTTTCTTTCTGTCAAAAGGTGAAGTGAATGAGGTCAGGGAAGTCTCAGAAAGTCCTGTTGGCACTAGGATGACCCACTGAACGTGAATGGGAGCCAAATGCTCATGGCAGGCTGAAGCCCTCACCCTGGAGACATCTGAAACAAATGAATTTCACCTTCCCACATCTGGACTGGCTTCTTCAGAAAGGGAGAAAGCCTCATTGCCAAGGTTGCCCTTTAAAGAAGGGGCTGTCCTCTCACCTGAGATCTGATTGGGAGCTATTTTTCAGGAGCATTTCAGCTGAGGGTATCTCATCATTTCACACCATCTGCAGGTCTGTGTTTCCCAAAGGCCAGGATTAGGGATCACTTGCTTTGAACATTGCAAATCTCTGAGACTGATGTAATACCAAAAAATTCACCAAATTAGGCCTTGCAGTAGCAATCATTTTGTTACCTCATGCAGCTACAATGACCAAGTTTAGTTCCAGCATGGGAAGAAAACCTCTGACTGAAAATTCCTGACCAGTGTGTTCATTCCCATAACTGGTAGGGAACGGTCTAATCAAAGTTTGTATAAAACTACCCTTAGGAATAGCAAACAAAGGATTTACTAAATAACAGTTACTCTGAATAGATCCCTGCACAAACAGCAGGGCTGGTAGGGGTGGCAACAAATAATTTAAATTAAATTATTGGCAGGACTTTTTTCGCACTGTGAACACAATTTCACTAAGTAAACATATCTTAAAGGGGCAAAGGGACTGAGCAAGAGATTTACTTCCAGTCCAGGCTGGAGGAGAGAATGAGGGGAAAAGCCCCAGTCCTGAAGCCTCCAGGTGAGAGCAGCTGGCTGGGGCTCCCAACTTGCAAGGCTTCGTTCTGACTCACATAATTCCTCTCTCAGCTTCTCCCCTTGCAGGGGGCCCTTCTTAACGCAAACAATTAAACGGGCATTAGGTGAAAGTGGCTGCTCCTACTGCCTAATGAGGAGGACGTTTGGCAGGCAGGGAAGGGTGCCTGGGTTCTTCAGGAATCAGTCCCCTTTCTCACAGGGGCCTCATGTTCTCCACATTTCCAAACCTCCCCTTTGTTATCGAGGAGGTGAATAAAGAGGTTTTGAGCCGCTCCAAGCAAAGTCCAACCGGGCTGGGACGAAAACCCAGAAACAGCATTTGTTGGGTTCCAGCAACCAGGAACTCATAGTTTGGGTTATAAGCAATTAAACCCCACTGGCCTCCCATCAGCAATGGGTGCTGCCACTGCAAAGCCCTTCACAGGATGGGTCAGGCTGGACCACAGTGGCTCATCTGGTCCCACCTCCCCGCTCCAGCGTGTCCATCCCAGAGCACAGGGACAGGATTGTGTCCAGATAGCTCTGGAATTCCTCCAGTGGGAGATCCTTGGCTGCAAAGTGCTGTGTGCCTCTGCTCTGCGCTGGTGACCAGCTCAGGGTTTAACACAGTGGTCTCTGAAGGTGCAGGAGGGGGACATTTGCCACCAATTAAGCATTTTCGGGGGGCAGGGCTGGTGAGAGAGCTGGGCTGCTTTCCTTTATTTACCTGCCTGGCATGAACATGCCTGTAATGTAATGCTGGGCAAGAGCCTGCTCCTGCTTTGGGCAAACTGTTTTTACTTCGGGAGAAAAGCAGTGTTTGTTCTGTGGCTGGTGGAAGGAGAAGTGCTGTGAACTGCCCCTGAATCCATCAGGTTTGCACGAAGTCCATCAGTGGCAAAGCCTGCTCTCAGCACACCTGTTTTTTCTCACAGGTGCTGCTGTTGTCCTTCCAGAAGCCCCAGTGGCTTTTACCACAGTCGCTGGATCTCACCAGCACTTTTTTAGGGCTGACACCAGCATGTCCCCAGCCCTGCCCCTTCCCCAGCCTCCCTGCACACCCCCACAGCTGTCTGAAACAATGCCCAGCCTGCTGCCCAATTCTTTTTTCTCTCCTGGCTCCTTTTCCTCTCCATTCCTATTTGCAGTCCCTTCATCATTAGCTCCCACAGGACTATCAGTAGCATATCTGTCTGACACAGGCAGTTTCACTGCTATAAATTCTCCACAGCCCACTGAATAGAGACTTTTTAATTAGGTTTTAAGAATTTTCCCATTAGCGGGGAGACATTGAGAATTCAGGTCTCATTTATGGAAAGCAAAATACGTTAGAGAAGGAAGCTGCTTGATTTACTGCAGTATTAGCATTTCCCCCCCTGTATTTATGGGCATGGATTAATTGCTGTTTTGCTACTGTGGACAGAAATATGTTTGACAATTCACTTTATTGTGCTACAGATGACAGATTTAAACCAGTGATCCAAGGTAAGAGCCCTCTTGGGCTACTGCACTGTCTGTGTGACATATACAGAAAATGTGAACAAAATCTTTCATCATCAAAATTTGATTGCTTTACAATTTGCACCAAACTGGCTTCATGTTCTCACTGTCAGAGGGTTTTTTTCTGGCTTTAGCTCTCACTTTGCCTTGCAGATCTGAGCTAGGACTTCATATGAAAGTGGGGAAGATGGAGCCAGTGCCACCTCCTTGGCAAGTGGGGAAGGGCAAAGCTGTGCTGCCTTGGGCCCTGGACCCAGCTGGCCACAGCAAGAGGACAAGTGTCCACTTCAGGTGTTCTCCCAGCTGCTGGGTATTCCAGACTCAGGGAATTCATGAACCAGACATAATATTCTTGGTGTTTTTAAAATCCCAGACGGATTTTCCCTTCCAGGAACTGTTGCAAATGGCTTTTTGTTGAGGTGACAGGGACCCCTCTTGCTTGCTGTCTGCCCCATCCCAGAACACCTTCAGGTCGGGAGGAGCCGTCACAGCGCTGTTTATCCAATGCAACCCTTGCAGGTATCAAGTTTCTGTTTCAATCTACTCATCCTGACAGAACTTTATGTTGGAGAGATCCCAGCCAGCTCCAACAGCTGCACTTTAATCCTGCTGGGTGCATTTGATCAGCTCCTGCACCTCAGCTGTAGATCAGTGAGCATCCTTTCTTGTGGGGTTACCCCAGGTAAGCAGGACACAGCAAGGGCAGCCTCAGGTGCCACTTCCTCTGCCGTGGCATCCTTCATCCCAGCTGGAAACCTCCAACCTGCTCCTCTAGGCCTGAGCTCTGGCTTCTGCAAAGCTCTCACCTGCAGTAACTTATTATAAAAAAGATGTTGTTAAAATTTTCCCGTCTCGAGAGAATTTTTTTTCTTTTCTGATTCTTGCCAGAACTTTACAGTTCACTTTATATATCCAGTCTCTTTAAAATCTTTAAAGGGAAGATTTCAAAGGAATTTCATAGCTAGACTTCTTTTTTTCTGTTGAAATTTCTACTTCTTTTCTTTCTACTTTCTACATTTTTCTATCATTATTTTGTTAAATCCCTTGAAGAATTGAACTGTATAGAGACACAGTTGTCCCCTGAAGTAGCTGTCCCACTAATCCTCATATATCAACTCTTGCCAACATTGGAGCTTAATATTTCTCCCTCTGTTTTTAACCACATTTAATTGGAGCAGCAGAAACACTTCCTGGCCAATATTTCCTCCCCTCACAGTCATCAATGAAAAGAGCAATAACTGAAACTTGCTAAAAACAGCAACAATCTCGACTCCACTCTGCCAGCTCTGTAGGTAATTTTTGCTATCAGCTCAGCTGAGCCAGCCCAGGTCACTTTCTAACCCCAATTCTTTTACAGACCCTGTCACACCACACATCCCTCTGAGCCTTTCCAGTCCTCACCGTCAGCTGGAGAAGCAGGTCAGGCAGCATCAGGCAGCATCTTTTCGCTGCCCACTTTGGAAACCACTAGGGCAGAACTTCTCTGAAATGACCTCTTCCTCCCACACGAGGTCTTAGGCTCACTTATTATTTCCGAGGACTCCTGCATTTCCTATTTCAGGCATTTCTCATTTGTATTTATCTCTTTAGCTATTTGTGTCAGAAATAACCTTGCAGCCCTTTGCCTGCATTGCCTGGTTTTCAAAGTTTTGATCACTGTTCCCATAGCAGGAAATGAGAAGCATGGATTTCTTTTTCATATCTCATATGTCCCAAATAATAGTCCTTGACACGTGAGGTGAAACCCAGAGCTCTCAATCTGCTCGAAGAAGCTGCCAGAAAACTAAAAGGGGAACATTTCCTTTTACCTTGCGGGGTGAATGGCTGCTGACCCCTGCCTGCTCCTATTTACATTGCTAATTGCTCTGACGTTAATGAATGAATTATGCTAAAGTGATACAATATGGGCAATGCATATCAGCTGTTCCTTGCCATTGCCCTCGGAACATCAGTGTTTGGAGCTGCTGGGTGACCTCAGTGACTCCCTGTCCCTGTCCCTGTGTGCAGGTGAGAGGTGTTGGCTCGAGCCCCTTGTAGGTGATGCTCTTTCACTGCACCTGCAAGAATCCCTCCCTCCCACCAGTCACTGTGGAAGGGAACAGACCCACAAACCCTCTCCACGCCATGAGTGGTGCTGGATTTGGCTCTTCTTTCTGGAAATCACAACCAAAACACTGGTGTGGGTTTGCTTGAGGTTTTGGTGCGTTTCGGAATCACCTGTGAAGCTCCACCCATCACAGCATTTTCCATTCTCCAAACCACAACATATTTACCAGATTCAGTATCAAACTCAAACTAGATTATCTTGGTTTTGAGCTTGAAACTTGGCTAGATGATTTGAAGAGATGTTCCCGAGAAATGATGAAAATCAGAAGATGCAATGATGAAATCGTGGGATCGGCCAGGCTGAGTCAATCCATCCCCAGCCCAGGTCCCTGTGCCACTTACAGGTGCTTACAGAAAAACTTCAACAAAGATAATCCAGTCGTGCACTACGTTATTCTCATTTCCCACTCCTGCCCCATCACTTTATTGATGCTTTCTGGTTGTTCTGTTCTGAGAAAGATGAGTGACTTACGCTCAAGTCCAGCCAGCCACAGGCAGTGATACTTTCACAGAATACCTTTCCAGCCTCCAAGGATTTGCAGCTTAGACATTTCCTGAGATAGATGTGTAGTTTGGGCATTTAACAGCCTCAAACAGTTTTTCTTCAATGAGTTCATCCAGTTGCTTTTCAGACCTGTGGGAAATTTTAGCATTCCACAGCTGAATTGCATCATACCCCCATGCTAGGTGATGAACCATCTTCCTTCATGTGCTTCTAACCTACCACTGAGATTTTTGTGTTAGATGAGACCACGGGCTGTGCCTCCTGTGACCTCTATGGGTCTGGAGAGACCTGGTCTACATAAATATTCCTGGTGTGGATGCTGCCCCACACCACCATCCCCACCACGGGACCTTTTACGGGCTGGAGACTGAGAACACAGCATGAAAATACAGATACAGGGTGGGTTTATAACATGGAAAAACTTGGTAAATCTGTGATTCCCTCTTCCTTGCCTGAGAACTCCTAATCTGTCACTTGCTTTTCTCACGGTGGCTGAGCACTGAGCTGGTGTTTTCACCAAACTGTCTGTTGCCCTGGTTTTTTACTAAGCCTTCTGTTTTAACCTTGGAGTCAGAGTCTTTTCACACAAATTCATGTAAATAATAGCCAATGTTTACTTAACGGTATTTTCTGTTTTTCATTCCTTTTGTGATATGACCACTTTGATGAGCACCTTTCTGCTCCAGTGGGATTGAGAAGGAAGTGACATGCTCTCCAATCCCTTGTGGAGTTGGGACGTGTGTAAGAATGAGATAATGTAAATAAATCAATGTCATTTCCTCCTTTCTGCTGAACCTGGCAGGTGTAAGAGTGTCTTTATTGTGTCTCCCCGGACACACTGTCTGTAAGCCTCCATGTGCTCCTGTCATCCTCACACTGCACTCACGGTAACCCGAGGGATCCCTGTGGAAGCAGAGGCCTGCTGCAGCCATCCTGGCCTTCAGGAGAGCCCTGTGGAGAAGAGCAACTCGTTACTTGTTTATCCTAACTCTGCTAAGGGCCTTCTGTTCCCTCGGGAAATGGGTACCAGTGGAAATGACTGCAGCCCTAAGCACCAGGTGTGAATGCTTCTCTTTCACCTCCCGGAATGCTGGGAGGTGGGTTGTTGGCGTGAGTGGATGGTAAGGGACAGAAAAGTGCCCTGCCAGGTGTTTGGAGGTGTAGCTGTTTTGTCTTTCCCTCTGTATACTCCCAAAACTTTGTTAAAACTTTCTTTCCATAGCAGAAACATATCAGTACTGGAGGGTGTGTAATAAAGGTGGATCCTGCTAGAAGGATCATCTTTATTACACACACTCCAGGTGTAGCTGTTTTGTCTTTCCTTCTGCATGCTCCCAAAACTTTGGTAAAACTTTCTTTCCACGGCAGAAACATATAAATACCAAAGTGCGTGTAATAAAGATGGATCCTGCTAGAAGAAGCAGTGGTCTCTGTTTTCTCCAAGCTGCTGCAATCCTCTCCTCTTCCCTGTGCTTGCTGACCTTTGTCTCCTCTATGAAAAGAAGTTCTTTACCTCTTCATGATTTTACTTTCCTGCAGTAGGAATTTTTTTCTATTTTCTTTATTTGACTTGGAGAAAAAAGGTCTGTTTTCTTCTAGTAGCTTCCTTTACTCTCTCATTTAATTATTCTGGTCTATATGTGTGCCTGAGGACATCCTTTTCATATTTTTTGTTCGATGGTAAACATTTACTGAATTTTTCATATTGTGTCCTTCAACAGCACCCTGCCGTTTGCCAACATTTCACACGCTTTACTCTTCCTTTAAGCTCAATTTAGTAAGTCTTCTTGGTTTATGTTTCCCTTTTTAGAAGGTAATAGGTCAGGATTTGGACTCCCTCATTGCCTGTGCCGTGGTAAACTGGAATGCATCACAACCATTATCATAACGAGACCTTTCCGTGGTCATGTCTTGAATCAGATCTTCTGCATTTCTCAGGAGTTTCTTCCCCTCTCTGGGTCACTACAAATCTGATGGGGTCTAGAAAAGAAACAAAATAGGTATTCCCCTGCTTTGCTGGCTCCAGCCAGTGTGCCCTCTTCTGCACAGGCTGTTCCGCGCCTCATTTCAGGAATGACAAGGATTTTCTGGTGTTACTTTGGTGCTCACAAAAAATGATGGCAATGCTGAGATCGTGGACTGCTTGGAGATCCCAGAAGCATTAGGGAAAATTGCAGGCTCAGATCTGTATTTCTAAACTGGCACTGGGCTTTGCATCACAACCAAACATTTTTGTAGTGTCCTGGATGCTGAAATTCAGCCTTTTAGATCTGACTCAGCTCTGAGTTCCACATTTGATTAACTTCAGTAGTTAAATCTTTCTTTTCACCTTGGGCAAGGGTGTCTGCCACAGAAATGTGACAGAAGTCTCATTTCAGCACTGTCTGTGGTTTGTAAAAATGACATATTCTTTGACAAAATTCCCCTGAAGGAGTTTGAACTCACAAAGTTCAAGCTGGTTTGGACAACTGCATTAGTACCTCTCTGGTAAGGATCTTTATCAAAACCATGGATCTCAGGGGTTATTTTGAACCGTCCATTTTCAGAATTAAGATGCAGGATTTTCTCTGTTTGTTTTTTTTGACCCCTCAGTGTTATCTGGTAGGCAGACAGGTATTGTCTTGGTGTCAGGAATTTCATGTGCCAACTCATGCTATTATGTGCCCCTCACTGCTGGAAGGAGCAAATTGCAGACACCCCTCTCCTTTGCCACTGTTCTTTTCCTCTGTTATGATGATTTACTTGAGAGAGCACTCAAAACTTGGGATTTACTTTGTGGGCTCACATGCAGTGCTGTTGGCCCAGTGACAGATTTCTTCATGTCAGCATTCAAGCTAACAGCTACCACAAAAAAGAAACTCCCTTCAGGACAAAATACTCCCTTTAGGATGAAAATCAAAGTTGTACTGTTTGTTAAGTGAAAAGAAATAGAAAAAAATACCCTTATCCTTCAAAAATTCTGGATTAGCAAAATAAAGATTTGCAGCCTGCCACTGATCCACAGCAAGATCCAATACTGTGATGATGGTGGTGATTTCTCCACGTCCTTGCTGGGGAGGAAATGAGAGCACCACAGTGCAGATAAAAGGGACCAGGGAGGGTGGAGAGGGAGAAATCAGAGCCTGGAGAGGGAGAAAACAGGGCCTGGAGAGGAGGAAGGAGCCCTCCAAGCCCCTTCTGGCCATGGGCACTTGCAGAGCCCGAGATCCTTTCCAGAGTTACCAAAAGGTTTAGGTAGGTGCCGGCCTCACAGAAGGAAACACATTTACAGGGAAACCCCAGATAATTTTCAAGGCTTTGCTATATAAACATATTAAAGATCTGTAAGTAATCCCCTGGCAGAAAGCAGGCAGCTCATTTATTGCTGTGTGTTTGCTTTACGATGCCAATCAAACGCTCTTTCCGCAGCGAGAGCTCGGGGGTAGATTTGCCTTTGTGCCCGCAGCTGGGATCGGGCCCAAGAGGTGACAGCCAGCAGATAAGGGCTTAATTAATGTCCAGAAAGGAGCAGGAGCGACAAACGTTATCTGCAGTTTCAGCTGACTCACACGATGGGCTGATTATTGAGAATTCCGTGGAGGTCCGAAAGCAGGGATCACAGCTTTCCCCTCGTGCACGAGCAGTTGTGTCCAGGGAGACACAATAAAGAGGCTCTTACACCTGCCAGGTTCAGCAGAAAGGAGGAAAATGGATGGATTTATTTACATTATCTCATTCTTATACACGTCCCACCTCCACAAGGGATTGGAGAGCATGTCACTTCCTTCTCCATCCCACTGGAGAAGAAAGGTGCTCATCAAAGCTCTCATATCACAAAAGGAATGAAAAACAGAAAATACCGTTAAGTAAACACTGGCTATTATTTACATGAATCTGTGTGAAAGAATCTGACTCCAAGGTTAAAAACAGAAGGCTTACAAAAATCCAGGGCAACAGGCAGTGTCTCAGCCGACCTCACCCCCTGCTCCCTGAGGAGGAAGCTGGTGGAAAAACTACCAATGACTTGTCTGGACAAGCATCATGGTGGAGCTTTGCACATAAGGGGAAAACTGGATTTTAAAGTTTTTAGCCCGACGTTTTCTCTAAGTGATGGAAGTAAAAAGTGTGATACGAGCTTGCTGAGTGATGGAGCACGTTCCTCTTCTGCCTGCAGCCTGGTATCTTGTGAAATGGAGGATACACAAAATACCTAATTTATGAATTGTGACTTTCAGTGAGAAATGCCACCCATGTATTAAATAGAGACGGATATAAATAGAGTCCATAAAGTATTAAATAAGTTAACCTTTAGGAAAAGGAATCCTATTATTTTTTCCCTTGTAGAACAAAATCCCTCCCACTTTGCTGGAAACACTTTTCAACAAATAAACTTCCTCCAAAACACAACTGTAGAAGCTGGAAGTTCTCACTTTGAGCTTTGTAATGGAAAGATGCACAAAACAAACTCATATGTAATATTCAAAGCAAGAAGACACAGTTCTGTCAAAGATCAAAAAAATGCACTGAACCTCTTTATTTTGGTGATGGACAGGAAGAGTTCCTGGTGGTTTTCCCACAGGAAAAGTGATGCTGCAGAGCACCAAAGGGGCTGCAGCCTGCCCTGCCTGCTCTGCAGGTGCCTCCTGTGGGGAGGGTGCAGAGATGGTCCCACCATCCCACTGCTTCTCCTCCCCTCCCTGGCACTGCTCTGATTGTGTTTAAGAGTTGAAAAGTAGCTGGAAGTTAAAAAATGTTACAGTAAATGGTAGGAAATTGTCCAAAAGGGAGATTAAAGCCTTCAGCAGCCCAAGTCCCAAGGCTAGTTGTCCCAAAACAGCCCAAAGGCTGCCTTGGAGGCCACCTTTGGAACCAGGAGAAAAGCAGGCAGGAATTTAAGAGGCCAAACATGGTGCTTCAGAGGTTTGGTTTTGGTAAACCACAGGCAGCTGGTGTTGGATGGGTTGGGAAGTGCTGCTCTGCTTTGGGCAGAGGGGGTGGGGACAGTCCCTGCTGTGGCACCCCTGGAACTGGACCTTGCACAGGGCAGCAACTCCAAAATAAACCTGGGACACTCAGGGCTGACACCTGGACAAGCACAGCACCTGTGGGCAGGCTGAGATCATAAAGAAACTCTCCTTTCTTCTCTTGTGTCTCTGTGCTGTTGATCCTCTTGGGCTTTTGGGTTGTTTTTTTCCCTGATCTTACCTTCTTTTCCTGTCCCCTTGTGTGAAAACCAACAGTGGCCTTAGCTGGGCTCAGTATTTCACAGTCACACCTTCCACTTTGTGTGTTTGTGTATTTTTTCAGGTGCAGGGTGGTCTCCTGAAGCTTGGAGGTGTCACACCTCCAGCCCCCCTCCCTAACCTGTTTCGGAGTAAGCATAGCCAAAACCTTAAGGGCAGGGGAAAATTAGGCAGAAAAGATACACCTGGATAGGAAATATTTTACATATTTTTCAGTAGTGACTGGAAAATAAAAACTGGCCAGAGGTGTGAAATACTCTAAAGGCAATGAAATCAGAGCACCCAGAGGCACCCAGCAGCATCCATTTGATGGCACCCTGGATCACGAAATAGATATATATCTATAGGTATGCAATAGATATGTGATCAGTAGCTCACGGGAGCCCAGAACTTTATCTCTGGGATATCAAAATATGCATGGCAACACTTCCTAACCAAACAAAAGAAAACCCAACCTTCTGGGTGAAGCATCAGATGGAACAATGTTATCAGACCTCACTGGGCAAACACAAGGAGTGCATAAAACCCTCGGCTTCCAGGGAAAGCAGCACCACTCCTCTTCCAAGAGCCATGGATCTCAAGGTGGCCTGTGCGCTCTCTGTCACCCTCGTCATAGCCCTCAGCACCCTGGCAGAGGGAGTTGCACCTCCAAGTAAGTACATCCACCTCCTGCTGCCCTCCAGGTACGTGTGGGACCCTCATCCCACCGACTGCAGCCAGAGTCTGTCAGCTTTAACAGACCAGACAGCACATGGCTTTCTTTGCTGCTTATTCCCAAAGCTGGAGCCTACTTTTAAATGCTTTTCAGAGAGATCTATAGCAAAATGTGAAAGACTGCAGGTGAGCTCTTGTGTTGGTGGAATAACCAGGAACCCGCTGCAAAGGCAGAGGAGGTTGCTAGAACGGGACCAGGGCTGGAACAGGAGCCAGCTCTGCCTAAATTGTCTTCTGACAATTTGGTTTATGCTGCTTTGCTATGTGAATAGAGTTTTAAAGGAGTCTATCTTTCTCCTCATTAAAAGACAAGTCATTTAGACAGCTCCAGAGGTGGAAAGCAAGTAACTCTATGACAGCTGGAGGACAGCTCCAGAATTTCTTGGTTGTGGATGACTGTGCAGGAGACTTTAAATGTTAAAAGCATAGCTGCAGCTAATTGCACATCATCCTGTATTTTATAATCACCTGTCAAGAATGCAAAGATTTTGTATCTTTACATCTGTTTGAATATCCACTGGACTCTTAAGTCTTTTCCTCTTCACATGAGGTGGGCAAAGCAGCAAACATTTATATCATAGTGTTTGAAGTTCTTGGGATTTCCCATTTGGTGCGGTCAATTTGAAGCCCACAAACCCCACTGTGCTGGGCTGGCTTGGCTTCAAGTGAGACCACAGACTCTCAAAGTGTGATGTACAGCCCTGACCAAAATTGGTAGGAGTTTAAAAGCACCTTTTAAACCACTCAGGCTGTGGTCTTGGCAGGGAAGAGAAAAGATGGAAAGCATCTAGGGAGAGAGCACTGTTCCCAGTGAGCATCTGATAAACTCCCCTCCGTAACAAGAGTGCAAACTGACAACCTGTACCTTGCTCCTTCTGTCCTGAACAGCAAAATGCCAGTGTAAAGTGGTTCCCAGGGAGAGGACAAACTGTGGCTACCCGGGGATCTCAGCAGTAGAGTGCAAGAAAATTGGGTGCTGCTTCAACGCTTCTATCCCCAGCGTCCCCTGGTGCTACGGTCCTAAACCAAAGAAAGGTAATTTCTCTGCCAGAAACACTGATTTACCTCGTGTTTGACTATCCAGAAATGTCTACAACCAGGGAGCAGTTTTGCTTTTCTCCTTAGGCAAGAAAAGTAGGCACAAACCTCTGTTAGGAGACCAGTGGTAGTAAAATGTGGTCAGGTCTTGCTTACCCATCCGACTTCTGCCTCATTCTCCTCACACAATATATTTCCTCTTCCTTTAGGCTTCGAATTATCAAAAAACCTGTGTTGATTATTTAGAGACATTTCAGTTTCATTTGTGGTCTTGTCGATGGGTACAGCAAGGGATCCTCAGCACTTATTTAAGTGGGTTTGCTGCTTGGCTACTTGTGTGACATCTGCCAGCATCCTGCTTCTATTTTTTACCATTATTTTCTCAGCGAGGATAACAACTGCTCTCCCGGCCTTTCAAGGATTAGCTGTATATTTTACATAAGTGTGTTAAGTAACTGAGTGTAATTAGTTGTGTTAATTAACTCAGTGTAAGCTACATTTGCTGGGCTGACAGCACAACTCCTTCTGAGGAGAACTTCAGGGCAGTCTCAGCAGCTGCACAGGTGACATGAAAGGAAATGAAGGTGCAAAGGCAATGTTACCCAGCAGAAGAACCTGATATAAATCGAGATTAGTCAACAGGGATCAGAATTAGAGAAGGAAAAAATAGTTTTGCTTTTGAGCACTGTTTGCAATTCTTGTAAACCTTGAAAAATGAGCAGCAGCAACTTACAGTGCCGTTTTCATAGAATTGCTTTTCTGAGCAGAACTGTTCCATGAGAGGAAAACTGAAGTACTCAAGCTGGGTGGTATAATCTCTTTACTTGGGATTTTAGTTCTAAGTGCCTGGCAGAGCTGTGATTTCCTTCTAAACGACTTATTTCCTTTCTGTAACTTAAACTGGCATGCAGAGAGGGCTGGGTGGTCCTCTCCCCATGTCAGCCACGGGGTGAGCGTGGGGTCAGGTGATGGACATATCCTGCTCTGAGGCCAGTGCATGTGTTACCACTATGGCAAGCACAGGACTTTTCACCCCATTCCTGGATTTAGGATAGGTAAAGATGTGTTGCTGCCAGACACTTGCAGGGGTGAATTTTGCCTCCTGTGGTCCCGGGGGCACAGCAGCAGTTCATCACCCTTTGGAATTCAGTTTTGCCTGGGAGGCTGGGTGAGGATTTGGGTGAATCTGCTGCCTGAAATTGGTTCAGAGGTCGTCAGGGACGTGCTCAGGGACCTCACCTTTGTGTCCTGCCTTTTATTTGCGAATTACATCACCAGGCAGATGGAGCATGAAGTAACACATTCTCCTTCCTGCCTTTGGGGTTTTTTTGCTTCACACAGTGAGGAAAATGTGTCCCAACGATCCTTACACCAGGATAAACTGCGGCCACCCTGGCATCAGGCCCAGGGAGTGCATGAAGAAGGGCTGCTGCTTCAGGGCACACCCCGCCGGTGTCCCCTGGTGCTTCTACCACCGCGTCGTGGAGGAAGGTAATGTCCTGCAGGAGATGTCCCCTGCGTCCCTGCGAATGTTCCACGGCTCCTGGTAGGGTCCCTGCTCCACCCAGGCTTGGTGTGCTGGGCCAGCCAGAGATTCCTAAGGGTGTGAGCAGGAACAGGTGGCTAAATTGTAAAAAAACCAGCTTCTTGTACAGAGAGGGGGGTGTTGCTGATGCATCTGAGCCAGAGATTTGTGGGCAGTGTGGCAGCGGTAGCCTGGGCTCAGGTGTGAGCTCAAGCCCTCAGCTAATGCCATGGCAGAGGTGCAGCCACCCAGCTCACATCCACCTGATCAGCATGAGAGATAAAAGGCTTTGCTTTAGAAATGTGGAATGAAACTTACAGAAATTTCTGATACCTTACCAACTCTTTTTTAGTTAGGATTGACCTTTCAGCATATTTTATAACCAATAGCCTCAGCCACACTGTGTTTTGTGCTATGTAAAATTCACCACAGTTTGGTTTTACTGATGTGAATCACAGACAGGAAACACATCTACTTAGGGGGGTTGGTTGAAATCGCAGAAAAATTGCCTTTTGGATGTCCTACATCTAGGCAAAACACCTCCTAGCATCTTGTGTAATTTATGGAGAAAACATGTCCCTTAATCTGCTTCTCCTCTTTACCTCCCCAGCTTGTTAAAGGAGAAACTTCCATCGAGAACTTTGCAACCTTTGGATCTACTCCAGCGGAACAACAGACGGAGGTCCCAACTCAGACTTTGTATTTTGCAACAGCCATGATTTCTAGACTGTTTTTTTATCTGGGATTGACTCCCTTCTGATGAAAAGTTACTGGTAGCTTTTATTCTTTCAGTAGCCTAGCACCGCGCAGGTTTTCACTGTAATAAAAGAAGTACACCACTACTTGTGAAGCTTTTTTTTTTGCTGTCTTTATTTTAAAGCTGTGTATTTCTCTGTTTCCCAGGAAATTTGGCATGTCAGCAACCTGCCGATGAGGGAGCAGCCACCAGTGCTTCCAAAAGGAACACGGCACTCAGCTTTTTATGTTAGTTACACTTCACACTTGCAAATGACTGCTTGAATTTGTTAGCTGGCATCACACGGGCCACTCGTCCTTCTGAATGCTGAAAATATTCAGGGTTTGCCTTTATATAGCTATAGCTGTGGGCTTGGGCTTTTTTTCCCCTTGAGAAATACGGAAAGGTACCTTTGTTAGCTGGTCACCAAGGCAAACACCTCCTGCTCTCTGCACCACCCTGTCTCTGGTGCTCACCACAAGCGAGTCCCATGGGTCACACTCAGGAAATCTCTGCAACACTAAAAGCAACACACAAGAACTCCCAACCCTGGCCAAAACCTGAAATGGAGCTGCTGTGTCTCACCAGACACAGGAGAAACTCCTGGTGTTGAGTGTGGCTGCTGTTCTTGAGAGTCTTGAGTGCTCAGCTCAGCAGCTCAAATGCTTCCCTGCTTCAGCTGAGTGAGAGCTCGCTGAAGAGCCCAGTAAAGAGCCTCAAAGAGCCCTGTTGGGAATAAAATGGGTGACCTGAGACTGCTGCAGCAGCAAACTGTGCTCAGGGCTCAGCAGGGGAGAACTGGTGTGCAGGGCTGTGCTGCAAGGAGAGAAGAGGGTGGAGACACAGAATCACAGAATGCTTTGGAAGGACATTTAAAGGTTATCTAGTCCAACCCCCCTGCAATGAACAGGGACATTTTCAACTCGATCAGGTTGCTCCTAGCCCCGTCCAATCTGTCCTTGAACTTTTACAGGGATTTCCAGGGACTTCTCATCTCCCTGAGTAACCTGTTGCAACCTTTCACCACCCTCACTGTAAAAACCTTCCTCCTTAACATGCTTCCTTGGAGGTTTGATTTATCCCAGTACACTTTAGTGATGAGAAAGTTTATCCAGGCAGGTAAAAAATTAGTCATTTATAAACCACTTCCAACAGGCTCAATAATATGATTTGAATATGGTCGGATACTGGTTGTAGTATGAGCAATAAACTGAGCAGTGTACTGAAGGTCTCTGCAGATGTTTCAAGGAGTCACAGAAAATGCTGAGTTGGGAGGGACCCTCAAGAATCATCCTCCAACTTCTGGCCCTGAACAACCCCAAGAATTCCTGTGCCTGAGGGTGTTGTTCAAACACTCCTTGAGCTCTGTCAGGCTGGTGCTGTGCCCATTCCCTGGGGAGCCTGTTCAGTGCCCAGCCACCCTCTAGGGCAAGAACCCTTTCCTAATACCCACCCTAAACCTGCCCTGACACAACCTCAGGCCATTCCCTCGGGTCCTGTCACGGTCACCACAGAGCAGAGATCAGTGCCTGCCTCTCCTCCTCCCCTCACGAGGAAGTTGTGACTGCAGTGAGGTCTCCCCTCACCCTCCTCTTCTCCAGCATGAACAGACCAAGTGACCTCACCCTCATCCCTGGGCATGATGTCACCTGCAAAAACCATGCACTGCTGTGCTGAGGCCAAGTATTCCCAAGAGCTAAGCTACCACAGGGTCACGCAGCTGCTCCAGACATTTGGGGTTATAAGTCAGAGTTAGCTGCTCACAGCACAAATAATTATTACCTAAGGATCTGCTGTCATCACTAAGTCCGAAGGCATGATGTCTGTTCTGGGAATTTGCATTAGGTAAGTGCTCAAGGTCTCTCTAGGTAGACTGTTAGCCACACATACACAAACGAACCTGAAAAAACTGCCTAGAATTCTAAAAATTAACATTTTTGGTGAGAAAATAAAGCTGGCAGGAACAGAGTGAAAGCTACAGCCGCTGAGGATTTGAGGATGACAGGTAGAGCTGAGGCAGAGCAAAGTGAGATCCCAAAACAGGAGTGCACACCAAAGAGCAATGTGCAGGACCTGCAGAGATGTGGCTGCAAAAGGAGGGACCTTCCTCTCCTCCCCTTCAGGGTGAGTCTGAGGGCTCCCCTCACCTGAGGCAGTGTCCACTCTTCTCATTTACAGCCTCAGAGAGGAAAAACATTTGAATGAAGACTCACCCTTTGTATCTGCAGCTCTGCACACCCGCATTGCCGTGCAGTGAGTGCTAAATAAGTAAACAATGTTCTGAATATTTTTCTGGAAGAGTGTCATGGTTTGACGCTGGTTAAGTGCCAAGCACCCACAAATATCATTTACTTATTTCCCTCTGCTATAGCTAAGCAGAGGAGGGGGAATTGAAAACTTCACTTTCATGAGTTGAAAAAAGGATTATTGGAAAAAAAAAAACACTTTAAGGCAAAACAGGTTCAAAACTTAAACAGTATAAAGAAGATTTATTATTAACAGAATTAAAAGTAAAAAGGGTAATGAGAACCAAAGCAAACCTTCAGAACACCTTTCTTTCCCAGTCCCTCTCTCTTTCCACTGACTGTGCAAGGAAACAAAACATGGGGTTTTGGTCAGTATTTCACTTCCTTAAAATCCTTCTTCAGTATGCTTAAGGAAAAGAGTTTCTTCTGCTGTGCCGTGGGATCCTTCCCACAGGAGATAGTTCTCTGCAAACTTTTCTAGCAGGGTTTTAATTTTCACAAGCAACAGCCCGCCCGAATCTGCTGCAATGTGAGTCTTTCCCACGGGCCAAGCAGTCTTCCCACAACTGCCTAGTGTGGGTTATTTTAGTTCATGGGATTTAGGCTTTTACGGATGAGCTGTCTAGTTTGGAAGCGAAGGTTCTCTTCCTCGATCTCTGAAAGCAAGGGTGATCTCTCTCTGAGTTCCTCACTAGATTACAACTTTTCAGCATCCACGTGCTCCAGCATGAGCGCTCCTTTTTCATAGGCTGAATGTGGATTTCTGCACCTCCCCATGCACCTCATGAATTATAGGGAAACAGTTTGTTTTATTATAGTCCTCACCACGGCTTGCAGAAGAATCTCAGCTCCAACGCTTGGAGCACCTCACCCTGTCCTTTTTTTCACTGACCTCGGTGCTGCCATGTTCATTTTCCTCACATGTCCTTGCTTTTCCTTTTTCCTCAGAAAAAGGAAACGTTGGTGTCTGTAAGTGGCAGTTGAGAGGCTGATCTTGTCTGGGCTCCACATCGGAGAATCGCTCACCATGTCTCTTGCTGTGGGCCACGTTGGCCTCACTGGCACCTCACAGGTGGCTCAGGCCTCAGGATGGTCCCGGCCACTCGGTCCTGGCCGCGTTGTCCTGGCCACATTATCCTGGCCTAGGGAGGGCCCCAGCCGCGTGGTTCTGGCCTAGGGAGGGCCCCGGCCGCGTGGTTCTGTTACGGACAATTTTGGCTTTCTTGGGCCAGTAATGTAATGTAAAGTTATTAAGTTGTTAAAAGCGTTTGAATGTACGGGAAGCGGGGCTGGGGTTTCTTATTTTCAGGTAAGAAACAGCAGAGGCTTCCCAAGGCAACGCCCAGGACAATCAGCCCACAGTTGTGGGCCATCAAGAAGCTGGACAGGGGTAAATGACTTCTTCCAAGAGCGAGGATCTGGACTCGGGGGGTTGGGCAATATCGCTCTGGGGGGATAAAGGGACTGCTTTTCTGGGGAAAAGACACAACTTTTACGGAGGTGGCCAGGGAGCAGGGAGGGAGGTTTTGGTGCTGTGTGGATAGGTTTTGCCTGGATTGCCATGTTAGACCCTGGACTGCCCAGGAGTCTCTGGTTTTCGGCTGCAATTAGGAATAAACGAGTTAACCTTTTCATAGAGGTTTCTGACTCCATTTATAACAGTTCTGGCCTAGGGAGGGCTCCGGCCATGCTGTCCCAGCCTCAGGAAGGCCCTGGCCACGCTGGCTTGGCCTCAGCAAGGCCCTGGCTGCATGGTCCCAGCCTCAGGAAGGCCCTGGCCTTACAGGCCCTGGCAGCCGCCGCCGCCATGGGCCCTGGCGGCTGCCTCACCACCCGTCAGGAGCAGAAAGAGAACTTTCCGCCGTTTTTCCTTTCTTAAATATGTCATCACAGAGGTGTTACCAACTTGTCTAATTGGGCTAGTAACTTGCCCAATTGGGCTAGTAACTTGCCCATCAGGTCAGGGCCTTCAGCGATTGGCTCTGTGCCGGACATTGAAGTTTCAAGCACCATTTTTCCTGCGCCCAACAGAAACCAGGCTGTGTTAAACCAACATAAAGGGGAAAAAAACTAGCTCAGCAATGTGATTTTTGTCAGCAAAGGTGCTACAGGAACGCATTTGTGTCAATTTGTGACGCAAAGGCTTTGTGCTGATGAGGCCATTATGCAGTGAATGACGTTTAAAATCCCAAATACCCAACAGTCCTAAACTGCAACCATGGCAGCTGAGTGCCCCCAAAGCTCCAGCTTCTAATAAGGGCTGAATAGAGCATGTTTGACATTGAAGATTGACTGCAATGGTGTTTCAGTGAGTGACGATGTTCTACTGGCTTTGAAAGCAATTGTTGCCAAGGAAAAGGTCTCGGAAATTGTTCATTTTGAAGCAATTCAGGAAAGATGTGTTTGGTTGACATGGAGAAGTAATGGGGGAAAACTAGGTCAGACAAGGAGCTCAGAGCAGATGGATGCTGGCAATGAAGAACAAACCTGTAGCCATGTGAACAAGGGATTTAACTGCAAACACCTCAAAAAAAGGTGTTTTTTTAAATGTGCCACTTCCTTCAGGTGCCATTCCCAAATGACTCTGGGAAGGGTATGGATCCTGCTATAGTGTCACACACCTCCTCTGGCAAAGCTCGTGTTCAAAAGAAAGATTTCAGACAAGGTGTTAAACTGAAGTGAAAAAGAATATGGAAACTGAAATCTTCCTCTCTTGAGAGCAGCTAAATCACACAGTGCTGCCACAGGTCTCTGTGTGAGTTACTGGCTTTAGTAAAGCTTGAAAACTCGACCACGATGCCACTAAACAGCTTGGAGAACAGAAAATAAAACACAAGAACCAAACCTGGCTCCCTGTGTTAAACTCGAGTGGAATGATGATCTCCAGACCCAGATTCAGTTTCCAAGAGGTTGCACTCACTGCTAGACTGAGTCCAAAAAGGAAAACTCGCCCTGAGGTGCGGGCTGCTAAACCTTCCTTAGGAGCAAAGTTCAGGTGAGAGTTTCAGAAGCTCTCAGGTGAATTTTCCAAGCAGCACTCTGCCAGAAACAAAAGTCCTCTTTGGACAGAACAGTCCATTATTACTCTGCAGGCTTCCTTTTCCTCATCTGAGCCTTCTTCTAAAGCATGTGAAAGCTGCCAGTGTTGGTATATGAACGTGAGCTGCCCAGCTACCTTGGAGAGCACGGATGGTCCCTGTCCCAGCAGAAACACCCCTCAACAAACACATCCTCAGTACTAGATGAAAACAGCCAGACAAACAGACTTTGCTGTAAAATATTTGTGCTGCAATGCAGAGTGCACTCATGTTCTAGAACCAGCTCTTACGGGTGCTGTGGAAGAGGATGCAGCTTTGTTCCAGTGTTTGCCATCCTTGGGTGCTCCTTCCCCTGCCAGTGAATGGTAAAACTTCCATTTTTCACTTCATGAAATTTCATTTCATATAACTTCCACTTAGCAGAGGTGGGCAGGGTAAGAAAACAAAGTACTTCTCTGCTGGAGATCAGTGTTTCTATTCACCTAGCTTTGATAACTTCTTCTGCTTTGTGGTCTCCCTTTGTACACCCACTACGGCAGCCAGAAATCCCCCTCAGAGAAGCTACTGGGCAAAGACAGGCCCTTGGAGGGTCCTGTTCCCATCTGTCTCTGAGTTAGGTCTCTCAGGCTTCCTCCATGTGCCTCTGTCTCAGAGGATAACAGAAGGTTGTTTCAGTAAACAGCAATTTTGAGGGATTCGGTCCTAGAACACCAGAATTGAAATGAGAATCTGGAGCTCTTGAATCAAAGTATTTCACTGCTGCTGATCCAAATATCTTAATTGCTGAACCTGTTGCAGAAATTCTAGGCAGTTCCCAGGGGTCTGACTTACCACCAGAGCAGACTGACACTCCAGTCTGTGGCTTTTCCAGAAACCTTCATGAAAAGTAAATTTGGTAAGTAAAATCCAAATGAGATTTCCCCTGCTTCTTACCCTCTTCTAGACTTGGCAATATGCCTCATCTTGGCTTCACCAAGACACAGAATATGAGTTTCAACAAACAGAAGGAGCAAAATCAAAAGGTTTACTGTCACTTTTGTTTCTGTATTAAGTACTTTGGGGTTACTGTCTGATCCTTACACAGGAGAAAGAAAAAAAGCACCTGTAAGACTCTTGAAGCCACAAAATCTACTTCGTATTTCACTCTACAGGTGCTGTGGGGATGAGCAAGAAGGTCCTAGGAACAGGTGGAGCTTTATTTCACCTGCCCAGCAGAGCAAAACAGGCAGTGGGACAAGAGAATGACTGTGCTAGAAATAACTGGGGGAAACAGTGCAACTCTGAGGGGTATTTCTGCAGTCAGAGGCTGACAGTGGATCAGCGTCATGTTTTGATGATGTTTTCTGTCTGTCAAAGAGATAGCATTGACTTTTTTCTCAGCCTTCCTGCGTGTGTGCAGGCACAGGCTCAGAACGGGAATGTCAGCAAACCAGCAAAGCCATCGTGCAGAGTTAACAGTGCATAATAAAACTCACAGATCTTGAGAAAATCTACAAGGCACAGGAAAAAAAAAAAAGACACACAAAACCAAACGAGGCTGTGAAATTTAAAATGCACTAAACAACAGAAATGGATGCAATTAGTGTCAGTTTGACTAATCCAGGCCTTGACAGCTTTTCTGCCCGAAATGGAGCTGGCAACACTTCCCACCAAGCCCTTCCTGAAGGCTGTCCCAAGGGAAGATGTCAGTGCTGGTGGCTGACAGCACAGCACCTGCTCACTGCCCACCTGGGCACTGCTCAGATCCCTGCACCCTCCCATGCTCGACAAGCCCATCTCTCTTACTCCACCCACTTCCCTGCGTTCCAAAGCAGGATTTAAATGGATAGCTGTTAGAAAATAAAGTTTCTGTTATTTTCTAAGGCTCTTTATTTTATGAATCCATTTGGAGTGCACAGTGGATGGTAATGGCATGTGAGGTATATTAATTTTTTCAGTGTTGCTAATGAGAAGTTTATGGTTGGCTTATTTAATAGCATTAACTGCCATATAAAATGCTTAAAGTAATTGATGTTGCCACTGAAGCTATGAAAGACTCCTGTTCCTCCTCTTCCCTTCCTGATCTATGGACACCAGTTGGCACAGGGAGGCATTCAGTTTTTGGGAATGTAATTCCTTCAATCTAGTATTATATCCAGGGCTATAAAACATAACATAAAGTATGATTTCTGTCATCATGAGAAAAACTGTCTTGAAAATGCAATCCTATTGCATCCTTAGGGCAATTCATGCTTTAAGCATCACTGCTCATGTTATTTATGAGTGGGTACTTGTAAAAGTTAGGGCAGTTTTCTTTGAGCTGTGGTGAGCAGGGCAGGTAATTTTGTTGCTGTGGTGGTCAGGAGGGATGGCACAAGGACAGTGATGTTGTCTAGGCTTGGCCTTAAGTCCAACACACAAATACCCTTGAAACAGCTTTAAAGCTGCATGAAAAGCCACCCAACCAAAGTGAGTATTTGCCAAAACAGAAGGCACCAACACTGAACCCTCCTCCTGGCACTGCCACTGTTCCTGGGGCCTCACACAGGTCAGGATTTCTGCCCAGGAGTTTCCCTGCCAGTGCAGTAGGAAGCAGCAGTCCAGCAGAAGCAGTAAGCACGTCATTCCCGGCCAATGTGGATTGTCAGGAATAACACAAGAAATGAAAATACTGGCTCTCCAAACCTGCTGAAGGCTTTCCTGGTGACAGAAATGCACAGAGGGCTGCAGGAGATCGCAGAGGTGCTGTGGCAGAATGAGGGAGAAAGGTGTTTGGTAAAATGAGGAATGGACAGGGGTGACTGGCAGGATAAAACAGTTTCTCTTCAGCCGGGGAGGAGGGAGGAAGGAACTCACACATTCCAGAGTGCCAAGCAGAAGGCAAACAGGGGATGATCCTTTCCTGCCTCTTGCAGTGAAGCAGCACAGGGAACATCTGCTGCCACTGGCAGGTAGCGAGGACAAGATGAACAGAGGATCAGTCCGTGGAAGAAAAATCCACCAAAACTGGCTGGATATACAAAGGTAATTAATTCCACTGGTTCAGGAAGTCCTTCAGTTGTGTAGGGTTTCTCAGGGAAGCACGCCCTGATGCTTCTCTCTTTGGGTTGAAAGGAACCTTAAATATCATCTAGTTCCAAGCCCTGGTGTGACTGCAGTTATGTTTTTAAGGATTTTTACTGGATATTTCTGTGACCCACCCGTACTGGGAGTTACCTGAACCCACCACAATCTACATCTGAAACAGGCAATTCCATGTCCTTGCTGGCTGCCAGGATCAAGGAGCAGGCAGGGAAAATGTGTCACTACCAACACACCTTCTGCTTCCCTCAGAGAACAGAGACAAAGGCATCTGTCTGAAAATAATAACACTTTATTTGATTTTTGTGTGTGTGTGTGTGTTACATTATCATAAATGTTCTCTAGTCTCAGAAAACAAAGCCCTAAGTTTGGAAAATAATGCACATACAAATCTCTTCTTACAGGTATTAAGTATACAGAAATATACAAAGATTTCTCTATTACTGTAATATATCATCAGAATGCCCCCACATCCCACATTTTTACTCAGGTCCACTGTACCGGGAAGCGTAAACTACAGAGGTAACAAGCAACCTGAAAAAGACATGGTTTGTATAATATAATTACATTATCTGTATATATATATCTACAACAGTGCAAATATATCACAGCGTGCAGGCAGCGACAGTCTCTAGAGAAGCAGAATAAAATTGATTCATAGTAATGCAAATGCATTACAGAAACAACAATGACCTATTAGATATACAGAATATGCACACTTTAGCACGCTGATTTAAAATCGTACCTTGCATTGACTCTTGCTTTGAAAAACAAAAGAACCGAATTTCAGTAATTCAGTAACAGGTTCAAGGGCAGTATCTCACAGTAAGGTCAACTGACTCAGATAAGGTATCTGATAAATCCATACTGACACAGGTGAAGGTTTGGCTCCACTGCAGGACTTGTTATCTTCTTTTTAAAAGATATATCAGTGTAATCGTCTCAAATTTAATTTTCTTTTGCCATAATTTAAGGGAATTTTTTCCATTAAAAAAAAAAAAATTGCTCAACAAGTAATTCACATTTGTAAAGGTTGGTATAATTATCACTGAGGCCAGGAAAGCAGGTTTCTGGAAGGGACAGAAAGGAATTTGTATAATGATTACCCTAAATGGGCCACTAAAATAAGCTACAATGGAGTCAGAAAAAAAGACATCACAGATGCCACTGAAGTAGAAAACCCTGTCAACCTTTAAAAGTAGAAACTTCCATGTTGCCTTGCAATCTGCTTAAAAAGACATTTTTGAATTTTTGTCTTCTTGAAAGAGTGAAGCACACCCAGAGATTGAGTACACTGGGGTTTTGGTGGCTCAAAGAAGTCTCAAAGTCACTCCTCCACCTCTAACCACCCTGCACTGTTCCCAACAGCTCATTTTCACACCCCACATGGACAGCAGCCATGGATATCCAGAAAAAAGGGACACAAGCATGGGCTGAGCTGCATGGAAGCCCCCAGAAAAAAAAAAAAAAATGGATCAGCAAAAGCTGGATGTGTGTTGAAGGCATAACCAGTGCAGAGAATGCAGGCTGACCCATGGACATGTCTTGTGCCAAAGGAGACACACCTTGACTGCTCACCCTTTGTTTTACTGTGCTGGCAACAGGTCTCCAGAGAAATCTAAATCTCTAAAGAAAGGTTCTGCAGTTGACAACTGCATAAAATTATCGTTCACTGTAAGATTTCAAAATAACAAAAAGACTGAAGCTAGATTTGTGCTCCACGGAACACTTACTCCTTCAGAAACTCTACGTGAAATACGTACAGAAACAGAAATAATGCTTCAAACAGAATTAAAATGAAACTTGCTATGCTTTCAGGCTCAACCTGAAGCTTTTAGACATGTAATAAGAGTGACATGTGGGTTTATAGAAATCACTCAGTGGGATACACCACAACAACCTCTTTGTGTATTATGGAAACAAGTAGTCAAGAGGAGGGCAGTAGGAGTCAATCCCTGAAAATGCCACTGCCCCTGTTCACTGATGGCAGAGCTCCTGATTAACTCCAGGGGCACTCAGCACTTAATTAACGCACTCACCAGCGCTGTGTGGCACTGCAGTGATCAGCCTGTCACAAGCTGTCACAGAGGACGTGACACGGTGTCATTTTCTGCCTACTTGTAGCTCCCAACAGCTTTTCACATGATCATACTTTATAAACGGATCTCCACACACAAATTCCTGAGCAATTGCACCCTATGGGGCTGTTCTGGTAGGAAATAAAGGATGGCATCCAGTAAAGGATGGAGACTCTCCTTGGTGCTGAGATATTTTTTATTGTCTTTTACAGCACTAGCCAGGTTAAGTTCTAGATGGGCTTTGGATCTTCTGATTTCTCCTTGCATAACCTTGCAACATCCTTGTAGCCCTGCTGGGTTGCCTGCCCCTTCTTCCAAAGGTCATACACCCCGTTTTGTTCCCTGAGTTCCAGCCAAAGCTCTCTGCTCAGCCAGGCTGATCTTTCTCCCCCTCTGGCTCGTCCTCTGGCACATAGGGATGGATGCTCTGCTCCTGCTGTGCCTTTAGGATTTCCTTCTTAAGGATCTCCACCCCTCCTGGACTTCTCAGCCCTTCAGGGCTGCCTCCCAAGGGACTCTGCCAACCCAGCTCCCAGACACTGTCTCCATTCCAGAAGTCCAAGGTGGCAGCTCTGCTGCCACCCCTCCATCTCCCCAAGAACTAAAAACTGCACCATTTCATGACCACTGTGCCCAGGAGGATCTCCAGCTATCACAGCACCCACCAGTCCTTCTCTGTTCCCAAACACGTCCAGTGGGGCATCACCCCAGGTTGGTTCTCTCACCAGCTGTGTCAGGAATTACCTCCCACACACCCCAGGAACCTCTTGGACTGCTTCCTCTCTGCCGTGTTGCATTTCCAGCAGACATTTGGCAAGTTAAACTCTCCCACAGGAACAAGAGGGACTGACCACAAGACTTCCCATGGAGTATTTCATCTACTTCTTCATCCTGGCTGGGTGGTCTGTAAGACACTCCCACCAGGATATCTGCTTTGCTGGCCTTCCCCCTGATTCTCAGAATCCAAAAATCCTCCCAGCACTGCATAAATAGGACAGGCAAGGTCTCCTCTGTGAGGATCGCTGGGGTGGCACAGGTCAGTATGTACCACCCGTCCTTGCAGGAACAAGTGTTTAATAAAACATTCCTTTCTGCTGAGAACACAGACTTTGACACAAAAGTGTGGATCGAGCTGTCAATCACCCGAGACATCCAGTACTTGGACTCAAGTTCATTATCTCCCACTTACATAACCAGCTCTCCCTGTTACATGTGCACATATTCCTCTCTTTTAATGAAAACAGGTACTTGGTGCTCTAAATTTGAAGAGTTGGAGAGGATTTCAGCACCAGTCAAGTCTTCTTTTACTCCCTTTGACCTGTAACAATGCAATCTTCTCAATTTCTTGTGAGCAGAATCTGCTTTCCAAATATTTTATTTAATTGTAAATAATGATGCTTCAAGTCATTTTTAACAACCTTCAGGGTTTTTCAGATTATATGCAAGTTTCCACAAAGAAAAACAATGAAAGAAGGATGAAGGACCTACAGTCTTAACTAATGCACGCAGTAACCAAAGCAACATGTCAAAACAAGTCAAAATATAACAAGGAGGCCAACAGGACACTGAAGTCTTCCTGCAATCCCAACAAAAACCATACATTCAGTTTTCAAGTGACCTTTAGAAACCTTTAGCCTCTTACACAACTTTTAGCCAGGCTGTGAGTGGTTCAAATGGTAATAGTGGCATTGATTTCAAACAGTTTATGGCTCTTTAGACATGGCTATAAAATTGAAGATTTGAAAAAATGGAGGATTTGAAGGCTTTAGAATCTTGCCAGCCTTATTATTCTTCCAAGTGAAGCCTCCAGAGCTTCACAAAGTGCTGCTCAACACAACAGCACGTGCATGCTCAGCCCATTAACCTGGGAATGTGTTTTATACCAGCCTGTTAGAATTTATCTCCGCATAAAGAGGAAAAAAGCCAACCTGAGACTAGATTAAAAATCTTTTCAGTACATGAAAACATAATTGGGATGGATTTTAAATACTTCTGTCCCAGAGCAGTGACAAAAGAGAGATCATTAGTTAATTTGTGAGCTAGGGAGGGAAAAAACTATTATCTCATCTATGTGTATCACTGAGTTCCCACAGAATTACTTCTTTACTGGGATACTACAGTCTGAAAGCGTTCCTTAGAATAGTAACTTGCAGCTAAATGCTGCCAGCAGAAGGCTGGAAAAAGCCTATCTAACAAAAAAAGGAGTGACAAAAATTATCCCAGAGCAGGAATTTTCTCAGGAACGCCCGTGGAGGACCAGATTTTTGGCTACCATAACACAATACAAAGTTTCAGCACAGGAGGACATGCTGCAGGCTGAAAACATAACATGAGAAAGTCTAAAAACAGAGGAACAGGCCCAGATAACAAGACAGTATCCAAGGAACTCACACTGCTGAACTGGTCTGGATGGGAGAGAAGAGCATCCTGCAAGGTACCGGTGTAGAAATGCCAGCAAAGTCACCTCATTGGGACACTGCAAGGGATTGTCAGGGTGGTATTTGGTAAATGGTGATGGTAAACACAAAACATGAACACTGAAGGTATTCAATGCCAGGCCTGTCACACTCTTCGACCTCAGCCTGGACCAGAAGTCAGCAACCCAAGAGTAATTTGGCAAGTGGAGTCCTTTGTCTGCTTGCAAAAAGCCTGTAATACTCACAAATACTTTGAGAGTCTTGAAATAATCAAGGCACGTTGTGCCAAAGGGATTTCAGCTTGTGCCTTATTTAAAAACTGTTCACAGATACAAGTATTATTTAGAATAGCTCAAATTCTTAATTTCTCAAATCTGACAGCCATATAGGTTCGTACCTGCTCATGATTATGCCTGGAAAAGCTGCAGAGCTGTACAAAAGCTTTCAGAGAAAAAACAGCAACAGAAATTATGCAAAGAGACTGTGCAAGGAATTTGTTTTTTCTTCTACAGTAAAGATTGATTCTTTTCTTTCACAGGCCAACCTTATTTTCAGGGAAAGTTCAGCTAACCTTCCTAAAATATAGGACTTGATTTAAAGCCTTCCAGACCACAGGCTTAGTTCAAATGTCCTGAGTTTAACAGATACACACAGTCTGTGTCTGTGTTGGTAAATCAAACAGAGCCTGGGCACGGGCCAGGAAAACTGGGAAAGAATTGTCTTGCCTGCTAAAAGGCAGAGCTGCAGCCCAGCACAGCCAGAGCTTTTCCAGACAGTGTTGGGGCCATTCAGAAGTCAGTACAGGGGCCATTCCTACTAGCCCCAGTTGTCTGAGGACTAACAGAGCTGGTCCTGGCACTATTTATTTCACTAGGATGGACAGAGCCATGGAGTCTTGGAAAAGCTTGTGAATTTTTGACTGCTGGGGCCAGCAGATGCACCAGGTCTCTCTTATCTGCTCTGCTGCCATGAGCTGTTGGGCTCCTCAAGGGTTTGCTGACACTGAGCTGCATCTGACCTACAAGACTTCAGCATCTTGATGGGAATACTGCATTTACAGAACATGCAGGTCTCCCTCAGAGGTCTGGGACACCAAGATGAATTCACATTCATCAGTCATGGCAGAAGGTCGTGCAGTTTGCACCAAAGCTCGCCAAGGTGTCCAGCGTGAGTATGGTGGATTCATTTTGGGTTGAAAATCCAAAACCATGAAAATCGGAGACAAAATTCACATCAACTTGGAACCCGAACTCCCCCTGCCAAATTTACAAATTTACCCAAAACAACAGCTTCAGTGATGTTCAGATCAACTGATTCCCATGTTGTGCATGTAGACTTAGGGATGAGAACAAAACTGCCTGGCAGAATTAGACCTGCAGGATTCCAAGGCCATTTGAGTATTTGAGGGGAGTCCTACACAGGGTGTGTTGTAACAAACACCTCTGGATGAGGCAGTCACAGGTGTTTTAACACAGCAGCCCAAACTTTGATTGTGGACAGCTCTTGCACTCCTTCAACAATCACTTTAGGGATAGATCCTGCTTTCACAATTTAATTAAAAATGAGCCTTGGAGTGCTTTGATTTTTTTCATTTGCAGGAGGTAGATCAAACAGATAATGAGCAGAGTTAGTATTTCAAAATACCACAAATACTAAGGATTTAAAGACACCACAAAAGAATATTTTTTTCAACCATTCATTGACAGCTTGACCATGTCTAACTGCGTGTGGTACCCAGTGCTGCTTCCAAATAGGACCACAGGTGTAGTGCAGATCCAGAATCTGCCTTTTCCTCCTATCATTACAGTTTCAGATATGAGACCAGCTCGACAAGTAAAGCACCAGAATTCTAAATTCAGACAGAAACAAAAATAATTATTGAATCACTTTAGGTTTCTTTTAAAAAAGTATCCGTATTAAAAAGATGTCTTTACCTTATTAATACATTTACAGACTTTTAGCCAGAAGGGGTAATTCTGTGGAAAAGAACTGCAAAATAATACATAGAAAACTGCAAAGATGAAACTCTGAATTTAAAAAGATGAGAGAATCCTATTTTCTTTGCATTCCTCATTTCGCATCTCAATATCTTGTCAGCTAGAGATGACAATACACTATTCTGGCTACCAGGACTGATCCTGGTGACCTTATCCCAAAATTGGTTTTCGTAAGGAAAGCTCCTGCAGCCAGGTTTCTTGTCACAGTTACACTGCCTCGGTGTTGATATTCTGTGGTGTAGAATTCCCTTCTAGTTCTTCTTCCTAGTTAAAGCTAGAAAGTGTAATGAAAACATGACCCAACCCAACTGGACTGATTGGCTTAACACTGGATGTCCACTATCCCATTGTGGCTCTCCATGGGCTCGGTCAGGACAGCATCTGGCTGGGCTCTGGGGACCAGCCTGCCACAGTGAGACAATGTCAAGTGCCCTCTATTGCATCTCTAAAGTTCTCCTACTGCATTGGTTTAGCTGCTTTTCCTTTACCTCTCCGCTCGGATTTTGTATCTGAGGACGAAATAGGCAATCAGGCGCAGAGAGAAGAAGAAAATCCCAAGAACAATGAAGTCCAGGTAAAGTTTGGCATTTTCTACATCCAGTTCTCTCAGGATAGCCTCTGATTTTTGAAAATGGCAGGTGTCGTCTTTGTCACAATGCAGATCTTCTCGATCCAGTCCATAGATGGAGAGGATGACCCCTTCGAACCCATACCTGGAAAGAAGGAGGAGGGATTACAAGGAAAATCCTGATGATCTGGTTAGAAGTGCAACACAATCCCTGCGAGAGCTCGGCTGAAACACTGAGGGGTTCAATATTGCTCTGACACATCTGTCTTGGGGCACAGTTCTATCCCTGTTACAGTCAGGCACATCACATGTCAC
This sequence comes from Platysteira castanea, assembly GCA_013397175.1. Classification (NCBI taxonomy): domain Eukaryota; kingdom Metazoa; phylum Chordata; class Aves; order Passeriformes; genus Platysteira; species Platysteira castanea. Next base: position 95,856 of record VYXC01002300.1, read on the forward strand.
AGGCATTTTACCTAAGAGGGAACAAGGGCAGGAGTTTTGCCTTTAGCTGCTTCCAGTTAGTGCACAGAAAAATGTTAAATCAGAGAGCAGCATAATTTCAGCTCATATTCAGGAATTCCCCATTTAAAAATGACATCATTATTTTGCTTGCTCTTTTTTTTTTTTTTTTTAATAAGCAAAAGGGATACCATTATGGCTCGAAGTCAGGAATGTGTTAAAACCAGCATCAGTCTAGGACGTCCCTTCTCCTTCCCTCTGTGCACTAATGGTTTCACTGACAGTGTTCCCAGCATTTCATTTTGCAAGCAAATAAACATCCTGGATCCTACACAAATGGGACATCCCATGCACAGGACAGCTTTCTCTGGCTTCAGGAGACCCACATGGCCCTGCCAATTGTTTAGGGCCTCACCTTGAATTCCAGGTATTAATGCAGAAGGTGCAGTCTTGTTATTTTTGACAGGAATCTGTGTAAGACCTCACTTGGCAACGAAGAGGATTTTTTTTGCCTGAGATTTCTCAGTAATAGTGCAGCTTGGGCAGGGTGGGGAAAAGGGGAATGGGAGAATTCCCCTCTTCTACTTTCAGCTATAAACATTTCAATGTATAGTCTAAACTATCCCTCTAGAGGTTTCCTGATGGGAATTTTCCCATCTTAAGAAGCTGTGTCACAGAGACAGCACAGAGAGTTCCTTTGGCTCTTAAAGCAGCAGTTTAAATTAGAGGTGACACAAATCCCGTGCCTCTTGTGCCAGTGCTACCACAAAACTTAAAAACAGGCCTTTATCCAACAAACCTATCTAGGATACAGCAGTGATTTACACTACATTTCCTTCCAAAATGAGGTGCTGGCAGCAATTTCTCAGCTGGGGATGTCCCTGTTATTTCAGAAATCCATATTTATATTGCAAAACTCAGGAGGATTTTCATGCTGTGCAATCCCACTGGATTCAAAGGGACTGACATGGACTTGTGGCCAGTAACCTGTTCCTATTTATTTCACAACACAGACAACTTAAAATGCAGTGACATAATGTGGTTTACATCACACGTATGTTTATACTCTGAAAGAACATGCTGTGAACAGTTTCTTTGGCACCCAAAATAACCAAGCAAGCAAGCAAAGGCAAACAAACAGCAGTTCCAGATGGGAGGCTGAACCCTCCCCAGAAGTACCTGACATAGGAAATGTAGGACATCCACTGGAGGTATGTTGGGATGGTATCAAAGCTGACAAAAAACCCAGAGAACAGAAGGACTGGGATGGCAGTAACTGGGCCCACAAAAGTTGCCACCTGTGAAGAGAAGGAATAGACAAGTCTCTTGTCAGAAGGACAGAGAAAAAGTAAAAATTAACCTGCTCCTCTATTACTCTTGGGAATAATTCTACTTCCCCAAATTATCACAGTTTGAAATACTAGAAAATTGCTGATTTTTTTCTTCTTGTGTGATTTCTTGTGAGGGGAAGAGCAGAAGCATAGGGATCACACAGCAAAGCTATGCTGGTCTCCACAGGGTGGCACAGAGAGGGAATTGAGTGTTCTACTGCAGAAATCTTGACAGCATTAATGCATACAGAGGTCAGAATCATCTGTTATCATCAGCATCACAGAGCAGTTCTGCTGTGGAATGGTCATCTCAGCACACCTCCTGCCAGGTGGTCATCTTCCAGCCATGCCAACTGCCAGCTGCCTTTCTCCCTCCATTTCCAGAAGTCTGGTTTTTGGATAAGCTTTTTCCTACCCTTCCTTCTACAGCTTTTTTGGATATGCACGGAAAAACCTTCTCCTGAGCTACTGTGGAAAATTTCCAGTTTGTAGGGAGACAGAAAGGCATCAGTCCTGCAGTTCCCAGCACCTGCTCAGCCTGGGATGAACAGCAAGTGACAATCCACTGAAGCAAGGGCAGGTACAGCCCCTTCAGGTGGGGCAGGAACTTCAGAGCCTCACATCCAGGGCAGGTCTGTGCTCTTCACACTGATGTGAGTGGGGAGCATCAGGAGCTCTGTCACAGCAGTGTTGCCCTGGGTTTTGCTAAAGCCTTCTGTTTTGGCCTTGGAATCAGAATTCTTTCTCACACAGTTTCATGTAAATAATAGCCAATGTTTACTTAAGGGTATTTTGTTTTTCATTCCTTTTGTGATAAGAGAACTCTGATGAGCATCTTTCTTCTCCAGTGGGATTGAGAAGGAAGTGACATGTCCTCCCATCCCTTGTGCAGTTGGGAATTGTATAAGACGTGACAAATGTAAATAAAGGGTCTTTCCCCTCCTTTCTGCTGAACCTGGCAGGTGTGAGAGCCTTTTTATTGTGTTTTCCCAGACACACAGCAGGACGACCTTCCGCCTGCCACCTCTCAACAAACATCTCGGGGACACAGCAGCAGTGACAGGGAACAGAGGTAGGAGACAGCAGAGCTCCTGTGTGTGTCTGGGGAGACACAATAAAGACGCTCTTACACCTGCCAGGTTCAGCAGAAAGGATGAAAATAGATTGGATTTATTTACATTATTTTATTCTTATACACGTCCCAACTCCACAAGGGATTGGAGAGCATGTCACTTCCGTCTCCATCCCACTGGAGAAGAAAGGTGCTCATCAAAATTGTCATATCACAAAAGGAATGAAAAACAAAAAATACCGTTAAGTAAACATTGGCTATTATTTACATAAATCTGTGTAAAAAAAATTTAACTCCAAGGTTAAAAACAAAAAGCTTACAAAAACCAGGGCGACACCCGTGGGACCACAAAACACCATCAGTACCTGGAGGGATGTGGAGGCTGCACCTATGAGCAGGCCCAGCGACTGAGCCACCAGGGACGTCATGGTCCCCAAGGCTGCGAAGAGGACGAAGCGGAGAGCGTCGGAGGGCTGGGACGTCATCCAGTACACGATGCTGCAGTAAGCCACAGGGAACATGATCTGCAAGGACAGGCACCGGGGGTTAGTCCATGACAGCCAAACATTCACTGTTACTCGGAGTGAGACAAGAACGTGGGGGGGTTCTAATTAATCCACAGCTCTCAGCCTTTCCATGACATGACAGGCGTGTGATACCCGCCTTTCCACTTGGGCATTTCAAAACAGGTTCCACTCACATCCCTTCATAGTTCCCCTCCTGCAAATAAGCAAAGCTGGTCATCTGTTTATTAAAAGAATATTGCATCAGGTCTCAGCTTTTGAGAAGTCCTGCACTCTTATGGTGCTTCTGATTTGGCCCTGAAGCTTCAGCAGACACATGTGGAGATTTTCCCCACTATTCCAGTGGATAAAATCAGTACTAATCTTCTTGGCAAGTGGGCTTGTCATTCATGAACTTAAATGGTTCTATTTTACTGAAGAGTAGTGCATTTACCTGAAAAGGAACATCAGCCATGGTTTTGGCGAGGTAATAGGCTTTGAGGCTGTACCAGTAGTTGAGATGCTCTCTGAGAAACACTCCCATCTCGAGGGGAACTGCAGAGAACACAGACCATTCTGTTAGACTGGCAAGGTGCAGTGCTGCTGCACATCACAACAACGCAGTTCGTCCATATCTGATCCTGCACTGCTGCAGTCCCAGGGTGGGACTGGAACTCTCCGGGCTTTGACAGAGCAGCAGAAGTTTCAGTGATTTGTAATGAAATCGTAGAGGTCAGCCCCAACAGCTGCTCCCTACTGAGACTACGGACCAGTCTACTCACATGACCTGAACCTCCCTTAAAAAGGGTTTTTCAGTTAAAAGTGGTGACAAAACATAAACAATGTGGGTATTCCTTTTGGTCCAAACAGGGAATTCAAGGCAATGACACTCCCAAAGGAAGTATGAAAGTCCATTCTGCAGGATTTTGCTTCTGACACCACACGAATAAGCTGATTTTATGCAGGAGTCATGACTCGGAAGCCCCAGAGAAAACACTCCATGCTCCCTGAGTCCAGCCATGAGCTCAGGGCATGGTTGAGGTGCACTGGGGTAAGGAGAAATCCCAGTCCAGGACTCTAAGGTGGAACTGTCTGTGCTGGAAAACCCTGGCAAAACTGGGCAGGGAGAAGTGCCTCTGGCCAGGCCTGTCTCTGCTTGCACAGTGGTGCTTCTGTGGGTGCGAGATTTATCCCCCTATCTGTCTTAGAAGGAGAATCACAAGTCAAATGTTCTCTTGTGCAGAACAGACACATCTCAACACCCTCCCACCTCCCTGCAATCCCGTCCCTGTGTGTGACACAGCACCCCGTACTCACAGGTGAGGACAGTCGGCATCAGCGCGGCAAACATGAGGAACAACATGGAAAAAAAGAGGAACCCCGAGTTGCTGAGGACTTTCTTGGCCTCGTTGCCGATGCCCAAGTAGAGCAACCCAATGAGCAGCCCAATGCCGATGTGGGAGGTGATCCGCAAGTGTGTCAGGACCTGTGACAAGCAAAGAGTGGCGTTCATCAGAAAGTCTGGGCTCAAAACCAATGACAGTGTGGCTGAAATCAGATGGAAAGACTGAAAGAAAGGAGCACTTCTGTCCAGAAAATCTTATATGGAAATCATTGAATGGTTGGGGTTGGAAGGGGCCTTAAAGATCATCTAGTCCCAACCCTCTACCATGAGAAATGTTGGTTTCCTACTGGCTGAGAAAAATTATGAGCTTCCCATGAAGATTTCTTCCAGTAAATACAGGCAGGAACTGCAAATGCTGCAACCTGAAATCTCACTGTCTGACAATAACATGGAGCCATGGGGTCTTATTCAGCAGGGGAAAGAGACTTTCTGACTATAAGATAAATTTCCCCAGAGCAGAAGAGAAGCAGAAAAGGCATTTCAGGCTTCTACAGACCAAAGTAACTTCATCAGGAATAAATCAGCTTTCTGTGCCTTCTCTACAACACAATATTCCCACAAGAGGCTTGAAGAATAAAAGAAATAATAACACTGGGAACAACTGCAAGCCTTTAGAGTCGAGCAGGAAAAAACTATCTTAAAAACAACACTGTCCTTCCATCTATGCATCAGCAAATCAGTTACAGTTTCCCCTGACCTTACCTCATTAACTTAATTAGTCCTTGTTGACAAACGCACTTATAAAAAGCAGCAAGAGAGAACAAGTTATGGCAAAGAAGCAAACTTTTTATCTACTGATTTTCTGCTTCCAAAAATGAAGACTTTAAGTAGTAACTTTACATCACACTGAAATTATTATCTCCGCCATCCTGAATTTTCTGGAAAACCTAGTTTTGTGACACAGCAGTACAACTTCTCAGTTGCTTTTCAGTAGGATTAATAACTGTATAAGGGACCTGCCAGCACAGAGGGGATTTAAACTTTAGGTTTTTAGGCCAGGTGTTTCTGAGTGCTGTGTAGAAAGCTGTCATTCGCAGTGAAGATGGTACAGTTAACAGCAAGACTGAAAGATCAGTCTCTTCCCTTTGAAATTCTGTGATAATCTTCATGGATGGGCTGCTGGACAGGACCTTTGAGGTGTATTACCCTGCCTCACACCTAGCTGAACAGACCTTTTGGCTACAAAAGGTATTATAAAGCCACTCTCACCGAGTCCCTCATGATGGTGAGGAAGGTTCTTTTGAAGAGGATGCAGAACTGGGTTAGGCAGCTGGCAGAGAAGCTGTGGCAGCCTTCTGTGGAGGAGGAGTCCTGCAGAAACACATCACAGAATAAACTCCTTCCTTTGCAGTACCTCGCTCGCTTTTCATTCACAAAAGCCCACTCACATCAGCTGAGCGTGCCCAGAGCCTCCTCCACTGACCGAGGATTTGATTTCCCTCCCTCCCCCTGCCGCCCCAAGCCTTGCCCATGAGCTGTGATGCCCAAAATACCTCTTCAGAGGGCCGGTGCCAGAGGAAGGGGTTCAGCTCGTTCTCCCCACCCACGTCTCTCTTGTAGTCCGTGTCACAAATCCTCTCCCTCACGGCCCTGACCAGGCGGCTGCTCTGGTCCCCGTACTCCCCAGAGGCCACTTCCATCACTACAAAACCAGAAGGTTTCAGTTACTGCTTTGCTCTGCTGACCACGTACAAGCCTCATTATTAATCCCCTTCACGCTGCAGCACTGACAAAACCAGATATTTTTTTTTGCTCTTCTGGCCTGAACACAGGTAACCTGGGGCCTGGCTGCTGGGCCCTGCAGGCCAGGGCCAGGCCCAGCCCAGGGCCCGGGCCGCTCGGCCAGCAGAGCTGGGTATAAAATGCCACGTGCAAATTTTTCTGTTTATACGAACAAAATTTAAATGCATCTTTCCACAAAGTCTTCAGGGAGATCTCTTCATCCTGGAAGTTAAATGAACCATTTCAGAGGAAAGGCAGTGAATATAGGTAACAAAAAATTACAAAAGTCTATTTCTGTGGCTCTGACTGTTTCTTTGGAATTAAGAAACAACACTGAAAAAACCTTCAATGCTCTTACCTGTGCACAGTGGTACTGCTCAAGATAAAAAAAACCAAGCAGAACACTGAACCCACTTTAAAAAGCCACTAATATTAGTTACTGTAAACACTAAACAATATGCTTTATCTTTCATTTCCTGAACCTGGACTTCCACCAGAGAGAAATATTCACTGAATTGTACCACTAGATGGCATTCAAATTACTTAGGAAAAAAAATCTGATTAATTTTATTTTTAGTTTTGGCTCATATATGAACACACACACGAAAGAATATCTGTACAGAAGTATAAATCTCACGATGGTCCCCATTACCCTGAAGGTGCTAATCAAATACAAAATACATGAAATAAACTATTCAAGTTGTCCTTACCAAAATCTGCTGGGTTGTGGTAGGTCGGGCAATTCAAGCCCAAATCTCTCAAGTAAGGGACGAGGTTTGTTACCTTCCCACGGTAAATGCACTGACCTTGACTGAGAACATAGAGCTGGAAAACAATAAAAAAAGGGGGGGAAAAAAAGAAAATAAAAACAAATAGGAAAAATGTGAAATAGTACCAAAATATTTAGACCTGTTGCCTAATAACAGCTCCTTGTCCCTGTGGGAAGAACACCTTGGGAAGATCTGTCACCACTTGAAATTAACTTTGCATGGAATTACAACTAAGGGAAAATTTAATGCCTGGAGTTTGAATTCTGCACACGTTGCCTGCAGGACCTGAAACACATTAGCACAGAAACACACTAATTCCAGCCTTTGGCACACGCTGAAAATAGGCAAGGAACTGGAGAGCCAAGCCATCTAATTTCCACACATTATGGATATTTTGGGCTGGGAGACGAGGCTGGTGAATGCAGGGAAGGAAGGAGAGCTGGGACAGCACAGCAACAGCAAACAGCTTGATCACGCTCACTTTTAGCCACAGTGTTGACTTTAAATAAACCTCCCTGCCAGACTGAAAATCTGCAAGAGTTTGTTCACCTGGGGTGGTGGAGGTTTTCTCTCAGCTCTCCCAGGACTGATCTAAATCCTCCAACACGACTGAAGTACATTTTTATCTAATCTAAACACACATGGTCCACATCCCATTGTTAGGCTGGAGAAAAATTCTCCAACTGCTTAATTTCGATTCATTTTCAATGCTAAATTTGGTTATTATTATTTCATGTGAATTACCTCTTCTCAATCTACACCTGTGTACCTAGGATGAGAGTATATACTTGCAACATTGCAGACACTGCCACTGCAGCTCTCCTGCTTTTCTATTGCTCTAATTTACTTTAGTGACAGCCCTGTGCACAGGAGTAGTGCTGGGTGAAGGCAAGATAATCACCAGTGTAATAATCAAAACCTAACAGCCAGATTCTTCACAAGTATTACACATAAATAAAGGAAACAGGCAGATAAGAAGGGAAAAAAACAATCCAAAAGCATGTTTTGTTCTTATTCCTTTAATTTTTTTATATGATTTTGTAGCCATCAACTGGAATTATTCATGTTTTTGATTAAAGAGTGTAGCCTTGAGAGCATAACCTACCTAAACTACACATAAAGAGAAAGTTTGAGAGCAATACCTGGTCAAACAGCTCAAACAGTTTAGCACTGGGCTGGTGAATCGTGCAGATGATGGACCTGCCACCCTGGGCCAAAGCCTTCATCAGAGAGACCACCTGAAAACAGGATGCACTATCCAAACCACTGAGGGAAAAAAAAACCCAAGAAAAGTTTGTTATCCACAGGCACCACTCAGAACCAGCACATGCATTTGCTACTTGGTCTCTCATTGTTACCCTTTTACAAATTTTCTCTGTAGCAGTTTAATTTTATCATATGCCAACCTGATGCTTGTATTTCTCCATCAGGCTTTTAATTAAGTTGGAAGCATGCCTGAGAATGAAAAAGAGTATTCTCAAAGCTGCCTTAAGGGACTTCTACATTTTAGGGCTGCAGATTTAAATGCTCCCAACTTTAATGAACAGATACATATTCACAGCTTTCCCAGCCTCCTCCCAGACTGATCACATTCATTACCAAAAGTCACATCTTAAAATGTTTACATTCAAGCTGTCTTTGCTCGAAAAAGAAATCCATGCCACAATATTTCCCTCTCTCTCTTCCTTCCTGCTGCAGTTTGTGTCTGCTTTAAATATAATTTATAGGCCCACAGTCCAGCAGTTGCACCAGTGACCCAAGGCACCAAGTAGGCAAAGAAAATTATTTCTTGGCCTTATTCAGTGCTTGCAGGCTACAGAAGATGAGCCTTTTCCGAAGAGTTAGAGGTGAATAACTTTTCTGCAGTGCTGTTCTACTCTGTAAAGCCATTATCCTGAACTTTTGGCCTTGAAGTACCTGGTTGGTTCATCGAAGAACATGACAGGAGGGTTGTTCACCAGCTCCAAAGCAATGGCAAGACGCTTCCTCTGGCCTCCAGAAAGACTCCCCGTCCTCGTGTTGGCACACGTCAGCAGACCGAGGGCTGTCAGGATTTCCTTCACCTGCAGGGAACAGAACATCCCACCTTGTTAGAACACAAACAAACCTCCAGCCTCTTCACTGATTTTCATGGAGATTGTGAACCAGCTCATGACTTTGTTTAATCACCTACACACTAAGAGCCTGTTTCCATCTCACGTAGCGTTTATTAGACTCGGTGTTAACAGTCCACCACTTACTGTTTTGACCTGAATTCTTCTTGTTTGTCCTACATGACCTCACTCAGTAAAGAGGTGAAAAAGGAGCGGAAATCAGTTCTTCTATAGCTGTGTATTTATGGATATGGCACTGACATCAAAAGAGCTTTGCAGCATTTGAGGGGTTATTACACAGTGAAAGCAAGAAGCTTCTTTCAGTAGAACTCTGGGGTTGTCTCTGCAAGGGACTCTGTAACAAAAATCAGCCGTTTCTACAGAGCAGTGACCTGCTTTATCTCATCTGTTCTCCACAGTCCCCTCTTTAAAGTGCAGCCATCGATTTCAAGTGTTTTCATTCCCCTCAGAGTCAGTTCCTTTGTCCCAGGTACTCTCAGATGTTCGGGATTTCCTCAAGGCACAGCCTCAGGAAGGGCACAGCTCGTCCCTGGGTTTTTGGAGCAAAAGCAGAACAATCCCAGGCACTGTGATTTTTTCTGTTTCAGCGGCTGTGGATCTGGTCTGGTAGCCCTGTATAAGGGAAATAGCTTTTCAGCATCAGTAAGAGCATGGACACAAAACTGAGTGAATCCATGAGCGGCACTGCTCATGCAAGTAACAAACTCCACCACTTCAAAGGCAGAAAGCAGCCCTGACATTTAATACTTCACCTGAGTTTAGGAGACAGAGCTCACCATTTTTCAAAGTATCAACTGCTTGGATGGAGGGAGTTTTCCAGAGGGTCTGACCTGGTGAAAACTGGTGAGACCAACCAGAGCCTGACCCTTTGCTTGTCCTGACTTTGATTTCCAGCAGTTCCCTCTCCCACTGAGAGGGAGTAAAAAAAGAACAAAACCCATCAACCCTTGCTCTCAGAGAAAAAAGCCCAACTACCTCATTCCCTTTATCTCTAGGAAGGGCAAACAGGGCCCAGGCAGCACAAGCAAGGTCAACTAGAAACATAAACTGTGGTTCACTGGAGGATTTTCACTTGTCCCTGCTTTAAACAAGAGTCTGCAATCCTGCTAGCACGAGTGCATAAATTCAGAACATTTATCTGTGATAAACATTTTCACTGCAATTTACAACAATAAAATGAATTCTCTTCTCCTGCACAGGCCAGTAACACTAACCAGAGAGTCCTTCCAGCGTGTGTTGAATAAACACAGCAGAGTTTTTTCCTCAAAGAGCTGCTTGTAATCACAGTGACAGTGTGAACAAGTGAATTAACTTGCTTGGCCTAGCTTCACTAACGTGTAAACGAACTAAGGCTTCCAAAGTACAACTAAATCAACAGCTGTTTCTATATAAATTTATTTTCCAATTAAAAAACAACCCGTGTTTGCCAAACATAAGTTGATTCCTGGAAGTTTCCCTTTCTGATTTTCAAGGATTCTTTTGAGTCTGAAGAAATGCCAATTGCTCCAATTTGGAAATAAACACAGACAGAGGACAGTCACAAAAACAGCTGCTCTAGGAAGCTGCCATAGTTTTCACATTTCAGGGGAAGCTGTACTTTTCCCCATGGATGGGTGAGAGGAACACAGTTCCTAGCCCAGGTCCAGCTGGGTGATTTATCTCACCCCACACGAGATGCCTGAGCCCCCAGACATGCACGGAGGAGAACCCAAGGTGCTAAGGTGCATTAACAGGAATCCTGCAAAACCTGTGGATTTATTTCAGTACACCTTTTATAATTTTGCAGTCTGGTAGTGAAAGCAGCTTTCATGGACACTGCAGTGAACTTTCCCTCCTAATGATGCACATCAGCCTTGAAGAAATGATTTATTCTGTCATTACAAGCCCAGTGCAATTCATTATTAGATAAAAACTGTCTGCTTTACAGAGCTCACTCCACGGCTCTTTGGCAGCCCCCAAAATTCTAGTTTGATGGGCAGGGTACATACCATTTCTCTCCTCCCTTCATCTTTCTCTTGAAGTTTCAGATGAGCAGATACCTGGAATGCAAAACAATGGAATTTGATTTTGAACTGGTCTGAAGCACCAGCACCAGTTACAGCAGATGTCTCAGGCACAACACTCCAAGGCACCATTTAAACAACTTCTTTCAAGCCAGTCAGAAAACCTGAAGCAGATTTATAATGTTCCAGTCCCAAGCATCACATTTCTCTGTGCAGTAAATAACTGAGTCTAACTTGACTTAAGCAAAGCAACTGACAAAAAGAGTATTAGAAAAAAAAGACCATTCTGCAAGGCAAAGAGCTTGAGAGGAAGGTGGGAGAGTGACATGTTTTTCACACACAAAACTTCCCAGACAATGCTAGAAACAGATTATTTGTGCTTCGTTCACACTGCAAGGATAACTGAACTCTGCCATTCTCCAGGATGCAAACAAGTGAGCACAGAAATAAATAATCTTGTGAGGGATGTCATCTGCTGTCCTGAGAGGCAGCTCCACAGAACATCATGATTAACCTTTATTAAAAGCAATTAAACTGTTAAGCAATTATTTTTTGTCAGAGCCTTGATTGATTAATTTTAGACAGCAGCTATAATCTGGGCCCAATTCTGCACAAGTGGTCCCGTGGGATTCTGACGAAAACACTCAAGTAAACAAAAGAGAGGAAAAACTTCCCCACAGAAAGGAATCTTTGCAGAAAATTAGCCATACAAAAACTGGAGTGATTTCTTCTTGCCATGAAATTTGTGAATTGAGCTAGCACAGTGTGAACAACCTAAGCCTTATTTTGTTAACAAGCTCTGAAAAAAACTGGCTCATTTCTCAAGCTGGGCTACAGACCCTTCCAGACTGACTGGTCAAGCTGGCAATTCATAATCTTCCTGATGCTATGCAAAACAATGAGAAGAATTTACATTGCCTGTACATCTTGGACTTACTCTGGTTTTTTCCCAGGAAGAAATGAAAGAGAAGATTTTATAAAATGCCTTTATTTTTAAAAAGGCATGAAAGAGTAGAAGTGGCAGAGAGATCACACTGAAGTGTCAGTAACCATTTTCAGTCAGAACATGAAAGATGGGGAGAAAGAGAGAGAGATGAGGTTACTCATCCACCACCCAGGCAAACAGATGCTCCCTACAAAGGCTCGTTGGGGAAGAATTTCAGGTTCCATTCTCTAGGAGATCTAGGGAGCAGACACTTAGATCTCCTGCCAAATCATAATGCTGGGCACAAATTGGAAATTATAAAGCTAAAGGATCCCTAGAAGGATGAGCCTGAAGTGGAACTCAAAGCATCATCAAATCCCAAGAACTTTCATGGAGCGGGATCAGAGAGAGACGACAGCCCGTGGGACTGCCAGGAGCTAAGAACAAGGGCACAGCACAAACCATTTTCCATTTTCTCCTGATAAATCAGAGCAAGGAACAAAGCTCACCATCATAGCTTCCTGGACAGTGAGGTGAGGAAGGAGCATGTCATCCTGCATGATGTAGCAGGAGACTTTGCGGAAGGAGCGCAGGTCACGGGGCTGCCCGTTGATGAGGATTTCCCCTTTCATTCCCGTCTCTCTGAAACCAAACAGAACAACCAGAGGTGAATCTTGCCTTCCCTTGTGCTGCCACACGACTGAGCATGTGGAAGTCTCAGGTAGTTATTGCCACTCTGAAATAAATTTGATAGACTGGAGAGAAATTAACTTATTTCATGATTGTGCTCTCTTTCATACAAAGCTTCGTGGATGTTGCTGAAACTTTTACTCCAAATGTGTGCTGTCTTGTATAAACAGCCGAAAAAACATCAAGGCATTAAAGTAGGGGTNGACTTTGCGGAAGGAGCGCAGGTCACGGGGCTGCCCGTTGATGAGGATTTCCCCTTTCATTCCCGTCTCTCTGAAACCAAACAGAACAACCACAGGTGAATCTTGCCTTCCCTTGTGCTGCCACACGACTGAGCATGTGGAAGTCTCAGGTAGTTATTGCCACTCTGAAATAAATTTGATAGACTGGAGAGAAATTAACTTATTTCATGATTGTGCTCTCTTTCATACAAAGCTTTGTGCCATGTTGCTGAAAATTTTACTCAAAGTGCATGCTCTCTTGTATAAATAGCTGAAAAAATATCAAGGCATTAAAGTAGGGGTTTTTATAGGTTTCTCTATCCTGTTTCTTTCGCCCCAAATGACAACAAGACAGAGACACTTTGTATTTGGCCATACAAGAGGCAATTTAGAAAGTTGAAGCACCATCACTTCAGTCACTGCAGTTTGGTCAAGAAGACATCAACATTATGAAGTGGTGACTAAAAAGAGTAGATTTTTCAAGTGTTTATGTGATTTAAAAAACATCACCATCAGAAGACACTGAGTCAGATTTGTTACACCGCCAAAAAAAGAGATTTTCTTTAGGTGTGTTTTTTGGATTTTAAATTGCTTCTTATTTTTGGATCAGACCAGTTCAGAGATAAATCCCAAGTGACCAAAACAGGACACAGAGGAAAAAACATAAGTGATAGGAATCTAATTCAAAATCTTTGAAGTGCTTGTTTTCGACAAGCTCTAAGCTAAAATTTCTTCTGCTGTTGTCTCCAAGGAGCCCTCAGGCTCGGTGACCTTACCTTAACTTGGGGTTTTCACTGGTACTGACCTGTATCCTGCCAGAATATTCATAAGCGTTGACTTCCCAGCTCCTGAAGGACCCATAATTGCAACAAGTTCTCCACTGCTGAACCTCCCTGAAATTCCTTTCAAAAGGGTCTTGTAACCTGGAAGAAAAAAGAGAAGTTCACTGAACCCTTCACAATCCCATCTGGGGAGCAATGAAAGTTCATTTCCAGTGAACAGTGATGACAAGCAGGCGTGAACAGGCACCTCCTGAGAGGCTGATGCCAACATCAGCACTCCACAAAAACTATCAAAAATAACTCTCAAAAGCCAAATTGTGAGTGGGAACAGCAGCTTTCTCCCATGACACAAATGGTACGGTGGGATTACAGGGTCTCACACTTCTGCTTCACTGCAGGATGATTTTCAAGCAGGGCTGTGAAGCCTTGCTGCCCTTCTCTGAGTGTCCTCTCAGAGTATTTTACCAGGATGCTGTTAAAATACCCAATCCTCCCCAGCAAACCTGACTCCACAATCTTGGAGCAGGCTGCCCTACAATCACTGCAGTTAAAGTGCCAAAATTCTGCCCTCTCGCCAAAACAGCAATTTCTTAGAGAGAGAAACAGCTGAGATCTCAAAGACCTTTGCGTTTTTTTCATAAAAGAAATGGAAAAAATGTCTTGTATGACAAGAAACACAGCAGAAGGAGACACACAAATATTTCATTCTTTTACCACAAGGACCCTCTTACCAGAAGAGCTCTTAAGGCTTGTCTAGACAGGGAGACTGACCACAATAACTCTGTAAAAGTGATTTTTATGGAAATACTCATGCCAGATTAAGAACATGAAGAGTTTTTCTCTTTTAGATTAATCCATTTCAAAACATCACGCCACTATTAATCACATCCTCAGGCAAAGATGTTCTAGAGTGACAACACCACCTCAAGTATTTCAACTTATTTCTGAGTTAATTATCTTTGCCAGCAAACCTTTATTAAAAGCCTAAACTCCATGTTACCCTAGATGTAAGCAAACTGGGCTCCAATGAGAATTAGAGATTTCTACTAGTTGCATCCACCTTGCTCTGCAGGATTTCCATGCAAAGGCATCAAAATTGTGTGGGGAATGTGAAGAGAGGCCTCACCAGCATTTAAAATTTTCAGTATCTTTCCTTTTTGTTTTTTTGTTTTTTTTTTTTTTTGCCTGCTTGCTTTATTTTAATTACCAGTGCTTCTAATTAAAGCTTTTAATAGTAAAAAAATGCTAAGTAAGGTGTCAAAACCCAATCTCATATGCTGACAATGTTTATGTAGTTCAATTAAAACCAAAGCAGAAGGGTGGAAAATCCATTTGCATGCTGAGTCAGGATCTGGCAATCCATTTTGCCACCCTGGTGGATGTGCAGGCAGAATGTACATTCCACATGTAAACTATGCCAGACCTCTGATCATCACCACAGGCTGCAGCTGGAGCATGGAAATGCTCTAAAAAAATCACATTGTCTGCATGCTCCTAGAAAAAAAGAATTGTGGGTCATCTTCTTCCGACTCCCGTTTCTTCCTAACTTCATAATTTGTTTTTATCTCCACTTATTCTCTTTAAATTTTCTTCTCGTCTCCATTCTCGGTTCACACTCCTCCTATGCCACCACAGAGCAAACTCTGCACCAAAAATATGTTCATGCTGCTGGGGGGTCTCCCAAATCCACATCAAATCCTCTTCCCCGAGCACACCCCAGCCCAGGAGGAATGCAGCAGCCACAGAAACTCTGTAGAAATATCTGATCCTACTGTTTTCATGGCCAATGTCCTAGAAAACGGAACTGACTAAATGTATCAAAATAACCAATTCCTCGAGCGCCTTTTTTTTAAAGAGGCCAATAATTTTTCACTCTAAATCTTGCCCTGGATGTAAAGGAAACAACTCGTTCTGAAGCCACAGGGTAGCATGAGTATGAAAATAGCAGAGTATCCACGCTGCCTGTTTATGGCACAAGTCCTGAAAACAAAAGCAAGGACAAGCTATCAAAAGGAGCAGTGACTTTGAAGAGAGAAATCCATGGCACCCCCACAAGGTCCCCCAGCCTGTCCTTCACACCAATGCCACCACCCACACCAGCACCTGGAGGGGAAGTGCAAGGAACAATCAGACCTTTCAGACATGGCAATATTGAATAAACAGGATCTGTAGGGACAAAGTCCTTCATTCCACCCCTTCAGAGTAATGAGAACCAGCTCCCTCCCAAGCCTGTTAAACCTGGAAGGGACTCAGATATTAGAATGTAACACCAATTACCTGCATGATGTGCCCAGGCAGTAAATATTGCACAGACTTTTAAGGGAGGATAAAAAATGTGCACTGCCATCAGCAACATGCAACCTAAAATACAGACTCAGCAGCTGCAAACGTGTGGTAATATGGATATCACTACCTAAAACTGAAACCTTTCCTCTCCCCACGTAAGACTGGGATTCAACAATGCACATATTAAAGTCACTTTTCCAGAGTTTCACAAATGATGATCAGTTTACCTTCAACTGCAGGATCTTCCCCCTCATGACCTGCACGTGTTTCTGCCCCTCTGGTGGAGGTTTCCATGTTAAGTATCCTGCACACAGTGTTAAATCAAAGCAGGACTCATCACAGAGACACAGATTCAGCTTGAAAAAGACCTCCAAGATCACCAAGTCCAAGCTTTGACTGATCCCCACCCTGCCAACCAGGCCACAGCACAGAGTGCCACGTCCAGTCATTCCTCGAACACCTCCAGGGATGGGGACTCCACCACCTCTCTGGGCAGTCTGTTCCAATGCTTAACCACCCTTTCCATGAGGAAATTCTTCCTAAAATTCTCAGCAAGTCATTTGCAATACAGTAGAGAAATACAATTTAAGAAGAAATAAAATAAAAGCCCCAAAACTATGAATTTTAGATTAGGATCCCACTCACTGGCATTTTAAGTTGATACAAACTCAAACCCGTCTCTTCCTTTGACTGGAAGCACATAATAAGCTTTTCTATGACAAAGGTTAATTTAGCAAACCCACAAAAAGATTTTTGACGCCGTGGCAGCAGTGTGGTGCCCAGTATAATCCTTTATGAGGAATTAAAGTCCCTAAGTAACCACAGTCTTCTCTTTCAGAATATCGAGGCTAATCTTCAACTGAATCAGTTGACCTAAAACTTCTCTATCAGGCCACACGTCTTTCACGAGAAACAGATTATGCATTTGGAGGGGATTGTATTCTCACAGTACAGGGACTGTTTCAGGTCCATCTGCCACACATCAGGGATTTCTCACTACTTTCAACCCCAGCCCACCTCGTTTTCCTCGGTGTCTGCAGCGAGGTGTTTGGATATGGCCGAGTTTAATGGAAGGCTGGACCTCAAAGGCAACTCACCCCAAGGTGGATGCACATCATGGGCTGTTCAGTTCCAGCACCATGTTGCCCTGGTTTTTGCTAAGCCTTCTGTTTTTAACCTTGGAGTCAGATTCTTTCCCACAGTTTCATGTAAATAATAGCCAGTGTTTACGTAACGGTATTTTCTGTTTTTCATTCCTTTGTGATAAGAGAGCTTTGATGAGCACCTTTCTTCTCCAGTGGGATTGAGAAGGAAGTGACATGCTCTCCAATCCCTTGTGGAGTTAGGACGTGTATAAGAATGAGATAATGTAAATAAATCCATGCATTTTCCGCCTTTCTGCTGAACCTGGCAGGTGCGAGAGCGTCTTTATTGTGTCTCCCCAGACACACATGGGCTGTTCAGTTCCAGCACCACAGCCGCTCTCTCCCTTTGGACTGGACTTACATCAAGAACGAGTTTAGCACTGTGACCTTCTCATTTGTCACTTCTGCTAAAACTGTTTAAATTTCCAATGGAAATCAGCATGGATCTTTCGGTTTTCCGATGCGCCCTCCTGAAGTTACTGTGACACAACCTTTAAAAATATATATTTAGGGGCTGATACCCGTGGGAATCTTAATATCAGTCTTCAAGAACTCCTTAAAATACGGATTTGACATTAACACGCCGTCACGAACCAGAACAACCCCTCAGCAGATTTCTCGCCCAAACCCCCTCAAAACAGAACACAGCAGAAAGAAATCAAAACCGAAACAAAAAATTCTAGTGGCGCAAAACTTTTTGGTCTTAGTTTCACCTCATGTTACATTCCGGAACTCAACTGCTTTTCCGGAGAAGCAGAATGTGTTTTGTTTCCCGTGTTAGGATTTGCCACGAAAGCAAACATGATCAGATTCAGAGCAGAACCACCTGCCTGGGCTGCCCAGACCCCATCCCAGAGGGGGAATTCCCTCTGTGCCTGGCAGCAGCACGGAGCCCACAGCAGCCCCTTTTCCAGTCAGTGCACAGAGGTGACCTCGAACAAAGATTCTACGGGAGCTCTCCTTGCTCGAGCCAACAAAATTTTTACAAGTGGAATCAGCAAGGGGAAAACATGTTAATGGTTTTATCTGATTCCTCATGGATTTTACAGAGATTTTTTGGGGAAATCTGGTGTGTCTGGGGAGACACAATAAAGACGCTCTTACACCTGCTAGGTTCAGCAGAAAGGAGGAAAATGGATGGATTTATTTACATTATCNAAACATGATCAGATTCAGAGCAGAACCACCTGCCTGGGCTGCCCAGACCCCATCCCAGAGGGGGAATTCCCTCTGTGCCTGGCAGCAGCACGGAGCCCACAGCAGCCCCTTTTCCAGTCAGTGCACAGAGGTGACCTCGAACAAAGATTCTACGGGAGCTCTCCTTGCTCGAGCCAACAAAATTTTTACAAGTGGAATCAGCAAGGGGAAAACATGTTAATGGTTTTATCTGATTCCTCATGGATTTTACAGAGATTTTTTGGGGAAATCTGGTGTGTCTGGGGAGACACAATAAAGACGCTCTTACACCTGCTAGGTTCAGCAGAAAGGAGGAAAATGGATGGATTTATTTACATTATCTCATTCTTATACATGTCCCAACTCCACAAGGGGTTGGAGGACATGTCACTTCCTTCTCCATCCCACTGGAGAAGAAAGGTGCTCATCAAAGTTGTCATATCACAAAAGGAATGAAAAACAGAAAATACCGTTAAGTAAACATCGGCTATTATTTACATGAAACTGTGTGACAAGAATCTGACTCCAAGGTTAAAAACAGAAGGCTTACAAACCAGGGCAACAATCTGGTTTCACCATTCCCACAGAAATGATGATTAATCTGGAAAGAAGCAAGCCATCCCCTCCTCATCCTCGGGGTAGGAGCACACACTTCTGGATGTGTCTGAATCAGCACCAATAAAAACATAACCAAAGCTCACTCCTCCCTCACAGTGAATTTCCTCAGGTAAATACCACCTCTAGGTTTTTGACTGAAATGCTTCATTCATTTGCATTTCACTGTCAGTAACACTCATTTGTTACTCAGGGAAATGTCACACAGACTCCTGGAAGTTTCTAGGTGTTGTAACCTACTTCTGCCTCCATCAAGAGGCACTCAGGCCCCATCTCAGGTCCCAGGGCAGAACAGCAGGCTTTCCCTGCTTGCTGCAATTAGAGCAGGATTTGCCCTTCCCGATGTATTTGAACTGTTTCTCTTTCATCACAAGCTCTTCTGGAGGCAGGAAATCACTGCCTGCAAGTGCCACTGGCCTGAAATGGCTCAAAGGTTTCTCAGAACATTTACTAAAGTAAAAGGTAACACAGGAAATTTCACCTCAAACAGAGCGAGTTTGGCAAAGCTATAAACAACTGGAAACTGAGCCACTAAGAAATCAGAATCTGGCACTTAAAAATCAAAACCACAGACATCATAACCTGCTCTTTCCACACTCCCTGCCAGGCAGAAATGAAGCATTCTTTTAATAAAAATTAAATCATTATACAAGGACTATATTTCCTCCTCTTTTTGTGGTGCTATTTTAAGATAGGATGTATTCCTGCTGAGAAATATCCAGTTGGAAATACAGAAGACATCTCTGGCAAGTTCTGTATGGCTAACCTGCCTTACTTTGCTTTCAACAAGAAATACTTTTCAACAACAATACTTCTAAAACAGCAGTTTAAACTTCAATACACAAATTTGTTCTCTTACAGAACTATCAGTCAAGATAGTTTCTTGACAAGAAACTGCATGCAATTTCTTGGCACTGTAACCTGACCCATTAAAGAATTCCCACTGTATTTTCCTATTCTAAAGTTTATAGGCTCAGCCCTCATCTCACCTCCTCTTGTATCAATTAAAAAATCCCCAAACTTATGCAGAAGTCCAGGGATTTCTCCAGCACAAAGCTGAAATAAGGGGAAGTGGAACCAAGCTGTCACATCTACATCTCTCCCCCTGAGGCAGGAGTAAGCAGCCCTTCTTTAAGGAAAAATGCTCCTAGAAAATCAACGACTTTGCTTCTGCCTCTGAGATTCACCAGAGCCACACCTCGATGGCCAAAGGCCATTCCCTGGATTGTGAGCTGGACAGCAACTGCACAAGTAAGGGAAAACCAGGATAACGTGGTCCCAGATTGTGTCCGAGGAGACACAAATAAGAGGCTCTGACACCTGCCAGGTTCAGCAGAAAGAAGCAAAATGACGATGGTTTATTGACACTACATTATTCTTATACACATTTCAATACTTAAGTAAACATTGGCTTTATTTACATAACTGTGTGAGAAAAAATCTGACTCCAAGGTTAAAAACAGAAGGCTTACAGAAAAACAAGGCTTTAGCAAAAACTCAGGGCAACACCAGATCATACTGAAGGAAGAGTTAGTGACTTCTGGCTGAGAGAAGGACCTTGCAGAAGTCCATCCCAACACTGAGAACATCCTCATGTGACCTGGCAGGCGTTTCATTTGTAGACTCTTTAGATCTCTATCAGAAAACTGAACAGCTGGGGAATACTGGCAGAAACCCTACAGAGAGGCACAAGATGGGAAACACAATCCCAAAGAGGTAACAGCTCAAGGCCAGATTTACATTTGGAGATGTACTGAAACATTAGCCAGGAAACATTTTTCTTTATCATTTTTACATCATCCTCTTCCATACACCCAAGTGTAAATACACCAGAAAAAAATTCTCTTGCCTGCTCCTTCTCAATCTATTACTCACTTTCTGCATCTCAGCCCTTTTTTCACTCCTAAAACGCCACTCTCACAGAAAAACATCTTTGTGTTTACTCGAAAGGACTACACCAATCTGCTTCATCCCATGATAAGATGAAGTAACTTGGGGCTTTTCACCTAAACCAGTGTTAGATCAAAGGCAGGTGTTTCCTGAACTGGAATATAGTCAGAGATATCTCAGTATGGGAGATGTTTGCCATATATTTCCAATCCTGCTTTAACCAGCCAGGGCACCGTGTTCCCCACCCACTACTTGAGTACAGAACACTTTCCCTGCTATCAACAGGGTTTGCAGATGTTTCAGTTTGTAAATTCTCAGTTGAAAGGGATTATCTGGATCAGTTGATGCTTATTTAAATAATTTGAATTTTTAAAACTCTCTTGATGGGGATTATTTAAATGGAGGTTTCTTTCCCAAGCTCCACACTGAGTTCAAACAAGCTTAAGTTAAAGTGAATTACAGGTACAGGTACTTGGGAATAGAAAAAGGCATCTTTTAATTCCCAGAAAACCTGGGGGACAGAAACAGCTTTCCTGACAGAGTGACAAAATATATTGCTTTAATAACTGGCGCCTTCCTAATTTTCTACTGGCTTGAACTGTACCTCTATAAAGCCTGGAGGGGCAAAATCACACTAAATAATAAACATGTTTAAGCCGACCAAATAAAACCAGTATGTGAACTCATGTATCATTGGTTCACGACTTCTGCCATCCATTATGTATCACCAGTGAACAAACCTTTTTACCAATCATTTTCTCACTCTAGTTTTAGAATCAACACATCCAAAACATTTCTGTTCTGTTCACACAGTCCCTCAGGGACACTGAACAACAGGATTTTCCATTGTCTAAGCTCTGAGCCCTGCTTTAGGACAATTAAGGGAATTTGCAATTGTAATGTATTCTTGTACCTTGCCTCAGAGAAACGACCTTCGTTATGTAAATGCCTATAAAACAGCATGCCAGGCACCACAACATCAGCACAGAAAGGGCAGAAAAGCCAAGTGAGTGCTTGAAGTAACCAAATCAAGTTCCTCTGCCTCACGGTTCGTTCCAACTCAGAAATGAGGAATTCATTCCCCGCAACCTAAAATAATAAGTCTTTCAAGCTTTAAAAAAAAAAAAAAAAAGAAATCCCCCTGTGGGCAGCAAAGCTCTTTCTTTGTAGTGGACTAAACTGCATTTCTTAATATAGCCCACAGCCAGGCCTTCTTAAACATATTGCTCCTGATCTCCCACTTAGTGGTCATGGGGTGGATTAGTCCTGACTCCGATGCAGGGCTTAGCCCGCGCTCACAGCCAGGCTCCGAGCGCTCAATCTGCCTAATTTGACACATCCAAATGTTTGATGCTTAACCTAAATTCATTTCTAGGGCCCAGAAATTATCAGCAGATAGGAACCAGCACACCGAACTGGTGATAAATTCTACTAATTTTGCATTCCTGTTCTGGGAAGGGATAAATAACCCTCGGGAAGAGCCTCTGTCTTAACTCCAGCGGGAGTTTAGGACAATTAGCTTAGGTGAGACACCCAGCCTCGGGATGCTGTGAGAAACCCCATCCACTGCCAAAGAAATTATGGCTGACTTTAAAATCCTTCTTGTGGGTTTAAATGTCAGTTTGATCACGGTCCCTCGTTTGCTCGCACAATTGCAGTGACTGAGCACAGCAGCTGCACACTCCCCACCTTCAGGCTGGATTGGAACTCCACACCCTCAGATGCTCCCTGGAACTCATCAAGAAGAGCAGCCTGGCCACGTTCAGGATGTACAAAGGCATCAGATGCTGTGTTTTTACTCTGTCTTTAACACCTGGCACTTTGCACTCTGATAACTGGGTACATTTCACACGTTTTTCCTTCAAGCTACCCACTAGCTCCAGCACACAGCCCAGAACTGGCAGCACTGGGTTCAAACTTAACCAGAACATCTCAAGAGCCTGAAAAATACAGATGTGCTTTGGAAGATGAGATGTTAATCAAAAGCTAAACATTTGAGGACCAACTTAAAAGCAGGTTTGGAATTTTATTTGTATGAGTTCCTAATGTTTGACACCACTGCACTTCCTTTGTGCTGAACAGTAGCTTCCTTCTGTGGCAAGTCAGAAAAACACAGAGTAAACTGGAGCCTAAAGAGCAACTGTGAGCCCCTGAGCCAAGATTTATGACACAAAATCCCTGGTAACTGCAGGTCATGCTGTATAATAAAAGAGAAGGATGAGAAGATGGCAAACCAGGCAAGAAACTGAGTTCTGGCACAGGCAGAATCTTAAACCAAGCTGTAGACAGATTATAAAGAATCTGAAAACTCCTTTAATTTCATGGTTCTCTCAGATCCCTGGACTAGATATTAAACTTATGCAAGACGCTGGATGTGACAGTTCACATTGTGCAGTCAAACAAAAAAAGCCCTGACTAAGTAAAGACTGCACTCCTTTGAAACTCTGAAATAAGAGTTTTGTGCACCACGCTCTTTCTCTATTATCCTGGCTGCTCATCACGTTATTTCAGTATGGAATGCTGCTCTTCCTCAGAATAACTGATTAGATATGACACTCTGTTAGGCCTGCCAGCTCTGCAACCCCCTAATTCTGAGTTTGAAGGTTTAATAGGCTACACAACCCCACTCCCCTTGTTTGGAGAACCCACACATCCAAGGGACAGAAAACTGAAGTGCTTGCAGGGGGACACAGAAGTCACAGATTTTCCTGAGACATGTTCCTCCAACAGAAGATAGGAACAGAGTGCCACCAATATTGTGGCAAATCTCCTTGCTCCTGCTACTGCTGCTTACACCTCCCCACCGAGCTGGGAGATGGATGGGTTTGTCCCAGCCCCCTTTAATTCCATGGTTTTTATGGTTATGACCAGAGCAGAAGCATCTAAGTAACCTGTGTTTCCTTGTATTCACCTTTTCTGTCTCCCTTTATTTCAGTCTTCTTCTGGGGTTTACAGAATGATTGCCACTACATGTGGGTCCAGGGGTATTATTCTCACTCTTGTTATTGTTACTCTTATTATTTTTACTGTTGTTATTATTTTAATCATGTGACATCCACGTTAAGATTCAGTTCTTGTTTTTTCTGCTGAGTGTTTCTGCCTGAGAAAGTTAAAGCTGCTCCTCTTCCCTCCACAGGCACGTGGAGCCTGCAGCCAGGGATAGAGAACGACAATTAAATAGGTCAATGAACGGAGGTAACCTCCAAACATGAATGCAAATAAATCTCTACTTGCAGCAGGACCTGATGGCTCCAGAAGCAGTATTTACATGTTCAAGCATTTTGGAGATCTGGGGCATAGCTTGTACTTTGCCTGCACAGAAAATAGCTACCCTAATTTATCTTCAACTCTTAGGAAATATGAAAGGAGGAAAAAAAAAGCATGAATGACGCACAGCTTCATCTTTCTTCTGAATCTAGTAGAATTGTCTTTTCCAAGCAATATCCATAGCCTAATCTTTGTTTGATAATTGCTTTTGCTGCCTTTTTATTTTTTAATTGCCTTTGTTTCTGCTACTTAAGCCCGCAGGAGAGGTCTTTCCTGACAAAAGAAAAGCCAACCCAGTTTGAAATGAAAGGCTGACACATTCCCTCGAATGACAAACCGAAGTCACGAGCCTGCTGCACTGAGATGAAAGCTGTTTACGTGTGACAATCAGGCAGAAAGCAATTTCTCGTAATTGCAGTACCTTCATACATCAAGGTACAAATAGTGTTATTCACAGGCTTGCAAACAAATAAAACCAGAACCCTTCCCAACAGCCCCTTCCTTTTGAAAAAAAAAAAACCAAAAAAACCTTCAAGTAGGAGATATTCTGAAATATCCCAGCAGCTGTTCCGAGCTGAGCTGCCCCATCTGCCTGCCCTGCCAGGCGTGGATCCAGCTGGGTCACTGCAGCGAGGCAGACAGAAAGCCTTCCTCCCTCCGAGGATGCTCCTCTGGCTCTCCTGTGCTGATGTGCAGAGTCTCCCTTCACTGTGAATCTCCCTCTCCCTCCTCCCAGCAATCACACTCACCTGTGCCCACAGCAAGAGGGTGGGAAGGGAAAAAAGCTGTGGGGGAAGATAATAGTTTAACAGGAAAGTCTCAAAGATGTGCAAGTCTGGCAGAAGGATCTCTGAATGTGGAGATTGAGAATGACATAGAGATGAAAGCCAGCTTGGATGTGGAGTTTTGCTAGACCANGGCAAAGCCCTGTGTGCCCAATACCCTGGCATGCTGTCACTTTGACTGTGCAATAAAACAGCATTTTAAAAGCAGCCTGAAGTCCAGAACATCCTTCTTTGACTAACTCTCTCCTATAAAAAGCAAAAGTAAAACTTTGGGCTCTTTCCTCCCACCCACCTGTGTGAGGGTTAGAGGGGAGCCCTGGGGCTTTCCCAGAGTTACAGCAGAAGCACCTGAAGTTATTCTGCATCTCTTTCCTCCACCCTGGGCCTCATGGCAATACCTGGTCCGAAGAGCTTGGTGCATAAAGAAAAGCCTTCTGTGATCTTCATCACAAACTCTGGGTTAAACTGCAGTGTGATGAAATATCCCCTGTAAACTGTATTGGAAAAAACCCCCTTTTCTCAGACTATTAGAAACAGTTTTGTCTAAAACAGACTTCTGCCATGGTTCACATGCTCACAACACTTTGCCCCCAGCCCTTATAGACATGAAGAGAGACATTTCTTGGATTTTGAAAAATGTTTCCAGTCATGGCCACTGCAGTTTAAAAGCTGCCAGAGTGTCCGATGTCAAGAAAAAAAAAAAAAATCACAGTTCATTAGTCAGCTTTGGAAACTCAAAATGTTACATTTGACTCCAAACAAATTCCATTCCTTCACACCAGTCTAACTCAGCTGCACTAGTGATGACAGGAGTTTTCTGTGAAGAAGAGGCAATCTCTGCCACCCGACCCTCGGGACAGCTCCTGCCCGTCCCTGCCCTGCCTCTGCCCACCCTCCCAAACCAGTTCTGTGTGGCAGCCCAGAACATTCCCATGACGGTCCAGGGGGGTTCAGACCCTGCCAGACGGTTTCCGGACCCTGGCAGAGTGCCCAGAATTCCGTCTTCAAACACTGCCCTTGGGACCATCTGCCCACACTGAGAGATGAGATGAATNCTGCACTGCAAACTGCAGGACACACTTCCATCCCCTCACCTTCCCCCTGCTCCTGCCCCACGCTCTCCCACAAGAAGGGGAGGAACGCCTGGAGCCCGGAGAACCCTTTGAAACACACTGGGGGGCAAACATCAGAGGTGCTTTAAAAAGTAAATTTTAAGCTCATGCGCTGAGTATTTAACCCTGCTAGGCAGACCCAGGAGCAGAGAGATGGACAGAAACTTCCTGATGGGCCTTCAAACCTGGAAAAGCTCTGTCAGAGGGAACAGGAGTGGAGTTTGGGAGAGCTGCTGGGGCTGCAGCAGCTCCCAGGGCAGCAGGACACCCCTGCTCCCTGCCACAGGCACAGCTGGAGCACGTGTCCTGGCACACTTCTATTTTCAGAAATGGCCACGCTGGGTCTGATCACTTCTCCTCCAAACTCCCAAGACTTTAATGAAATAGAAACGAGGGATGATGTATTTACTTTATTTCAGCACTGATCTAGGAAAAGATACAACCTACGATCCTGAATGCCAAATTAAAGGAAAACCTGAAGTGTGTGCAGAAATAAACCCTCGATTACCTCCACTTCTCACATTTTACTTACAACAACTGTGTTTTTATCTCTCTCTTCTAGAGTATTTACACTAATCGTTGCCCAAATTAAAATACTTTTTGTTGTCAGCCAGCTAAATATAAAATCCTCCAAACCCCACTGAAGTATTTATCATCTTCTGTAGCATGTCAGTGCTGAATATGTTACAAACAAAAGCCACTGCACAGGGCACTGCTGCTTGTGGAATGGAAATGAGGTAGAACAAGCACCTTCCAGCACTCTGATTTCTGCTTTTTTCTTGCATTTGGAGAAGTTGGCAGCCTCACAGAGACACACATCCATTGCACTACCATAAACACCTCCATTTCTGTCTGTTTTTAAAAGCTCCAGCTGACCTGCATTTTGTGTTATGGATGAGTTGAAGCGTAGAGAGTAGCGTGAGCAAAGCAGGAGTCTTGCTGCTAACCACATATCCTAAGCAATTAAACGTTTCATCAATAACACGTTCCGTGTAAAAATCAAGAGTTTTAAAGAGAAAAACTCTTCACACGCCAAACAGAAAAAGAAAATTGATATATGCACTTTAATTGTAGTATAAATATCATCCACTTGATTAATTTTGATTCCACAGACTAAAAAAATTCAAATTATTTGAAGTTAAAAAAAAAAGGATGAACTTTTGATTCACATTTTCAGGACATACTAAAATAAGGCATCAGAGTCATTCCTCATTTTGTAAATCCTGTCTTTTTGGAATTATCTACAGAAATATTATTGAAGAAAGGTGGGATGCAGTAACTCCTATCACAAAAGCATGACTTCCACTACAGGTTTTCCACTTTATTCTGAGAGAAAATTCAACTTTGAGCTTTGGAGGTGGGTTTTTTTGCTTGGTTATGTTCTTGGCAAACCAGCAACGAGTCACTCCAGAGGCCAGTGGAACTCACTGAGGTGAGGATGATCCAAGCTTAAGTCCTTGAGCTGAATCAAGAACTCCCACTTGGGTCTCTCAGAGTCCCAAGAGCCCTGGTCACCCACTCGGCTGGGTTTTCCCTCTGCCTAGCTTTAAAGCCCTTGACCTAACAAATCTCCTGCATGAAAATGGAGTAGGAAGAAAATACAGTGAAGAAACAACATTTCTACTCTGATGCGCTGTCATTTTCCAACCGAGAGAGGCTATTGAGAATTTCCAGAGGGATTTTACAGGCTCGTCAGGAGGCCCTCTGGGTTAACAGCCTTCTCCCTTGTATTTTTGACTCTGCATTGGTTCATTTCCCAGTAACAACTGTAACTTCTTCTGACATTTTCTGTCCTTCTCTACAATTAGGTTATTCAGCTCTTCATTGAAGAGGCAAAGGGTGAGCTATGGACTGATTTAAGCTGCCTGATTCAACTGGTCTAATTAGACAGGAGAAATTTGCTAGTAAAAGCAGCTGCCTCCTCCACAAACTGGAAGTCCATCAAAAGAAATGAGCTGTTTTAATGGCCTGAAGACTCATGTACATCATTAGTAAGAGAGACACACATAAAAAATGTTGGTCTTCTCATACCCTTCTAATTGGATGTCTCTGTAAACCATATTCCAAAACACATCTTTTCTCCCAAAGTCAAGGCAACATGTTCCCAGTTTTTCCTGTCCACCAACTAAACTGAGAAGGACATTTCAAAAAAATATTGTTTGGTTGCATTACCAGAAAATTTAAACTGACTTGTCACTTGAGGTTTATTCCCTTATTTTATGACTTTGTATCACTGGTCTACCTATTCTTTATTACTTCTGTAAGTCATTTATCTTTGCCACCTATTAACGCACCAGTACACACAGGAAATACAGAGGAGAGAAAGAGTCCAGGGTGTTTGCAGAGTTCTCCCCACAAATACTGTCACTTTAAATGAAATAATGAAGGGACACAGTTAGAAGAATATCCCTGTCACCTCAAAACATGCTTTGATCCTGAAAACCACAGGCACTCTCCACACTCAGCTCCTGCCCAACAGCACAGCACCACTAAAATCAATACAGTGGCACAGTATTGCTGTGCTGCTCCAGAAGCTGTCACAGGCTCAGGGATCAAAAGCAGGGATTCACAACACCCTAGACACAAGGCACTACTGCAGGCCTCAAAATTGAGTGGAAGATGGAAACTTTCCACGTAGAACACCAAGGTATTGGGAACTCAGAACCTCAATATGGGGTTTGTTTCAACCAGCTGCCAACATCTGTGATGCAAACATTTAATGTGAGCTGTTCTACTGGGTCCGGCTGGGACAGAGAGAATTTCCTGCAGAGCAGCCCCCACGGAGCAGTTCTGGAGCTGTGTTTTGGTTATTGCTGGGCAGGGCTTGGACAAAGCCAAGGCTTCCTTTTTTTTAGAGTAGCCCTGGGTGTGCCAGAAGCTGGGAGGGGACAGAGGCAGCTTGGCTTCACTAATTAAACTGCCCTGATCTTCAAGTTTTCAGCTTTTGCTTCAATCCACAAGTTTTCAGCTTCTGCTCTTCTCCCCCCTGCTCTGGGGCTGTGGAGGGCACACTGAGGGAGTGGCTGTGGGGATGCTCAGCCACTGGCCACAGCCATCCACCACAGCTATTCCCCCTTGGAAGTGTGGAAATTCACTTTTCTGGCATCTTTCGGATGAAATTCATAGTAACTTACAGTCCACTGACCATCAATGAAATCTTTGGTCAGTAAAAGCAGCCCAGGTTGCTGTCTAATTTGTACACGTGCTCTTACACAGTAGGAACCTACACGGATTCAAAGGAGTAGCACCTCTGCTGCGAGGAAAGGCTGGGAGCACTGGGATTATTCAGCCTGGAAAGGAGAAGCCTCTGGTGTGTTCTAATTGTGGCCTTTCAGTGCCTGAAGGGAGCTGATAAGAAAGATGGAGAGGGACTATTTACAAGGGATGGAGGGACAGGACAAGGGGGAACGGCTTCAAATTAAAATACAGTAGATTTAAATTAGACAGTAGAAAGAAATTCTTCCCTGTGAGAGGGGTGAGGCCCTGGCCCAGGGTGCCCAGAGCAGCTGTGGCTGCCCCTGGATCCCTGGCAGTGCCCAAGGCCAGGCTGGATGGGGTTTGGAGCTGCCTGGTCTGGTGGAAGGTGTCCACCTTGGAACAAGACGATCCCTCAGTTCCCTTCCAACTCAAACCATTTTATGATTCTAGGAATGTGTCCAGCCCTGTTTCTCACTGCTGTGAGACACCTGAGGAAAAATTTGCACCTCACTGCCTATTAGGTACAATAGCTCACGCAATCCATGTTTTTAAAAATACCATAAAAATAAATAATACCTTAAAATAATTTAAAGTCTCACTGTGACATGAATTACACACGAAGATAAAGCAATTGTGGTCTGCCAGGCTACAGACAGTTCTCAGGGCAGCGTGCTCAGTGCCATATGGGCAATGCACATGTTCAGAGCTTTGAAGCAATTTTTTCTAAGTGTATGTGACAGAACAAGGCACAGTAATAACAGCTGTAGCCTGTGTGCAAATGGAAAAATAAGCACCTCTAATATTGCTGGGTTTCATTTCAGTGCTGGCTAAATGCTTTTGATCATTATGTGCCAGTGATGAATGCACCACCTGTGTCTTTTTCTGTCCTTGTGCCAACAGGTGAGCTTACCTTGTTCTGACAGGGGCTGCAGCAATCTGGGAAATGGCACAAGCACAGAACATTGCTCTGTTACCAGATCACAACATTTTCAAAATATTGCCATGTTTTTAAACTCCTGTGTGTATGTGCTAAAACTGAGCCACTGCTCCACTTCCAACGAAGACCTGAGTGAAACCCAACACGCTGCTTTCAAGCTCTGCTATCTGCCCCCAATGGATGAGTTTCTACTTCTGCACTTGTAATATCTGTAATAGTTCCTGTGCATTTACAGCTGATGTTACTGTTAGCACAGCAGCCTCCACATGCCCTGGTCCCACGTTCTTCGTCTACTGACATCAAATATTAAGCTCAAGATCTTGGAGCAGGGACAGGATCTTACCTACTCAATTCCTGTCTCCTACAACTCTCCATTTATTTGCTGTTGATAAATTATCCTTATACAACCGAAGGGTTTGCTACAGTTCCCACAGCACTGCTCTTAAGACCCTCACGTGTCTTAAGTGAAGGTCACACCAGGGTTAGATTCACATAGAGTGGTTTATTCAAAACGTAATAAAAATTAAAATCTGGCTTTGCCCACAAAAACCCCACCATCTGTTTCGTCAGAATAATGCCTGGGGAAACTGCACAAGGCATGCTCCTGTAGAGGGGTGCTTGCTGAACTTAAACCAGAAGGTACTTTCAGAACTGATGCGGAAGCAAGGGCAGAGAATGGGGCATGATTCCCAAAGTACATAAACCCCACGAATGGGACCTTATGTCTGGGGAGACACAATAAAGAGGCTCTTACACCTGCCAGGTTTAGCAGAAAGGAGGAAATGGAATGGATTTATTTACATTATCTCATTCTTATACACGTCCCAACTCCACAAGGGATTGGAGGACATGTCACTTCCTTCTCCATCCCACTGGAGAAGAAAGGTGCTCATTAAAATTGTTATATCACAAAAGGAATGAAAAACAGAAAATACCGTTAAGTAAATACTGGCCATTATTTACATGAATCTGTGTGAGAAAGAATCTGACTCCAAGGTTAAAAACAGAAGGCTTACAAAAACCAGGGCAACAGGACCTGTCTGGTGGAAATAGCTGATGGATGACTCGAAACCAGACCTCCTCCCCACTGAATTCCACCAGAGCTGTTGTTTCTGTCCCAGGGACAGCAAAGGCAGGGGTCACCCACGGTGGTGCAGGGGGGCAGAGGTGTCTGCAGGCAAGGCTCGTAAGGAGAACATGAAACTGCCTTCAGGGAGGTTTACATCTGTCACTTTTTCCATCTTGCAAAGCCGCAAAGAAAACGGTGTAGGTGGACGGCTCAAGATTGCTCTTCTCAAAGGCTTCCTCCTGAAATGGGTGCCCACGCTCTAATACTGACTAAGCTGCTGGGCTTTGCTTCTGATCTCTTTAGATAATGATACTGCAATACAAAAGGAGAGGTTAATCTTGACTACATCCCCAATCGCCTTTCCTTGGGTACAGCTGTAAACACCCTGGAAGCGTTTGGAGCCACTTCTCCCTCTGTGGTTTTCGGGCCAGCACTTGCACAGAGTGGCTGCAACTGTGGATGGGGGAGCTGGAGGAGGGGAGACAGGTGGGAACACCTTTTAAAGGACACTGGGCAATTCACACAAACCCCGAGGTGGCCAGCAAAACAAGACAACACCAGTGCAGCTCTCGTCACCTTTATCCCACTCTCCTCACCCCCGTGATGAAGAGACCACGGAGCACTCCTGCTTGTTGCCCTGGAATTTTGTAAGCCTTCTGGTTTTAACCTTGGAGTCAGATTCTTTTCACACAGATTCATGTAAATAATAGCCAATGTTTACTTAACGGTATTTTCTGTTTTTCATTCCTTTTGTGATATGACAACTTTGATGAGCACCTTTCTTCTCCAGTGGGATGGAGAAGGAAGTGCCATGTCCTCCAATCGCTTGTGGAGTTGGGATGTGTATAAGAAGGAAATAATGTCAATAAATCGATGTCATTTCCTCCTTTCTGCTGAACCTGGCAGGTGTAAGAGCCTCTTTACTGTGTCTCCCCGGAGCACTCCTGCTCACAGCTCTGAGGTGTGTACACAGCGTGGATCCTCTCCAGGCTGACCACAAGCAGGCAGTGTCCTCCCCAGCCCACTCCCTCTCCCACACCAGAGGTGCTCAGAGAAGGCCAATGCAGCCACCAGGGAACGTGGACATGCAGCCACCAGGGAACGTGGACAGCCACCACGTGCAGAGAGCTCTTCCTGGGGAGTGCCCTCCAGCTGCACATCTGCAGGGCTGGTATTTGCCTCCCTGGTGCAGTTGAAGAAGTGTTTCAAGCCCCCCAAAAAATCAGTCGGAAGAACATCTCTACCATATCCCTGTTCTCTGCACCACTCTCCCAGTGCCTCTTGCAAATCCAAGCACCTTATTCTACATGAAACCTCAGTATTTTCCTTCTGCACTCCAAGATCCGCAGCTCCCCCAGCTTTTCACCAGCAAACCACTGTTCAAACAAACAGAAGGAGCAGACATTTATCTGGCACGAAAACATACTCTCCTTTACACCCAGCAGGAAAGCAAGCTGCAAAAATGCTCAGCTAATGAGGAAATTCAGCCAATGATGTCAGCAGCTGTGAACAGGCAAAATTGCCCAAGCAGGTCTGAACTGGACCCACCACTGCTACACATGAGAGCTCCAACCAATTCTTACAACTTCTAAAGGAAACAAGAACAAAGCACAAACAACCTGATTACGAGAGAAATGACTGGGAGCAGAAAATTACCCAACTTATGTAATGTAATAAGTCCCTCTTGAAAAGCATCTGCAAAATGCTGCCTTTTCTTCCTGCCATCCTTTACACCACTGGCACTCAGATAAAACAGCTTCCATTTTACACTCATTTTCCCTGCTATTTTAGCCTGTTATGCTGTTAATCCAGTAGCAACAGACCTGAACCACTTCTAAGCAACCGATACTCTTGCTTTTCATTTAAAAAAAAATCAGGCTGCTGCTGCTGCTTTCCCATAATTACATCATCCTGTCACTACAAAGGAGGAGGAGGAATATACACCTCGATAAAAATGTTATCTTCAAAGTACTTGTTGCAGTGATACGCAGGCGGTTTTTGTACATAAATAAATATACCTGAGTGTATGTGTATGCATACATCTAAATATGAGAACAGAGATAACCTATAAATATCTATGTATAACCTATATAAATATATATTTATAGCCTGTGTGTGTATATATATACTCACTCATATTTATAGGTATCTATATAGATATATTAAATGTATCTATAGTGAATGTATTTATAGATAAAAAGACAATGCACATACAATATACTTATAACACATTTCTCTCAGCACTCTGAAAGAGGAATCCTCTGATCCTTTCAGACACACCTGTACTGAATGGTATCTGCTGACCCATTCCACCACCACAGAAACATGCCTTGCATACTGGTGACATTCAACACTGACATTTAAAATTAATTACATTGGCTTCTGTATTTTTTCGAATGTAGTTTTAGCAGTGAAACATACAAATAAGAGAAAAAGTTATTTCTGGGTATTAGGCCATACCCTTCCTTTATCAAACTTTACTAATTTCCCTTAATTTGGTCCAAAATGTTCTACTGTAAGACAACAGCCCTGGCAGAATGCTGACACCTGTCCTTGGCTAAATTCTGTCCAATCTGTCATTGCAGTGATTCCAAGGTTCATTTGGGCCTGTACTTTTAGAGCAGCACAGTATGAACATCTGAGAAGAATTGTAGGTTGGCTTTGAAGTTATTTTTATTTACTGTAAAACGTGTGCCACCTTTTGTCCCAATTCACTTTGCTGGAGGAACTTATTTTTACTGCCTGTCAATAAGAATCAAAAGATGAGTGCTAAAACATCAGAGCCATGCCCTATATGGGAAAGCCTGCTTTATTTTTATCTGTTTGGTTGGTTTTATAATGTGAATACAGTAAATGGGATTCAGGAGACTGATGCCTATGGCTCTGCTTGGAGACTAAAGAGTAAATCTGTTAAGTATTATCATGGATATTCTGAAGTTTCATCTTTCTTTTGGTGTCCCCAAACGTCACACTACTGCACAAGACACAATCATTCTCCATGAATACCAAGCCTTACAGGAACCCCAGGGTTCATGGACTTGTGAGTATTTCAGGTTATGTACTTCTCCTTCAGGTTTACATTATTGTTCTCCCAGGCAAGAAATCAAATAGCCAACCTCCTTCAGGGATGTCTGTCAAGCTCCTCTGACTGTCTGTGACACAGCAGCTCACACATATTGTCATAACTCAGCCTTTGAGACAGCAGAACCTGATTGATTATAATCACAAGTGCAGCAGCTCCATTCCCTATTTGCAGTTACTCACAACTTTCCTGAAACTTTCACAGGAGAGGGTAAAAACGTGCCTAATGTGAGTTCCACTTCAGTGGTGATTTACACCACGGGGAAACTTTCCATGGGCTTAAACAAACAACACCGCCAGCCATGATATTTCATTTATTTTTAAATACAAAGCTTAGAAAGATCCAATCAGCCAAGAAGGTCTAAAAAAGGTCTGTGCTCAGTTATGTGATAAAAGGCCAGTCAGAGTGAGCACAGAGACTGAGCTGAGGCTCGGAGCACACAGCCCCCTCCCTGAACTGGCCACTCTGAAGAAGTTAAAATGAAAAGGACAGGACTACTGCTCCTGCAGGAAAAGCCCACCAAGGTGTGTCTGCAGGGGAATTCTCTCCCTGGAATGTTGTACTTTACTGTGTCATGCTGATGCCTTCCCCAGACACCTAGAAACAGAGACCAGACAGGAGTAAGGGGATAAAGGCAGGGATTTATTTGAAGGCCTTCAAGGCACACCCTGGGGAGCCAGAGGCTGCTTCCATAAAATGGACCCTAAGGTGGACAGAGAGTCACGAGTTCTTGACACTGTTATAGGTTTGGTCCATTTGCATCTCAGCATAAATTCACCAATTAAAACTTTAGCTCTCTTCAATTTCTCCACCTCTTTCATGGTCCCAGTTTACACCTTTGGGCCTAGGACAGCCCGAGTGTCCTTGAACAGCTCAGAGAGGCTTTGTTGTGTCTGTCTGGCCTAAGAGAGCAGCTCACGAGCTACAAGGAACTTCAGAGTTACACACTGGGCAGTACAGGATTTGAAAAATATAGAAATTAAAACCTAAGGCATCATCCCTAAGGGGAACAGAAGTCTGGGATGGTGCAAAACCAGCCAGGGGGTGGCTCTGGGAATTACAGAGTGAGAAATACCTACCACAGGACATTCAGGGGGACTGCAAAAGGCAGGGAAAGGGATGGATCGAGGACTGAGGAGGAACAGGCCTGAGAAAGTAAATGGAAATGGGGATTAAGCAGGCCAGAAGCAGGTAAGGGGGCAGCTACACCTGTCTGACAGGGATCCCCATCACTGCCATCCAACCTGCCCTCCTGCTTGTTGCCCTGGTTTTTGCTAAAGCCTTCTGTTTTAATTTTGGAGTCAGAATTCTTTCTCACANTGTCTGTCAAGCTCCTCTGACTGTCTGTGACACAGCAGCTCACACATATTGTCATAACTCAGCCTTTGAGACAGCAGAACCTGATTGATTATAATCACAAGTGCAGCAGCTCCATTCCCTATTTGCAGTTACTCACAACTTTCCTGAAACTTTCACAGGAGAGGGTAAAAACGTGCCTAATGTGAGTTCCACTTCAGTGGTGATTTACACCACGGGGAAACTTTCCATGGGCTTAAACAAACAACACCGCCAGCCATAATATTTCATTTATTTTTAAATACAAAGCTTAGAAAGATCCAATCAGCCAAGAAGGTCTAAAAAAGGTCTGTGCTCAGTTATGTGATAAAAGGCCAGTCAGAGTGAGCACAGAGACTGAGCTGAGGCTCGGAGCACACAGCCCCCTCCCTGAACTGGCCACTCTGAAGAAGTTAAAATGAAAAGGACAGGACTCCTGCTCCTGGAGGAAAAGCCCACCAAGGTGTGTCTGCAGGGGAATTCTCTCCCTGGAATGTTGTACTTTACTGTGTCATGCTGATGCCTTCCCCAGCCACCTAGAAACAGAGACCAGACAGGAGTAAGGGGATAAAGGCAGGGATTTATTTGAAGGCCTTCAAGGCACACCCTGGGGAGCCAGAGGCTGCTTCCATAAAATGGACCCCAAGATGCACGACAAGTCATGAGTTCTTGACACTGTTATAGGTTTGCTCCATTTGCATATCAGCATAAATTCACCAATTAAAACTTTAGCTCTCTTCAATTTCTCCACCTCTTTCATGGTCCCAGTTTACACCTTTGGGCCTAGGACAGCCCGAGTGTCCTTGAACAGCTCAGAGAGGCTTTGTTGTGTCTGTCTGGCCTAAGAGAGCAGCTCACGAGCTACAAGGAACTTCAGAGTTACACACTGGGCAGTACAGGATTTGAAAAATATAGAAATTAAAACCTAAGGCATCATCCCTAAGGGGAACAGAAGTCTGGGATGGTGCAAAACCAGCCAGGGGGTGGCTCTGTGAATTACAGAGTGAGAAATACCTACCACAGGACATTCAGGGGGACTGCAAAAGGCAGGGAAAGGGATGGATCGAGGACTGAGGAGGAACAGGCCTGAGAAAGTAAATGGAAATGGGGATTAAGCAGGCCAGAAGCAGGTAAGGGGGCAGCTACACCTGTCTGACAGGGATCCCCATCACTGCCATCCAACCTGCCCTCCTGCTTGTTGCCCTGGTTTTTGCTAAAGCCTTCTGTTTTACTTTTGGAGTCAGAATTCTTTCTCACACAGTTTCGTGTAAATAATAGCCAGTGTTTACTTAACGGTATTTTCTGTTTTTCATTCCTTTTGTGATAAGAGAACTTTGATGAGCATCTTTTTTCTCCAGTGGGATTGAGAAGGAAGTGACATGTCCTCCAATCCCTTGTGGAGTTCAGAAATGTATAAGAATGTGACATATGTAAATAAAGTGGCCTTTTCCCTCCTTTCTGCTGAACCTGGCAGGTGTAAGAGCGTCTTTATTGTGTTTTCCCAGACACACCTGCTGAACAGTTCCCAGCTTTCTCACATGGGAATGCCCTCAGCACTGTGAGCTCATGTGCAGGAGACACCTTCGTGGTCTCGGCGTGAGCAGCAGAAGTTTTTAAACTGCTGGAGCGAGAGGTTGCACATGTGAGGGGTTGTAGGTCCAGGCACCAACAACTGATGGAGACCAGAGTCTGAGGACCTGACTGGATGGAGAGAGCATCCAAAACCCACTGGGGGAGAGACCTCTTGTGTGTCTGTGCGTGTGCAATCCACGATCAGGCAGAGAGGAGGGGTGGCAGTGACACACGGGGCTGCTCGGGTTTGCCCAAGTGCTGTCTGGGTTTAGGAGGGTGCTGGAAAAGCCCTCTGTCCTCCTGCTGGTCTGCAGGGCTGGCTGGGTGCCCTGCCCTGTTGCCCTGGTTTGTAAGCCTTCTGTTTTTAACCTTGGAGTCAGATTCTTCCACACAGATTCATGTAAATAATAGCCAGTGTTTACTTAACGGTATTTTCTGTTTTTCATTCCTTTTGTGATATGACAACTTTGATGAGCACCTTTCTTCTCCAGTGAGATGGAGAAGGAAGTGACATGTCCTCCAATCCCTTGTGGAGTTGGGACGTGTATAAGAATGAGATAATGTAAATAAATCCAATGCATTTTCCTCCTTTCTGCTGAACCTGGCAGGTGTAAGAGCCTCTTTATTGTGTCTCCACAGACACACTGCCCCACCACGAACTGGACTTGGAATCACAGAACCAAGGCTGCCCCACACCAGGGCAGGAGGAATCCCCTCCTGTCTCAAAGCCCCACCAGCTCCAGCTGCTACTAACAGTGGGATATTTACTATTTACTGTCCTCATCACTGGACACTCTCGCACGCTCCTCGTGAGGAACTCTGACCCAGCTGGTGTTTTCCAAAAGGTCTCCCATTAATCATCTTTGTATTTATGTACTGTCACTTTGTTCCTCTGGGGCAAATTCTTCTTCAAGTAATTCTTCAAGACTCGGGGTCAAAATGAAAACCCAGGGGAGTGACTTTTCACTGCCAGCTGTGCACAGATGTGCCCCTCTGCACCGTCCTTGCCTTTCTGACTCACACTTCTCTGGTGACAGTGTCAGACCTTCACCTCTCCAAGTGGAGAAGGGAGAGGAACTCCATGCCAGCCAGCCACCCACAGGCTTCAGCTTAATGAGCCTCAAATAGCATTTTAGGCACTCAGGCCTTGATATTCATATGCAATAAGCTGGCTGCAGTTTGTGGTTTTTTGCCCCAGAAAAAGAAAATGCTCTTCCTCTAATATCAAATATTTAGCTTCAATCCCCTTTCTTTTAATTGGGTACTCATTTACCCATTCTAGCCCTGCCATGCTGGTGTTATTAGAGTGCTTAATATTCAAAGCACTTGAGGTAATAACTGCATCATGACTGAAAAAAAATTATAGTGGCCATGCTCTGCTGGTGCAGCCCCATCT
Organism: Platysteira castanea; assembly: GCA_013397175.1. Classification (NCBI taxonomy): domain Eukaryota; kingdom Metazoa; phylum Chordata; class Aves; order Passeriformes; genus Platysteira; species Platysteira castanea. Next base: position 134,256 of record VYXC01002300.1, read on the forward strand.
ACTCGACTGCTTCAAAAGCACAAAACATTTGCAACAGGGCAGAATTTAACACCATAGCTTAACAAGAATATTAAAAGCTTCAGTTTGTGTGTTTTGTTTTTTTTTTCCTTTACATTTTGTATTAACCAGGTGCACCACTTCATTTGAAATTTCCTTCTTCCTGTCTGGCATAAAAGCCTACCCTCTCAAGCTCAGCAAGAGACAGAGCACAGGTCCATTCTCATTTACCAGGGAACCTGACCACTGCATATTCTATCTTCTCCTCTCTTTTGCAGCAGATGCGCTGCAATTATAAACAACAGTTGTCATTACCCTAAACATGCGAAGCTGGAAGAAATATGATTCTTACACAAAAGATGCAGGCTGTACGTACTAGATGAGAGGCAGATGGTAAATTAGCTTGTAGAGCCAAGGTCTCTGCCACTTACTTTTATTTGGAGCAGACACATAACAAAAAACCTGAACAAACAAGTGGTTATCTCTTCAGCTATTATGCAATTCCACGTAGCTCTGCCTGGTAAGAATCTGGGTGGCTTTATCCCTGTACCTTCTGAAGAAAATTAAGTCTTCAGATTGCATCTGTTTCCCCAGCAAACCAGCGAAGTCTGAATGAGCTGTAAATGGGAATAGAAGCCCAGCAGTGACAGGAAGGTCCAGTAAGGTTCCCACAGTGACTGGAGCCACACTGCAGCACACGTCCCCAGCCATGCCACTTCCTAGACAGAATTGTTTTGTCCTCGTTCCAGAGACACTTACCCTGCTGTGTTTTATGCCACCACTCCCATTCTGATCAAATATTCACTCTGAAATCTTCTTTTCTAAGAGACAAAGTGTCCAAAGGCCAAATTAAACTCGAACGTCTGCACTAAAGCACAGAATTCACAAGGGAGACACTTTCAAAATACTCATTAATGGGATATTTCAGCAGGCCTCCTTACAGTTGCTTGAAGGAAGCTACTGAGGTTCAAAGAGTTACTGAAAACAACCAAAACTGTTTGGCTTTCTCTGTCCGTGCTGTTACCCTTTTCCATCACACTTGGGGATGAACAACTTAAAGAACTGGTTGAAAAGGGCAGTAATTCTTCCATACATGTTGTATTATGCATACTTTTCACGAAGCTGGTGGAAAAGTGACCACATTTGGACAATTTGGGGACCCTCAGTTTTTCCATTTCCTAACAGACTTTGATATCAAGAAGAAGATGTCTGTTAAAGCTTGGTCCTGGGCTCAACCAGAAATTGCCTGCCAATCCCAGGGGCTAAAGCTCTGCTTGTAAATTGTTTTCACAGTAGAAAACTAAATTTTCCACATAGTACAATCTGAGTAAGGGCTGGGGGATTTGTTGTCCCCTGTACCAGTGGTGTCAACCAGAAATTGCTGGGTTCAAAGCTGGCACAGTGGGCAGGCAATCTGAACCACCAACACCTCAGCCTCCTACTGCCCCAAGGATTTTGATAAGAGATAAAAGACCTCGTCCAGAGGTTTCTGATGAGAGATTTGGCAATATTAATTGCTTCTGGTGTCCTTTGGAAGGAATACCTGAAAAAAAAGAGGGGCATTTTGCCATCTGACATGGATGTCGTGTTTCAACAGGGTCTTTCATGGAAGTTCCTAAATAAAATAATCCCACGAGAAGGTAGGTGGCCAGTTCTCTCAGGTGCTGCTGCAAAGGAAGGGACTCTGGGCCAAACCTCCAATTTATTTCTAACAAAAACTCAGTCTTATGTAAGACACATATCCTTCTGCAAGTCACAGAGGCTCTAGGGGGAAAGCATGGCTCCTGCATTTAGGTTTTGCCTCGAGGACATTCACTTTGAGAATGAACACCCACCTTTCAGTTTGCAACGCTTTCATTTTAAATTCAAATCAGTTCATTCCCACGTGCTAACCTACCATGTAAATTCTGCTGGGGTTCTCCTTGCATGTTGTTTCTTGTAAGTCTTGACATGTTAATTTTAATAATAAGACCTAACACTGTTTTCTAACAGAAGACAAAGGCATCTACCAGTTTAGAGGGTGCAGGTGTAAATTATCAAGCAGTGCAGGAGTGAATTACAAAGCAATTGAGGCAGGGCCTGCCCCATTCTGAGCAGTATCATGTTCTGACTGTCTCCCCAGTTCACCTGCAAGAACAATGCTACAGGGAAGTGTGAAGCAAATAATTTCTCAGAGAATACAAAGCTGAACTCTGAGATACTAAAACCCCTGAGAACAAAAATCTGCCCTAGTGAGCTGCTAAGATCAGACCCCCTGGACTTCCAGAAGGCACTTTCCAAAGTGGCATGTAAGTACACGACAAAAAATGAACTTTAACAGCACTTTTACCCGAGTTAGCTTCTACTTTTGGCTGTTCTTGTGATTTCTCTTTCCTTTTAGTGAGGCTGTGGAAAGCTCTGACCAACCATGTGATGTCTGAAGCCTCCAATTGCAAAATGACTCTTGCTTCATCTTCCCTCAGCCTCCAGACACATCTTCAGACTACGGAAACCAAAGCCTACGTTGAAATGTGGCAAAAGTACACCCAGATGATGGTGCACGGTGTCTCTACCTCCTCAACACCTCGAGCAGGACATGACCACGTATGTGCAGAGGATAAATCATTTCATCAAACCCCACTCAGCACCCAGAAAGTTCTAGTGGAGGGTGTCAGGGTGAGTTACAGCCAGCTCCCAACACGTCTTCTGAGAGATGGAAGCAGCAAAGACCAGAGCTCAGAGTCCCAACAACTCACTGTGACCACTTCCTGGCAAATAAACCCCAAACTGTTTTAACTGGTATGTCTGTAAAACCTCCTTCCTCAGTCACACGTTTTCACAGCAGCAGTTAATAAAATTTATTGTATCAAAACATTAGCTAGAATGAAAAATAGTGAGGTCATTGTAATGTTTAGGTTTAATAAACAATACAGCAAAGAGAAAGAAGATGATGTTCTGCTCACACAAAGACTCAGTGCCCAAAACTCATTGAGTCAAACTCAAGGCACATTTCTAAAAAGGTTCCAGGTCCAAAAAAACCCCCAAACAAACAAACAAAAAAATCAAACCCCAACAAAAACAAACCCACAATAACAATGGGATCTGCTTGAAGAAAAACAAGCAATGCTGAAGTAAGGTCATACTCAGCTGGGAAACAGTAGAAGGATCAGACAAAGTGGCTGAGCAAGACTTGTTCCCAATAACCTTTGTTTTATGGAACACATGCAAGAGGACACTGAGAAGAGTTATTTATCGCTTAATAAAACACTGCGAACTATTCCAGAAACAGTGACTACTCAGTATATTTTTACCATCTTGACACAGCCTAAGTGTTGAAAGAAAAACTGCACGGATTTTATCAAGGTTAAAACACGTGCTTAGAAACCCTCTGCTAAAAAATTATGCCTCATTTTTATTAATTTTGCCAACCACTGCCAAGCAATCTACACATTTGCCCAAAAAGAGCCTTTTACCAGTATCGCAGTTGGTTGCATGTTGCCCTGGTTTTTGTAAGCCTTCTGTTTTTAACCTTGGAGTCAGATTCTTCTCACACAGATTCATGTAAATAATAGCCAGTGTTTACTTAATGGTATTTTCTGATTTTCATTCCTTTTGTGATAAGAGAGCTTTGATGAGCACCTTTCTTCTCCAGTGGGATGGAGAAGGAAGTGACATGTCCTCCAATCCCTTGTGGAGTTGGGATGTGTATAAGAATGAGATAATGTAAATAAATCCATCCATTTTCCTCCTTTCTGCTGAACCTGGCAGGTGTAAGAGCCTCTTTATTGTGTCTCTGCAGACACAGTTGCAACCGGCCTAACTTGTTTATTCTTCCTAACATATGGATCCTAATTTAAAAACATCCCTCTCTCCGAGATGAAAACACGCTCTCAGACAAAGCAGGCAAAAAATGGTCGAGAACAATACAACCCATCTGTCAGACAGAGGCGAGGGGGAAAA
>VYXC01002300.1:139165-150528 GCA_013397175.1 Platysteira castanea
GCAATCCCTGAGTTGTTGTGTTTTGAAAGCGAATTTATTACTACTTTCTTCCTGGATGCACTCAGTTATATAGGTAGAATATTTCTATTTCCATCCTATATTACAGCAAAACCACCTAGAAACAATAGAACAAACGTCCTTTCATGGATATACAGAATGTATATATCCTTTTAAAGTAAAGCTGGATGACTTTGACCTAGACAGAAAGCTCCAAAGCAGTTTTCATGCCCCCTTTGTATAGAGGACTATACATAACTCATCCCCAAACCACAATTCAGATTATTTCACGGTGCTTTTAACAAAAATGGCAGAATCCTGAGGCACTGATTTTTCTACCAAATCCTCTTGCAAACAGTTTTCAGGCAGTCCTAGTAGGAAAACCCACACATCTATAATTTTTCTATAAATTGGTAAAACCAATCTCCGTGTGTCTGCGATTTACATTTCAAACTGCAGTTTAAACACACAGCTCAGAAGCCAAGATAAGACCCAGTTTCATCTCCTTCTCAAACCTTAGATAAATGGCTTTGAGACAAGGCAGTGAAACTTTGGCCACGTTTTGTTCCAAAACTCTGCAGATCTTGCTTTTCACATTTAAGGATCCACACCAGATCTAACACAGGCCTCTCCTCTCTCTCTTCCCCTCCAAGCTAGCTGGGTCCCTCATCCTACAAGAAAGGAGAAGCATCCCAGGACTAAGCAGCCCTCTTGTTTCTATGTGCTGAAGTTCCTTTTTTCCAGTTTTGCCAGTCCATCTTAACCTCACAACAGTTCCTCCCAGAGTCCTGGGGCTTTTTGAAATCTTCAACCTCGCTGACCCACAGGAAACCCCTAGAACATGCTTGAGCACAGCCTGTATTCAAAGACTGAGACACATTTTCATTCTGGAAGATCCTTAACCTCATAAATCACTCAAAAATCTCGTTACTTCAAAACTGAAGGAACAGTTGTTTCTACCTGTTGACCAGCTCCCCAAAAGCTTTTGTGGGGAAAATGCCAAAGTCAGAGACCTTCTGAAACTTTTATCTCTTTACCCTCTTCCAAATTCCCACACTGGCAGCAACTCCTCCTGAATGGAGTGGGTCAGACAGAGCTGCTTTGATCAAGGACTGACCTGCCATATTCCTTCCCTGTTAATCCCACTGACCTCAGGGGAAATTACACCAGGAATTAATCAGCTCCAGAGTCACACCAATCTCTGCTATGAATTTGATAAAGCCTCACGAGGAGAGCGGCATTTATCATATAAAACTTAGAATCAAAATGCCCCTCCTTATATTTAAAGAGAAAATGGCATTTAGTAGTTTAATTAAGCATTTAAAGGCTGAGACAAAAATCAATGAAAAAATCCAATTTGAAGTCTACTATGTCTTATTTAGCTTCTTTGTTGTTGACAAGCAATGCAAATTCACCTTTCCTTGGGCTTTTAGTGAAAAGTAAAAGACATGACATACCATGAGTTGCACTGTCTGAACAATCAAGCTAAGTACAGAGCACAATGGCAGCACTACTAATTATTCCTCCTTCTGCTAATTTAGAGCCTAACCTTAACATTACTTTGCAATGCCATTTTTACTGAAGGGAATTGCTCCTCAGTTGAATTCCTCTCCAACACGCTGGCATAAATTACCTTTGCAAGGAAACTATACTTCTGCCTTTGTGATCCCACCCCCTTGAAAGGTTTTAACTAATTCATTACAGTCGTGGAGAATGATGTAGAAATAGTAGATTTTCCTTTTCAAGCTCCATTTCAGAATAGAAACACCATTAATTTAAAAGGCACATTTTTGAAACAGCATCCCTTATCGCTTCTCACCACAACCCAAGAACAATGTGAACTGAGACATCCCCTTTCTTTTTTTTTTTCCCCAGCATGTTTTCTGCTACTCTTCTCATAAAAAGTGAATTCAAATATTTCACATTACAGCAACGAGAGAGACTTTTAGCACAGAGAATCCACAAGGAGTGCTGAACTGCAACAACCACCAGTGTTTGGAGGCACAATATTGCCCTTCTCCTGGGCACTGCAAAGTCCCAGTTTCCCACTGGAGCAGAAACCAGTATAAGGCATTCAGAATAGTTTTACCTGTAATGCACTCAGCTACAAATCCATCAGGTTTGAACAGACATATCCCAAATTACACACAAAATAAAATTCTACTTGCAGAACCACTAAAACAAGTCAAAGAATGGGAATTGTTTGGTTGCTGCCTTCACTGGAGACTGTTCAGGTGATTCTGTTTTTCATTTCTCTAATGGAAAATCTTTTCTGTTAAAACCAATATATTGAGCCAGTCCCTGGAGCAGGGAATGTGGCCGTGAGGAAAGTTTGGTTTCTGTAATCTGACCAGCAACTCACTGAAACACTGAAGAGACCTTCAGAGGTCACCTGGCCCAGCCTCCTACTCAAAAGCAAGGCAATCACCAACTCCAGAGCAGATCAAATCTCCCACACTCGCCTGGGATGGAGAAAGCCCCTCTGTCCCTGGGTGACACATCCCAGTGCTGCACCTGGGGAACAGGGATTGAATTCCTGGGGTCCATCCCAAGCCACCCAGCCTGCAGTGGGTGGCCACGGGCTCCTGTCAGGTATGACCTGGCACCCCTGGCAGGAGCTGGGCAGTGAGACCATCCCCCAGCTTCCCCCTCACCACACCAAACAAGCCCAAGCTCCTCAGCTGCTCTTTGCAGGTGCCCTGAACAACTTTTTACCCCTTCGCCAGAGCCCTCCCAGCTTCCCAGCACCTCTGTTGGTGCGAGGCACCCAAAACTGGTGCGAGGCACCCAAAACTGACAGGATGTTCCAGCTGTGCTCCCACTGATGAGGAGAAGGATAATGATTGCCTCCAGCTGGCCACGGCCTCAGTCCCACAGTGTGATTCACCCTCCTGGCTGGCAGAGCAGGCTCTGGCTCACGCTCCCTTGGCACTGAGGGCAGAGCTCCCAAGGCTGTCTGAGGCCCTTGGCAGGCAGAGAGCCCAGCCCTGCTGGCAGACAGCAGCTCAGCCCCTCTGGGGCTGTCCTTGGTGGTCCCAGTGATGCCTTCTCCCAGCCACCTAAAAACAGAGACTGCACAGGAGTAAGGGAATAAAGGCAGGGATTTATTTGAAGGCCTTCAAGGCACCCCCTGGGGAGCCAGAGGCTGCTTCCATAAAATGGACCCCAAGGTGGACAATGAGTCACGAGTTCTTGACCCTGTTATAGGTTTGGTCCATTTGCATATCAGCATAAATTCACCAATTAAAACTTTAGCTCTCTTCAATTTCTCCACCTCTTTCATGGTCCTGGTTTACACTTTTGGGCCTAGGACAGCCCGAGTGTCCTTGAACAGCTCAGAGAGGCTTTGTTGTGTCTGTCTGGCCTAAGAGAGCAGCTCACGAGCTACAAGAAACTTCAGAGTTACACACTAGGCAGTACAGGATTTGAAAAATATAGAAATTAAAACCTAAGGCATCACCAGGAGTGGCACGAGGTGTGGGACCAGGTGAGGAGGAGCTGAACGCCTGCACACAGCCAGCCAGGAAAGTTCAATCATCTCCTCTTTCAAATCCAAACGTGGTGACACAGTCATAGCCATACCCCGGAGCTAAATCCCTCCACTGGTCACTTTCAGCAGCAGGACATTTTGCCAGGACATTGTTTTGTTCAAGCCAAGTCACCCAGGCATGGCAGTAAATGTGAACAGAGGTTTTTGGTATAGAACCCCTCAATCACTTCTGGCCAGTGAGAAAGAGATCCAGTTAGAAATCTCAAGCTTTTAAATCTTAAATGAGACATTTTGGAATGGCTCCATTTCTTGGAGGACAAAAAACCTTCAATGTTTTGTGTTAGTTCTGATAAGATAAAGAATAATTGTGAATGTATCGAAGCTGCTGCCAAACCAAGTTGTTCTCCTATGGACAATGTGGCTCCACGCAATTTTAGCAAATAATTAAAAGAAGGCCAGTGTGTCTACATTCAGTTTTGATGTTGAAAAACCCATTAAAGCATGAAGCCTGCAGATCTTTCAACAAATGAATAATTGTATGCACAGCCTGTCCACATACAGTAGCACTTTCATGGCAACAGCTCCAGTGCTTTTCATACCACACATTTTTAGATATTGAAGCCTTGGTGTTGTGATAATGACACAATTTACAGACGGCAGCCAAGTACTTGGTGAAACAATTTGAAGTGGAACCTATAAGCCCGTGGATTCATAGTTTCAGAGCCAGTCCAGGTATCAAGTGTGGCTCAGGCGAGCACTGCACTGGCAGGGCCTTATCTCTTAAAAGATCTAAAGCACACAACCATACAAATTTACATTCCTGAGAGAGAGCTCCTTAAGGAAGAGCAATTCAATCGTTTAGCACACAAAATTCTCCTGCAGATTTCAGTATTTTCTTTGGGCATACTTCTTTTTGCTGGCAGGAATTTACTGCACCATCTAGTTTTCCTTTCAGAGAGGAGTAGTCACACACACCCAAAAACCCCCCAAAAACTCTCTAGGAAACACTCGGTTACACAAAGCAAATAAAGGTACGAAAGGAATGGATGCCAAGCAGAGGAGAAAGGACAGAGCCACCTGTCAGAACTGGAATCGGCCAAGAACATATAAAAAGGAGAGCTGAATAATCCCTTTTTACTCCCAACACTTCTCCTCCTTGAGAAGTGCCCGGTATCTGTATCATTTTGGTACACCCTGTGCTGTAGGCTGTGAACTCTTTGCAGTGTGTATCAGCAGAGGAGCTACCCAAAGAGCATTCTGGTCCTTGACTGAACCTCAGGATTCAGTCCCAGCAAGAGCCAGTGATTTCATCAAAAGAAATTTTAAGCTTAGAGAGACCCATCCAAGCTGTAGAGAGACCTGCAGCTCACAGCACTTCTTTCCAAACACAGCCTTTAAAGAAAACAGTTTTTATCCTGGTGTCTAATGCTTTCTGAAATTCTGAGATACTTGCTGTTCTGAAAGAGTACTGAAAAAAACAACCATCTCACAAAGCAGCCAACTGCAGGAGTCAAAAACAAAGCCTCCTCATTTCCCCCACCCCCATCTTTAAACTCCTGCATGCTCTACCCACCCTCAACAATAAATTGTAGACAGGCAAGATCACAGGACAGATATTTGGCAGCACAGCAATACTATATTTACATCAAATACTTAAGAATTGGGAGGCAGAAATAAGCAGTTGTGTGAACTACTGCATCTACAGCTTCTTGTGGATGAAACCTTGTTTTCCTCACCTTTCTTTCTCCACCACGGCCCTTCCTGGATAGAGTAGGACAGTTCCTTAAACTCGATGTTCACAGCTGGCCTGCGGGGCAGGTAGGAGAACCTGTGAGCTTCTGTCAGGGCATTGTCCACTTTTTTTAAGTGTCCATTCATGAGCCGGATGTCCTGGGTGTCCGTGCCATTGGAGACCACCTCGTCCACCGAAACGCACACGGACTTGGGCTCGGCCATGGTGCCACCAGCACTGCTGCCACCCTGCAGGGGAAGGGGAGAAAGTTCACAGACTTCTCTTTAGGAACCCGTCTCAAAACCCTCTGCATCAGAGGAATTATTCTTTAAATAACACAAGAATCCAGCACCATCATGCACTGAAAGGTGACAGAGGAGTAAAATGAAGCAATCTTTGGTTCATTCCGCCTGAGCCTTGACAGAAGAGGTTAAAGAGCTCTTGCAGCACGTACAGTTCCTTTAGCACTAGTTTTCCTTTCAGATCTTCAGTCCCCATTGTGTTTGGTTTCTCATGCACTCCAGGAATTTGGTTCTAGTTACTCTGATGCCAGGGCTTGGGACAGAGCTGAAGGGGGAAGGGAGCTGCCTGAACAATTATTTGTGCAGACATTTCAAAAGACAGCCACTCAAAATGTCTAAAAGCTCTTGGTCCTCTGGATCAGCCTATGCCTCTGTAAAGGTGAAATAGTATTTCTGAGAATTTTCAAATGTACTATTTCATGCCTCGTTTTCTCCTGCTCTGATAGTTCTGGAGACGTTGCAACCTGGGACAACAGCACAAGTTCTTTTCTGGAGATCTTTAAGGAAAGCACAATGCTTTGCACCTAAAATCCTTGACTGCTTTCATGCTCGACAGTGATAATTAATGGAAATCTTATCAGCTACATAAACATACAAACCCTGCTCCAGTTCTTGCACCACTGACACTGGAAGGTCACAGTTCTGTGCTCACAGCCATACCTCTTGCTCTATTTGCCTATCACAGCACTCAGTGCAATGCCACTTGGCACTTTTTGGACTAAATCTCCTTCCCCTCCTCTCCTGACCATGACAGTGGCCTTCCACCAGCTTTCTGGTTTTGTTTAATTTTTTTAATTATGCATACAAAATCTGGATTTTCTTCTATTCCTTTTACCAGCACAGGTGCCTTGCACCAATGTGAGCAGGATGTGTGTAAGCTCCAAAGGAAAACAGCCACAAATTTTCTTCAGCTAAACAGGATTTTGAACAGTTTAGAGGCTGTTTGCTGTCATCTGTTGTTTGGTGGATGTCATAAGCAGAGCCAAACATCTGCAGAGTTGTCTGTTAGGAAATTTAGTATTTTTAACGCAGATTCCTATTGGAAAGGACTTCTGTAGATGGCTTATGTGCCAGGTTTGCCATGCTGACACATGTGCCCAACGATCTACAAAGTTATCTGCTGGAAAGGTGATGTGCTGCACTACTTTCCAGTGCATGAATGAAAATAGAGCTGCAGGTCCTGCAGCTGTTTCCCTCTCTTTGTCCAATTCAGCTAAGAAGTGACATTGCCTCCTCTTCCCTGTGCCCCTTCCATCCTCTCTCTCACGGCTCCTGGTCTTCCCACCTTTGCTGTAACAGCAGCACAGCTCAGATCAGTCACCTGTCATGAATGCTGACAAAAACATTTAAAAAAAAATCCCAGTCCTACATAACCACTGATGAAAAGAAGTACTCCTGCATAAGCACTCCACAGCTGGCATCTCTGCATTCTTCATGTGCAAGCCCCAAGTTCTGCATGAAAAAAATCAGCTCTGCTCACCACATTTTCTCAAGAAAGAGATTTTAATCGTGCTCTCAACTTACTTAGAGGTCAGGTATCCAGTAACACTTACTGTCAAATTCTTAAATAGTTGTCTGCCATGGTATGTAATTTGAACATAACAAAAGTAATGTGAAACATCTTAGAACTCAACAATTAAAGCAGGGGAACTTCCCTAAAATCTAAGAGAAAGCAAGTTAACAATATCCTTCCCTAAATGTTTTCAAGGCTTACTTTGGCACTCATAACCCGTTTTGTTCAGAGGAACCACTGAGCACCTTCACACATCGGAGGGAATATCCAAAAACTAACTCTCAATGAGCAGGTCACCTTGATTATTCAGGTGACAGTCAGCGCTTCTCCCGTTCAGATCAGTTCAAAAACAAATATCCTTTGGACGAGATCCTTGCCTCTGACTACTCAGTCACCTGAGAGTATGAAGCCAAAGACTTTTGTTATTGGGACATTAAACAATTTCAGCCACTCCGAGCACCGAACTGCCTGCCCACACACCTGCCTCCTCCAGGGTGAGGATCCCCCCGAGCACCTGCCATGGCCCAAACGCCTCCCGGTCTTGGGATCACCTTCGCTTGGAAAAAGCTGGGCAACCCCGTGGCTACGACAGCCACGGACTTCCCCCAGCCGCGTGTAAGGCACAGACACCCCCGAACCCCTCCGCACGCCCCAGCACCCGCAGCCCGCTCTCTGCTCCGCGGTCACCCCGCCGCTCTGCCCATCCCCGCACCCCGAGCTGTGCCCGCACCCAGCCGGGCTCCGCAGGACCGCGCTCACCTCTCGGCTGCTTTTGGACAGTTTTGGGTATTTCCCATGTAGTTTGATGGAGCCGCTGAGGAGCCGGGCCGCTCCGGGCGCCCGGCGGGGACGGCAGCGCCCGCCCGGTGGCAGCGGCAGGAGGGTCCCGCGGGCCGTGCCCGCTCCGTCCCCCGCCGGCCCCGGCTGTTATGCAAAGGTTACGGTCCCTCCGCAAATCCGCCGGGAAGCCGGCGGGGCGCAGCGGCGCAGGGAGCATGCTCGGCGATAATCCCCCCGCCTTAGCTACAGACAGAGGTAACCAGCGGTCAAGTCCCGCCGTGCGCCGCCGGCCGCTCGCACACTCGCATCCCTCATCCTGCATCCCTCATCCCGCATCCTGCACCCCGCATCTCGCATCCCTCAGCCTGCATCCCTCATCCCGCATCCTGTACCCCGCATCTCGCATCCCTCAGCCTGCATCCCTCATCCCGCATCCTGTACCCCGCATCTCGCATCCCTCAGCCTGCATCCCTCATCCCGCATCCTGCACCCCGCATCTCGCATCCCTCGTCCCCCACCCTGCACCCCGCGGCGGGACGCAGCCCCGGACGCACCCCCCGACCCTGCTTTTCCCTCGGGAAGCGTCTCGGGAGCTCCCCGCGGAGCCCTCGCTCCATCTCCATGCCCCAGCCCCGCGCCTCGCCCCCCGCCCGGCGCTCGCCGCGGCCCCGCGGAAGGAAGGCAGGGCGCGCCTTACCAAAGCGCTGCCCAGGGAGAAAGCCGCCATCAGGCATGCCATGTGCACCGCTGCCCGCCCGGCTGCTGGCGCAGGAGCCCTCCCGGGCCGCCTCTCCGCCCCGACTGGCTGCGGGAGGGGGGCGGGCCGGGATGGAGCTGGGGCCGCCCCCGCCCCGGCCCGCCCCCGCCGGGGATGGGGAGAGCGGCGGGGGCGGGGCACCCCTCGGCACTGGGAAAGGTGGGCAGCGTGTCCCCAGCCCGCTGGTGGCCGTGGTTGTGGCTCTGCCGAAACACGCGGCTTGTCCCGGGGACTGAGGCATCGAAGGTCGCTCTCCGGGACATCATGAGGGGGGCTGCCAGCATTGTCCCCACGCCCCGGGCAGGGATGGGCTTCCTGATGGGCTTCCGAAGGCATTCCCTGAGGAAACGGGGAGTAGAAGCACCATCTAATCTCGCTTCGTGCCGTCCCACCTTCATGAGGACGAGATGGCTCTTCTGGCCCTGGGACTCCTACCCACCGTAAGCAAGCCGCTGTAGTCAGGGATGGAGAGGAAGGAAACTTGTCACTGGGTTACATCCTTCGTTCATTCACTCCTCACACCAAAGACCTGCATTTCAGCGAGGTCACACAATCACCAAATTGCAGAATGGGTCAGGCTGGAAGGGACCACAGCGGGTCACCTGGTGCCACCTCCCTGCTCCAGCAGGGCCATCCCAGAGCACAGGGCACAGGATGGTGTCCAGCTGGTTCTGGAGTGTCCAGTGGGGGAGACTCTCAGACCCTCTCTGGACAGTCTGTTCAGTACTTGGTCACTGCACCGNGGGATGGGCTTCCTGATGGGCTTCCGAAGGCATTCCCTGAGGAAACGGGGAGTAGAAGCACCATCTAATCTCGCTTCGTGCCGTCCCACCTTCATGAGGACGAGATGGCTCTTCTGGCCCTGGGACTCCTACCCACCGTAAGCAAGCCGCTGTAGTCAGGGATGGAGAGGAAGGAAACTTGTCACTGGGTTACATCCTTCGTTCATTCACTCCTCACACCAAAGACCTGCATTTCAGCGAGGTCACACAATCACCAAATTGCAGAATGGGTCAGGCTGGAAGGGACCACAGCGGGTCACCTGGTGCCACCTCCCTGCTCCAGCAGGGCCATCCCAGAGCACAGGGCACAGGATGGTGTCCAGCTGGTTCTAGAATGTCCAGTGAGGGAGACTCTCAGACCCTCTCTGGACAGTCTGTTCAGTACTTGGTCACTGCACCGTGAAGAGGTTCTTTCTCGTGTTCAGGTGGAACTTCCCAGGCATCAGTTTCTGTCTGGTCCTCCTGTCCTGTTTTTGGGCACCACTGAGCAGAGCTTGGTTCATCCTCTGACACCTCCCTTCAGTCACTGAGGTCCTGCACATGAAGGGCAGTGGGTGATGTTCACGTGGCATTAGGGCTGTGCTGGCACTGCTGGCTCCAGTCTGGATCCGTGACTAGGCTTTGAGTGAGATTTATTCACCATGCTACCTGGGCACAGAAAGCTCTGCCCAACCCCTTGGCCAAGAAGCCAAAAGCTGAAAAACCCACCAGCCATCTGAGTGTTCCCATCCTTGCTGGGACTGTGTTGGGTGTGTGCAGAGGCTCCCTCTCAATTCCTCTGGAAGCAGCAGAAAGAGGGGGATAAAATATAGGAGGAATCTGAGAACTGGTTTCAAAGCAACCACCAAACATTCTACACAGGAGCTCATAATCTGAGAGGAATCTTCTAATTGGGGAGCTTCCCACAGTGGTTGGAACTGGTGCAGCGTTGTACAGACACGGGCTAAGCTTCACAAAGCCCCTGGGAGGCAAGTAAGTATTTTATCCCCGCTGAGCTGTGGAGGGGTGTTTAGCACAGGCAGCACAGCGCTGCAGGGAGGGAACTGCTGCACACAACATCTGTGCCAGGTCAGACGGGGTCCCTGCCCTGCAGTGTCCTCCCTCCTGACAGTGGCTGCGAGATGGATGCGCAAACGAGCCCTTGAGCACAGGGTTGGCTTCTATCAAAAGTCTCCCTGATGCTCTCCCAGCCTGTAGCTGTTCTTGGCTCAAGGATTTCCTCATGGGATTGTCTCTCCTGAATGTGCTAATAACCCTCAGTGGGAATCTCTTCCAGGAGGGAAGATCCCCCCTTGTAACACTTGTACCATCCACTGCAAGCTTTTGGCAAGGAATAGTGTGGACACTCTCTCAGCTCAGCCTTGGATTCAGACCTTAGATGTTGCAGAAAGTTATTTACTTATAACTCCTTTATTGGGGAAGAAACATCTACCTGCTGGGGAATTCCACACCAAACATGGATGGGCCCATCCAGAAGTCCTCACTGAAGGCTTAAACTGTGTTTGAGTAGACATTTTAAAGACAATTATCTCCTAATATTAGGAATAAAGAGAAATTATTACACATTCTTCCAATGAGGATCCCAAGGTTTTAGTTAACTTGATTTGGAGCAAGTATCTGTAGCACCCCAAATTTATTCAAGCTTGTCTCTTGTATTTTCCCTTAGAACATTGTGAAAGCTGCATCATCTCCATACAGGACGTGAAAAGGGCTGTGAAATACTGATGTGTATGTTTAAAGCATTTACAGGGTCAAACAAAATACTTTAAAACATTTTAACTGTGAGGGGGAGCTAGACACAGAGAGAGGAAGGCATACCCTGATGCTAGTGAATGTGAGATACAGACCCAGCACGATGTTGGCTATCCTCTGTTTTAACTTCCTAAAGGCTTAGGGGCAAGCAAGGAAAACAACATAAAAGCTGTAGCAGAACTGAAATGTACAAGAACTGAAATCTGCTGCACAAACCAAAGTTTCAGCTCTGTCTGTAAGAAGTTTGTGGTACCAAGG
>VYXC01002300.1:150896-198589 GCA_013397175.1 Platysteira castanea
CTCGTGTTCAGGTGGAACTTCCCAGGCATCAGTTTCTGTCTGTTCCTCCTGTCCTGTTTTTGGGCACCACTGAGCAGAGCTTGGTTCATCCTCTGACACCTCCCTTCAGTCACTGAGGTCCTGCACATGAAGGGCAGTGGGTGATGTTCACGTGGCATTAGGGCTGTGCTGGCACTGCTGGCTCCAGTCTGGATCCGTGACTAGGCTTTGAGTGAGATTTATTCACCATGCTACCTGGGCACAGAAAGCTCTGCCCAACCCGTTGGCCAAGAAGCCAGAAGCTGAAAAACCCACCAGCCATCTGAGTGTTCCCATCCTTGCTGGGACTGTGTTGGGTGTGTGCAGAGGCTCCCTCTCAATTCCTCTGGAAGCAGCAGAAAGAGGGGGATAAAATATAGGAGGAATCTGAGAACTGGTTTCAAAGCAACCACCAAACATTCTACACAGGAGCTCATAATCTGAGAGGAATCTTCTAATTGGGGAGCTTCCCACAGTGGTTGGAACTGGTGCAGCGTTGTACAGACACGGGCTAAGCTTCACAAAGCCCCTGGGAGGCAAGTAAGTATTTTATCCCCGCTGAGCTGTGGAGGGGTGTTTAGCACAGGCAGCACAGCGCTGCAGGGAGGGAACTGCTGCACACAACATCTGTGCCAGGTCAGACGGGGTCCCTGCCCTGCAGTGTCCTCCCTCCTGACAGTGGCTGCGAGATGGATGCGCAAACGAGCCCTTGAGCACAGGGTTGGCTTCTATCAAAAGTCTCCCTGATGCTCTCCCAGCCTGTAGCTGTTCTTGGCTCAAGGATTTCCTCATGGGATTGTCTCTCCTGAATGTGCTAATAACCCTCAGTGGGAATCTCTTCCAGGAGGGAAGATCCCCCCTTGTAACACTTGTACCATCCACTGCAAGCTTTTGGCAAGGAATAGTGTGGACACTCTCTCAGCTCAGCCTTGGATTCAGATCTTAGATGTTGCAGAAAGTTATTTACTTATAACTCCTTTATTGGGGAAGAAACATCTACCTGCTGGGGAATTCCACACCAAACATGGATGGGCCCATCCAGAAGTCCTCACTGAAGGCTTAAACTGTGTTTGAGTAGACATTTTAAAGACAATTATCTCCTAATATTAGGAATAAAGAGAAATTATTACACATTCTTCCAATGAGGATCCCAAGGTTTTAGTTAACTTGATTTGGAGCAAGTATCTGTAGCACCCCAAATTTATTCAAGCTTGTCTCTTGTATTTTCCCTTAGAACATTGTGAAAGCTGCATCATCTCCCTACAGGATGTGAAAAGGGCTGTGAAATACTGATGTGTATGTTTAAAGCATTTACAGGGTCAAACAAAATACTTAAAAACATTTTAACTGTGAGGGGGAGCTAGACACAGAGAGAGGAAGGCACACCCTGATCCTAGTGAATGTGGGATACAGACCCAGCACGATGTTTGCTATCCTCTGTTTTAACTTCCTAAAGGCTTAGGGGCAAGCAAGGAAAACAACATAAAGGCTGTAGCAGAACTGAAATGTACAAGAACTGAAATCTGCTGCACAAACCAAAGTTTCAGCTCTGTCTGTAAGAAGTTTGTGGTACCAAGGTGTGCTGCCTTCCACGAGAGTTTTTCCTGAGCAAGTGTACATGACCAGATCCCCAGGATTTATTTTTATCATGGTGGCTGGAGTATCAGTATCTACAGGGGCTTCTTGTAAAGAGGTACAAAACAGGTTTATCAGAAACCAAGTTCTATTTGGCATTTTGGTATCTATTTTGATACCACACAGGGGGGAAAAAAAAGATTACATAAGATGAAGCACGCTAAAAATAGCAGTCTCCTGCATTCCTACATTCCCTCATTAACTCTTCCATTAACTTTGCAGGTGATGCCCTGGTCCCTGCAGACGAAGAGGATCAAGAACACAACTGTGTGGAAGGAAAGGAAAAAAAAAAAAAAAGAAGAGACATAAAACCATGTTTAAAAAAATCCAGGACAAAAAAAAAAAAAAAAAAAGGGGAAGTTACAAATGAAGGTGAGGACAGGCAGGCAGGGACAAAAATCTGACTCCTAAAATAGATGAGGAAATAGTAGTAGCTTCCAGGCTTTACAGCAGGATAAGCATTGCAGACAGTAGACTGGTGCAGCCCACAGGAAGGAAAAAGAACATTGCAAGCAGAAATGCACTGGGAAGGGCAGGGAAAAGTGGAAATGCACCAGCGGCGAGAGAGGGCAGATGAACAGCAGAGCCACGGGAGGCATTTCAGTGCAGCACTGATCGCTCTGGTGTCTCTGCAAGAACTAGTTCATGTCTGGGAGGGCTGCAGCCTCAGGAAGTGCAAAGGCCACTGTGGACTTCACTGCTGGCATACAACACGTGGGGAAAGCCCGGCGAGAAGTGTGGAGGAGGCAGATGAGAAAAAGAAAGTTAGGACTGTAAAAGGCAAAATATTTTAGATGGAATTTTCATTAAAACCATACCTCGGGTTTAACAGTTTGCAGCTTGCTGTTAATTTCAGCTGCTCTGGGCAGAGTTAAAGGAGTTTTCTGGAAAATATTTCAGGATAAATCTTCCTAAAGAGTCAAGCTGAGAGTGAAAACAAACTGCCCACTGTGAAATGCTCATGCAATTATTTCCTGGAATAAAACCCCAACAACAACAGTTTGTCGTGGACAGAGCATCAATTTGACATTTGAAAACACATACTGGTGTGGTCTGGATCGCTTCTGGCGTACTTCTCCTGTCTTCTTAGTCCCTGCCCCAGTTATTTCTGTAGGTTTAGGAAAATAAAAGTGGAAAGAATACAGGTTTGAACAGCCAAAAGATGAGGCTGAGAAAAAAAATTGTGGTTTGGTTCTAAGCGAGGCTGAGCCCCTGGGTTTCTGGCAGCTGGGTAGCTGTGAGTGTGCGCTGGAGAAAAAGGGACAAGGGGAAAGGACTGGGGGGGGAAGGAGGGGAGCAGTGTCTTAGCGAAATTAACAATGAATGAATGAATAAGAACAGTTAATTGTAATGAAAGAGAGTAATTAATTTTAACGAAAAGGGAGATTGTTGTTCTCTCCCAGGGTCGTCAAGTTACGTGTATCCACCCGCAGCTGGAGCTGGCTGACTCCCTCTTCGGCAGATCATTGCCAGTCTTCACTGGTGAACTATTTCCTACTAATTGCTACACTACTGTCTACTTCTACTTCGGTGCTCATGCAGACGGGGCCTCTTCCTCGGCATCATTGCTGAGCTACTGTCTACGACTACTTCGGCACCAGACCAACCACTTCTTCATAGAGGCTCTCTGGACACACCGGGCTTCAATGCTAAGCTACTGTCTGCTACTACTTCGCTGCCATACGGTCCACCTGTCCTCAGAGCGCTCTCTGCACACACACCGGGCTTCCCTGCTACATTACTGCCGACTTCTGCTGGGCTGCTCCTCCCGCCGGGGCGTGCTGCAGGAAACACCCAGGCTCCGTACTCCCCAACAGCCGTCCATCTGCAGTCGCCGCAGCCTGACGTTGCGAAGCCAAGCCTCTCCCTCCCCGGATCTCAGATGGCCGTTCCTGGGCAGCCGCTGAGTCGGTCTCGGGCAGGATCTCCTGGTTGTTCCCGAGCAGGAACTCCTGGTTGTTCCTCAGCTCTTCATCGGGGGGACACGCGTCCCGCAGATCCATGCAAGCAGGGCGGTATGGCCGACACCTCTGGGGATTCGAACCTGCAGCCTCCCAACAGCCATGCAGCGCTCTAACGCGCTGAGCCACGCTTTCCGCCGGGTCCTGTCCCCTGCGCTGGGGAGGTGATGCCCGCGGTGCTGTTATGAACGGGGTCAGAAACCGCTATGAAAAGGTTAACTCGTTTATTCCTAATTGCAGCCGAATACCAGAGACTCCTGGGCAGTCCAGGGTCTAACATGGCAATCCAGGCAAAATCCATCCACACAGCACCAAAAACTCCCTCCCTGCGCCCTGGCCATCCACCGTAAAAAGAAGAATGGCCCTTTTTCCCCAGAAAAACAGTCCCTTTATCCCCCCAGAGGGATATTGCCCAACCCCCCGAGTCCCGATCCTCGCTCTTGGAAGACAGTCATTTTCTCCTCTCTAGCTTCTTGATGGCCGGCAATTGTGGGCTGATTGTCCTGGGCGTTGCCTTGGGAAGCCTCCGCTGTTTCTTATCTGAAAATAAGAAAGCCCAGCCCCGCTTCCCCTACCTTCAAAGGCTTTTAACAACTTAATAACTTTACATTACATTACTGGCCCAAGAAAGCCAAAATTGTCCGTAACAGTGCCGCCCCTCCCGCCGTCCCTGCGCTCGGGGGATGCCTCCCGCTGTCCTGCCTCTCACCAGGCGGCCTGGTGGCACTCGTGACCCCGTGGGGGGACCCAGGTTGGAGCAGCCTGGCCTCGGGAGGCTGCACGCCGTGGGAGAGTGCCCCACGCTGCAGCTGTTTGTGGTGCACTGTTGCCCGTGGGATGGGCTGAGGCTGGAGGAATTCCTGGAGAACTATCTCCCGTGGGAGGGACTCGTATTGGAGGAGCTCACGGAGAACCGTGTCNCCCTCCCTGAGCAGGGGCAGGAACAGCGGGGGATGGACTGACCATAACCCCCACCCCTGTCTCCCTGCAGCACTGGGGGAGGAGGCGGAGCTGGGAGGGAGGACGGGGTTTTTAAGTTCTGTTTTTACTTCTCGTTTTCTTGCCCTGGTTTTGTTGCTAATAAATTCAATTGATATCCCCGAGCTGAGTCTGTTTTACGCGTATGATATTTAGTGAGTGGTCTGTCTCTGCCCTTAACTCATGAACGTGATATTTTCTCTCCTCTGTCCAGCTGCGGAGGGCAGTGACAGAGTGGCTTTGGTGGGTGCCTGGCATCCAGACAGGGTCACCACAGCAGGTGACACGCAGAAGGGCAGGGCCTGTGTTGTATCTGATCAGAACCCCCTGGATTCTGTTCGACTTCGGCCACTAGACCTGAAATTTTCTCTCTCAGGTTTTGTGGGGAAAGAATCTGCAAAAAAGGCAAAATCATACTGGAGACCAAAATACAAGGAAAGGCATAATTTTTTCCCCCATATTTTATAACCATCATTTGAGTAACCGTCTATGGCATAACTCGGGTTGTGGCTCTTGTGGCTATCACCAAATAAGCCAGTTTGGCCAAATTACAAATCTTTAGCGTGTGAAAAAAGAAGGAGGGGAAGGTATAATTTTATGTATTTTTAATAAAGCCTTCTAATGGTTAAAAGACACTGTCTACCCTGAGCAAGCTTCAGTTCTGACTTCAGTTACCCTCCCTAAAATATTTGATTTCACATCTGTGGTCCTTCCCCTTGGTCCCCTTCCCTATTTATCGGAACAACAGTCATAACCCCTCTAAATTTTGTCATGTCTTTCTGCACCTGACATTAATACTTCCCTATCCATACTGGAAATAGTCACATAATGCTGTTTGAGAGGAGTGTGATCAGTCAGTTTAAACAGATCTGCCTTCAGATCTATTTAATATTGAAGAACATAATCAGTCATTCCTTTCAGGTTAGGTACACTCTGCGTAATGGGTGGGATTCATCTCTAATTTTAGCTGCCTGGAAAATTGGTATCTGAGCTCGTCATGTGGATTCTCTTTCAAAAGAGTGAGAATCCTGGAGAGGTCGGAGAGAAATGGACATCCCCAAAAGAAAATTCAGGCTTTCCTTCTGAAATATTGACCTTAATTTGTGAGGGATTCTGGATCCATCTTGGCTTCCCTGTCAGCTGAGGAGGGCTGCAGACGCTGCACTCGGAACAGCCATGGCCACTGTTACAGAGATGGGTGCCACCTGAGCTGTGTCTCACAGCTCATTTGTCTTCAGCTGACCTTTCCAGCAATACCACGAGAGGTTTCACATGCTCATTTCACACCAGATTTTATCTGTATTTTCACAGCTAGGCACTAGAATGTCCCTCTCCCAAGATGCACAGGCAAGAAATTCAAGGGCAAAGCACCAGCCTATTTCTGGCCGGTTTAGCTGCAGTTCATTTCTGAGGCTGCTCCCTGTGGTACTCATGCCCATCAGAAGGGTGCACAGCCTTCCCTCTGGTGCAGGGGGTTTTGAGGTTTTGGGGTTTTTTTTGGGGATCAAGCAAACTGAAGAGGGGTAGCACTGGGAAGAAGTAATAGTAGGTGCAATGGCTTAGCTCAGCTCTGCAAGAGCTGGTGGTTCATTAGTCTGGGCCTAAGTAGCCCTCAGTTGCCAGCTGTTCTCAAGATGTGCTAAGAGAGGGCAAGAAAACACATTGCAGGCTTCCTGCTCGAACAAATAGAGTCCTTTTGTCAGAGATTTGGCATCATTTATATGAACTCGCTGCTTCCAGTTGATGCAAACAGAACACGCTCGCAGCAAATTTACCTTCCCTCAGTCATCGTGACAGAAGAAACAGCAAATTTTTCTTCATGCTGGAAGAAGACAAGGGCTCTAGGCAAAAGGTGCCCAGCACAGAGGCTGTTTTGGAAATATTTCTGCATTCCTACAGCACAGCCCCCCTCAAATCATGCTGCCCTGGTTGTAACCAGACGTGTATGCATTGCTCAGACTAATCACTGGAAATCACAGCTGGGTTTTAGGCATCGTATCTCCCCAGACTGCACCTTCCCAGAGTGTAACCTCGGGGTCTGGGCACAGGGGAACAAGTGACAGCACTCGTGGTGATAGCCAAGGGGAAAACCTTCAGCAAACCTGCTGTGAGCAGATGAGGTGAAGGAAATATTCTCGCGGCCTGAAGAAAAGGCTGCAGTCTCAGTTTGCAGGGTAACGTGAAAACAAGCCATGGCACCAATCTCCTGAAATCCTGTAGCTCAGCCTCAGTGCCAAGGGATAGAGCCAAGCACCTGGGAAAGGGGGACACAGGCATCACCAGGAGAAGTTAGGCAGAAGGAAATGCCAGGGAAAGATTCACGCCTGGAGGATTTGACTTGGACTTACTACCTGAAAGCTGTTTCCAAAGGGGATTCTCAGCCACGACCCAAACTCACGTTTTTCTCACCAAAAGCTGCAAGCAGCACCTATCCCACAGCACCCATCCCTCATCCCTGCCCCTGAGCACTCATCCTGGAGCTGAAAAAAGTAAATTTCAAATTCAGTCACTGCTCTGTCTCAAGAAAGGTTTTGAGCATGCCTGATGGGACAGGACAAGGCCTGAGTCACTGCTGTTAAGTATTCTGTGGGGAAAGTTTTGTGTGTCTTTCTCCTCACTGCTGTTCTGCTTTGAAAATGCAACTAGGTGCCAGCTGGGAGGGCGATGTGAATACCACCTTCCTCTTTCTTCCTGTGTGAGGTGGAACGGCTTTGTGAAGTCCAGAGCTTCATCTCAGGGCATGCAGCTCTCCAGCAAAGGGCAGGAGGCTCTGAAAAGCCCCATCTGTTGCAGGTTGTGTGGAGCAGTGCCTGTGCCTGGCAGGTGGGCACTGACCATCCACCTCAGGAGGAAAATGAGTCCTTTTCCCAACCTGTCTGCCCCAGGTGGGTTTGGACATGGCTGGCAGCAGACGCTCAGAAGATTTGGGATTTTAGAGTGTGCTGGGCTCTGCAAAAGGTGCCTGGTCACCAGGGAGGTTCCCCAGGAGGCAGAGCTGTCACCACCCACGAGGGAGCCAGACTGCAGGCCCTGCACGACCCTCAGATTTGTCGTGGTTATTAGAGTGACAGTCTGTCAGCTTGGAGGGATGAGCTCCTTGGAGTCCCTGGCACAGCTAAAAAAGGCTTGAGAGTGGTGAGCTTGGAATCCTGCAGATTATTTGGCACCATCACAAACCTCCCAGCCGGAATTCAGCAGTGTCTGACTTCCTTGGTCAGCCCACAGGCCTGACAGGAAAGCCCTTCACCATGAGCCATTCCTAACTCATGCACATTTGGGCACGGATAGACTGGCACATGTCACTGTCATGTCATACCTGGTCCTGTCTGCTAATCTGCTCCCTGGAATCCCACCAGTCCTTCAGCCAAGCAGTCACTCTCTGTGGGAGCCAGCAATGCTCAGCTCTCTTCTGGGCAGCTCTCCTGGCTTTATTTGAAGGTATCAAATCAAAGGAGAGCAAGGTTGCCACCAGTTTTCCCACCAGTTTGTCATTTGCTGTAAAATAATTTGTAGAGTATTTACGTATCTACCCCAATTTTCAACTATCTGTTTACATGTGTATTTAACCAGGTTTAAAAGCCCTTTGCAGCTTGGTACTTTTTCCTCTCCCAGTCCCAAGAAGGCAAAAACCTCAAAATAACAGCAAAGACATAATAAAGTTGTGTCCAATCTTTTTTTTTTTAAATGCACTGAACCCTTTAGGGCTCCCTTTGTGGCAGTTTCTCCTGCCATCCAACCATTTGTGGCTCCTTTTTTTTGTCCCTTCCCAGCCTTTCTTCAGAGCAGTCGATGCCAAAACCCGATGTAGCATTTCAGTGCTGATCCCACTAATGCCATGTTCAGAGTTAACATCACCCTGCTCCTGCCCTGCTTGTGCACTGTTAATCCAAGCATCCCATTAACCTTTTTTGCCCACGATGTGGCTGTGGGAGCTCAGGCTGACCTGCTTATCCTCCCACTGCCAAATCCTCTGCTGAGTCCATTCCTGCTGGGATGCAGCCTCCTGTTCTGGAGACGTGGGCTTCATTCCTTATTCTTAAAAGTGCATTTGGGCAGTCAGCTGCTTAAATATTTTTCACTTAAGTGAGTCAAGCTTATCAAGAAGTCAAGATCGTTGCATTGCAGCCGTTCTTGCCTCTTTGTTTGCCATTCTGCATAAGGCACACACCTTAATCAGCAGAGGAGTTATATTTACTTCCAAATCACTGATTCAAATATTTAATCTCTTCAGGCCTAACACTGCCTCCAGTGCAATCTTAATCAAAACATGCCCATTAGCAGCTTTCCCAGTAATAAGTGCCTTGAGGGATGTTAGTTTACCTGTTGCTAAACTATTTGTGTTATTTTATGATACTGTACAGTGTTGGGCAGATTAGGATAGGCTACTAAATCAAACCTCACAAGAATGTAGCTGTATCATGTGTCAGGTTGTGCAAGCCCCATCCCTGGAAGTGTTCAAGGCCAGGTTGGATGGGGCTCTGAGCAACCTGGGACAGTGGAAGGTGTCCCTGCCCATGGCAAGGGGTTGGAACTGGGTGAATTTTAAGGTCCCTTCCAATCTATTCTATTCTATTCTATTCTATTCTATTCTATTCTATTCTATTCTATTCTATTCTATTCTATTCTATTCTATTCTATTCTATTCTATTCTATTCTATTCTATTCTATTCTATTCTATTCTATTCTATTCTATTCTATTCTATTCTATTCTATTCTATTCTATTCTATTCTATTCTATTCTATTCTATTCTATTCTATTCTATTCTATTCTATTCTATTCTATTCTATTCTATTCTATTCTATTCTATTCTATTCTATTCTATTCTATTCTATTCTATTCTATTCTATTCTATTCTATTCTATTCTATTCTATTCTATTCTATTCTATTCTATTCTATTCTATTCTATTCTATTCTATTCTATTCTATTCTATTCTATTCTATTCTATTCTATTCTATTCTATTCTATTCTATTCTATTCTATTCTATTCTATTCTATTCTATTCTATTCTATTCTATTCTATTCTATTCTATTCTATTCTATTCTATTCTATTCTATTCTATTCTATTCTATTCTATTCTATTCTATTCTATTCTATTCTATTCCATTCCATTCCATTCCATTCCATTCCATTCTATCTATATAGAAGAAAAATACAAAAAAGAATAGAATATAAGTTTAAATAGAATTCTGTTCTGTTCTATTCTTTCCTGAGCAGAACTGGCATCAGTGGTCCCTCAGCAGCCCCTGGCTTCTGGTCCAGCAAGACAGAAAATACACACCTACCCTGTGCTCAGCCCAATGCTTTTAAAAGTTACCAAATCGATACTTTTTAAAAATGCCAGCATTGATTCAGCACTGACAGCTGCAGGATACAGCTAAAATCTCCCTACTTCTATTTTCACCAAGGTACACTCTGCATAGCACATGGACAGTAAGCACCCCGCTGTTTCCTTTTTCTGTTTTGAACCATTTAGATCGACTTTCCACCTCACCTGTGCCTGCCCTGTGGACATCTGGAGTTTCCAGATGTAGCACCCGTGGTGAGAAGCTCCTTGCAAGCAGCCGTGTACATGCTGGTGGTGTAACAAATGCTCCATGGCAGCAGGGTGCGTTGTTAAGGGCAGGAGCACACCCTGAGCATCCCAAACTAACACAGCAATTCCTCAGGCTTGGCTCAGATCACTTTCTTTGAGTAGAAGAGGACAGGCCAGGTGACTATGACAACCCCACAGACTGCTGGAAACATCTCAGCATCATTTTATTCCAGTTTTGCAGAGCCTTTTGTTGGGAAGGGAAGGGGAGAAGATGGTTAGGGAAGGAAGGAGCCTTCAGGGAAGTCATGGCTGGAGGTTTTCTCTGTTGAGCTCCCCACCAGCCTATTTGAAGCAGGTTGAAGGCTGGCACCTGCAGCCTCTACAGCCAGTCTGAGCTGACAGGAAACCAAGCAGGAGCCTACAGAACCCTTTGAATTTGGCAGCTTTCCAATGTAATGTTTTTGGCCTGAAAAAGAATGACAGCTAGTTTTGCACTCTTGAGTTTGTGTCAGAGGTAATTCCAAAACTGAGTAGCCATTTCACTCTTTTAAGCCCCTCGACTCCCTCAGCTCTTTTAAGAGCTGAGTAGTCAACTAAATAAATAAATCAATCACGATATGTGGTGATTGTAACCTTAATGAAAGAAAAACTAATTAAAGTCATAATGAAATAATTACAGACTGCATTGTGCAATGTAGAGAATGAAAAGGGCGACTGTTCCTGGCTACTTTTGGAGAGATCATTTCATAAAAGAGAACGAGACAGACACAATTGCAATACAAGCTGTAGGACGAAACAGAAAACTCTGTTTCCTCATATTTAGGGTATCAGTCACTTCTGACCATTCCACAAGCTGAACAAAATCAGATTCCTCTTTACAGTGACCCAAGAGCTTCCTCTGCTAGGGTTTTTTTTTGGCCGTGACAGCCTAGACCATATTTTCCTGTGAGAGAACTGTAAATGCCTCACATGCCTTGGCACCCTCGTGCTGCAAAAGGCATTGAGGACAACCCGAGTACAGAGTTGTTACAGCAAAGCAGTTCCTGGCATGAGACTGAACAACTCAAAGAAAAGGGAATTTTCAAGCATGGCATAAAGCTGCAGATCCATTCTCTTTTCTAACTAGATTTTTCAGCCCTTTTTTGCTACAAGTGAGGGAAGTTTTCACAGAGCAGTGTGAGCACGCTCATTGTTAGCAACAGGCCAACCACAAACCTTAGTGCCTAGACAAAATATATTAAAAAAAAAAAAAAAAGGAGGAGGAGGGGTTTATCTGGTTTCCATCTCAGTATCAGCTGAGCCACCCGCTGCTGCCAGCTGCTTGTCTGAGGTTGCTGGCAGTGAGACTCAGAGCAGGTGTCTCCTGCCAGGCTCTCAGAGTCAGAGCACATCCCTGCTCTCCTGTTGCTCTGAGTTTTGCTAATCCTTCTGTTTTTAACCTTGGAGTCAGATTCTTTCACACAGTTTCATGTCAATAATAGCCAGTGTTTACTTAACGGTATTGTCTGTTTTTCATTCCTTTTGTGATAACAGAGCTTTGATGAGCACCTTTCTTCTCCAGTGGGATGGAGAAGGAAGTGACATGCTCTCCAATCCCTTGTGGAGTTGGGACGTGTATAAGAATGAGATAATGTAAACAATAAAGGTCAATTCCTTCCTTTCTGCTGAACCTGGCAGGTGCAAGAGCGTCTTTATTGTGTCTCCCCAGACACACTCTCCCTCTGCTCCGAGGGCTCCGTGCAGGAGCCTGGGCAGTGACCTGCCATGGAGAGGGAAGCCCTCACAGCTCTCCTCAGTTCTCTTAGCTCTATCAGTATGCACTAACTTGGCATTAAAGAATTTTTCAGCTTCTCCTTGCTTTAATCCTTTTTTTTCTGTCTTCCCCTCTCTTCCTGCATAATCTGCACACACACACACACGCATCCCTTTGTTAGCTCCTGGGTTGCCCAGTCTTTGCCAAAACACAGGGCCAGGCTGCAGCTCTGCGTGCAGGGGGGAGAAGGGCACGTGCAAGAGTGCATTTTCTGTGATGTGTGTGTGTCTTGAGGTCAAGATGCGTTCAGCAGGCATGGTGAGAGGCATATGGGATGGAAAGACAGGAGGGATCTATGTCCTATCCCATACAGAACCAAAATCTCGTTAGCGAGACCCATCCCATTTATGCAGTTATTCAGAATTAGAGGAAACGACCTCGAGCTGCACCAGGAGACATTCAGGCTGCTCACCAGGAGGGATTTCTTCATGGAAAGGGTTGTTAAGCATTGGCAGGGGCTGCCCAGGGGGGTGATGGAGGCCCCATCCCTGGAGATGCTCAAGGAACAACTGGATGTGGCACTCAGTGCTGTGGTCTGGGTGACAAAGTGGGGATTGGGCAGAGGCTGGACTCAGTGACCTCAGAGGTCTTTTCCAACCTAAATGGCTCTGTGATTCTGTGATACTCAAAGCAAAGAAGGGAGGAGAAACACCACCTGTGAAAGGAGCTGTGGCAAGTACACCCTTTTGGCACAATCCTGGAAAACAGGGAAAAATTCTAGTGCCAGCTGTGTGCCCGCAGAGCCACAGACTCCCAGATTTGTGCTGCTGCTGCTGCTGAGCTCCCCGTGCTTGCAGAAACTCCTGCTCCTTCTTCATGACCCAAAATAACGCCCTGCCCAGGCCTGTAATGCCACAGATCTGCTGAGCCCCCTCATCAGGTGTTGGCACGGCAGACGAGGCTGGTACCTGCTTCCAAGTGTGTTGCCCTGGTTTTTGCTAAAGCCTTCTGCTTTAATTTTGGAGTCAGAATTCTTTCTCACGCAGTTTCATGTAAATAATAGCCAATGTTTACTTAACGGTATTTTCTGTTTTTCATTCCTTTTGTGATAAGAGAGCTTTGATGAGCACCTTTCTTCTCCAGTGGGATTGAGAAGGAAGTGACATGCTCTCCAATCCCTTGTGGAGTTGGGACATGTATAAGAATGAGATAATGTAAACAATAAAGGTCTATTATTCCTTCCTTTCTGCTGAACCTGGCAGGTGTAAGAGCGTCTTTATTGTGTCTCCCCAGACACACAAGTGAGGGAATTTGGGAAGGGCATCTTTTCCTGAGCCCCTACAGCTGTGTTATAATGGAGGTGTCCATGAGTTCATGTTGCTCTATGTTCCCTTCAGAATCAGGGGAGAGAAACAGCCACTTCTGGGTGATTTCATCTCATCTGAAGCAGACACAGAGCACAGAGCACACGAGTCATGTCCTGGAGGTGCTCATTTTTCCCTGCTGTCAGCAGAGGCCAGCCCGAGGCGAGACAGATGCCTCAGCCCTGGCACAGCATGGCACAGCTGGCACAGCTGCACCCCTGGGAAGGGACAGAGCCGTGGTTCCTGCAAGGAGGAATCCCTTCCTCCTGGGAAGGAGCTCATCCCTCCAGGCCGGGGATGAGCTGCTCTTCCCAAGTCCACTTCTTCTGGAAGGACAGAAAGGAGAGGTGAGAGATTATTCTGCTCATCCTTTTGGCACTTCAGGGCTGTTCACCAGGGTTTTGGCACAGCACTTGCCCCATAAGCTGAGCACCACAGCAGTGACCCACCTGGTGGCCTCCTGTTGCCAATCCATGGTCTTATTTCCCTGTTCCAGGCATGAATTCAGCGAGTGCCAGGCACAGATTGAGGCATCATCCAGCAGAAGTGAAGAAAAAAAAGGAACTTTTCCTTAAATTAGGGTTTAATAACTACTGGCACAATAATTGGTCTCTTGTATGTGATACTCCAGAGGAAAGTCTCTGATAGCTGCTCTCTGCAGCTGTCCCTGTCCTTGGACAAGGGGAATGATCAGAGATGGGAAAGGACCTTACTGACAGTGAAGGAAAGTGACAGTCGAAATATCACTTTTTGTAATTAGCCAGAAGCTAATATTTAATTAAGTTCTTGATTCATCGGGTGTTTTTTACACAGATAATTTGGCCATACTCACGAAATTATATCTTTTTCTTAAATATTAATTTACTTAAATTGCTGATTCCCTGAACCCAGTGTGAAAACCTCCACAAGAAACAACTGAAAAAATAAAGAACCCATAGGCTGCTTAAGCCTTCTGATTATGAGAAAAGAAATCAAATGAAGATTTCAAATTTATTTGATAGACAATTAACCTTTTAATGAGTTGAACAGTTTACTGTAGCCATGAGACAAATAAAAGTTTAGGAAATGCTGTCAATACCAGGCCACAGTGACAACGAGGTGGCTTTGGCAGTGTCTGACAAACCCATCAGAGCCCCAGGGGTGCTCCTGGCTCCCTGACTCCTTGAGCTGCCGTGTCCTCACTTCACCTTGCACCAACCCAGAGTGTAAAAAAGCAAGGGGAAGAGTGTCAGAGCCCAGGACGTGCCTCTGGCTGCCCTGGGGGGTCAGAGACCACAGCAAGAGGGTCTCAAACCCTGGCAGAATGCCCAAAATCATACAGGTTTTGATTATAGCCCATGGGAGAAACTACCAACGTTATGAGAAGAACTACAAAAACCCGCAGTTTGAAATATATCAGTATTTTAATGTATCACAGGGTGAAAATGTAGAATTTAGATTTTTTAAAATGAGGACTGAGGAGCCAAAATGCAGGATTTTGGGTGGGGTCACTCTTTTTCCTTCTTCTCCTCTCTCCTCCGTGTTTCTTGGTGACAGTGGCACATTCAGATTGGTAAAGGTAGAAAAAGACATGTTAAAATTAGTAAAAATGCATTGGTATATTACAGTAAATAAAAAAACATTTCGGGCAATGGTTGGATTTGTAAAACAGGTACAAAAGGGACAGAACTGCCTGATTGGGGCAGTTCCTGCGAGGTTTCATCTGGCATTTGGTTTGCTGCAGAAGCTGAGGGCCAGCTGAGAGATAAGAAATAATAAACAACCTTGAAACAGAACCTGCAGGCCTCTCTCGTCTCTTCTGGCTCTGGGACAGGACTTTAGAACTGCTAAAAAACACCCTACGCAGTAACTACTCCCACAGAAGAGGAGTTTGTGGAGCAAAAACCCCCGTTTTTCCGAGTATTTTCTGAGGGTTCAGAGCTCTGCTTTAAGCTGGTATTTAGGCGCTCAGAGAGACAGGTAGGATCACGCTGAGATTCCCACAGACACCTTTATCCCTTCCTTTTTCGGCTGTAATTCCCCCAGGAGCTTAAGTGCACCGAGAGGTGCATGGCTCCTCACGCCTGTGACGGCAGCTGAGGTGACCCACAGCGTGTCCAGCTGCCCTCGTGTGTCCAGCCTCTCCTTGCTCCGTGTCACCTCCTATTAGGGATTTTTGTGGTTTTTATGGCTGTTTCTTGATCTTAAAAAGTCCCGAGCCCGAGCCAAGAGACTGGACACTCCTGCGGGTTCGTGTTCAGGTTNGCGTTCTCCGATGACACGGCTCAAGCATAGAGTTCTGTGCTTTCATCTCGAGTTCCAAAACAGTCTGGCAGGGCTCCAGACCCCCCTGTATGGTCTGAGGAGTGTTCTGGGCTGCCACAACCTCCCCGCAGCCATAAAACATCTTCATTCCCCAGCTCTCAGGCCATCTCACGGGCAGGAAGAGAAGACACGGCTTGAAGAGAGACCCGAAGTGCACATAAGCATTGCCAAGGCCAGTGAAAGGAAGCAAGCTTCCAGGCTGCCCCGTGCTGAGCCAAAAATTCGGGAATGAGTGAGGATTTTGGTTCAAACGGGTCTCGGAGCGGCTGATGCCGGTACAGGGAGCGCTATCTGGTGGCCCTTGCTGCACAGTGCAGAACTTTCTGATCCCACACCTCCCTGGATGCAGAGTTTTCCATGTCTAACCAAGGTGCTGGCAAGATTTACGGAGGCTCAGATGTAGTGTTATATTCATTCAGTATCATATTCAAACATAATTTTAAAAAAAGGTTTCTTTATGAAGCTGGACGTTGAGAAGATGAATAATTGGCAGTGAAGCGGGTTTGAAGTCAACCCACGCAGTCATATCCCCTTTGCTAATTAATCCATTAAATATTTTTTGGTCGGGATCCCACAGCTGCCCTGGCTCACGGCAACAACTCACCCAAACTGGGAGAGCACAGAAGTGCAGAAAACGAAGCTGAGCTTGTCTTCTGTGGTCTAGGAAATGCCTCGAACACCTGGCGGGACCAAGCCATCCTGAAATCATTTTGAGTGGTTTCTAATCCTGCCTAACCTGTGTTATGTTGCCAGCACGGGATCGTGGTGAGCTTAGAACAGGGTGTGTACAATGCCAGCAACAACAGCTTGTATTTCCCTGAATTAAAACATCAATTATTGCTACAGTTTCTAGCCCAATTTCACATATATTTGACCATGCAAAGTTCAGGTGTCCCCCACATCAAGACAGCTGGAGAGAGACGTGACCCACAGCACAAAAAGAACTTCATTTCCTCAGGGCAGACTTTTAAGTGGGGGCATGGGACAGCAAAGTGGATGTGAGCCTGACAAACCCCAGTTTTTCACTGCCAGCTTTCTAACCAGAAGTTGCTCACAGCCCTAAATTTTTTGACTGTTTGGAAACTGAGTCCTTAAAAGAACCAGTTAACACTGGAAACAAATGGCAGATTGGTGTGTTTATACACAAAAAAATGTTTAAATCCTACTCCTTTTCAGCAGCAGCACAGTCTTGATCTGCTCAGAAAGGAGAAACTGGGTTTCCAGCAGGCAGGTAACACCAGCTTGATCCATTTAATGGTAGCTAAACAGGGATGGTATTGGTTTGGGTGCCCAGAATGCAATGTCCTTGCACAGCCCAGTGTTGCCCTGGAATTTTGTAAGCCTTCTGGTTTTAACCTTAGAGTCAGATTTTTTTGACACGGATTCATGTAAATAGTAGCCAATGTTTACTTAACGGTATTTTCTGTTTTTCATTCCTTTTGTGATATGACAACTTTGATGAGCACCTTTCTTCTCCAGTGGGATGGAGAAGGAAGTGACATGTCCTCCAGTCCCTTGTGGAGTTGGGACGTGTATAAGAATGAAATAATGTAAATAAATCAATGTCATTTCCTCCTTTCTGCTGAACCTGGCAGGTGTAAGAGCCTCTTTATTGTGTCTCCCCGGACACAGCCCAGCTCCCATAAAAGCGGCTAAAATGACAGTGGCTAAAATCTGCTGGGATTACCAACAGTAATATTTCTGTTCCTGGGTTGTTTCCACTCTAGTGCACTTGGGAGCTGATGCCAGCAGGTTTTTTATTACCAAGTCCATCATGGGGACAGCCAGTGGTGGAGCCCTGCACTGTTCTTTGCAGGGGATGGGGTCTGAGGAGGGGGCTGGCTGATGTCTCAGCAGCTCGTGCCCATTTCCTGGCACCAGCTGCCAGACCCAAATCCCACAGTTCCTTTTCCCATGCTGAGGGCACACAGGCACTCCTTAGGCTGCAGGTCAGTGTGTACTTAGGATGTCCTGAAGTCCTACAGCATTTTCTTGCTGTTTGAGGAGAGGAAGGCAAGCAGCTAAGTGTTGGGGAAGATAATAGTTTAACAGGAAAGCCTCAAAGATGTGCAAGTCTGACAGAAGGATCTCTGAATATGGAGATTGAGAATGACATAGAGATGAAAGCCAGCTTGGATGTGGAGTTTTGCTAGACCACAGGTTTTGGGTAAACTGAAAGGACAGAGGTTGAAGATAAGTTGGAAGGAAGTTTGTGACTAAAACCAAGGGTCTATTTGACCACAAACAGAAAGCATGTCCCTACCAAGTAAATAAATTTCAAGAAGAGCATAAATAGATAAAGAACATGGTTGTTACCGGATTGAAAGATACCACGGGTAAACAAAATACAGCATAGCAAACAAAACAAAAATCTGGGAAATTACCACTTCAAGAAAACTGAAAAGTAACATCTGTAACCTGCCTTCCTGACTAAATAATAATGATTATTGTATGGTAATGATAGAAGTTGTGTGTAGTGATGATTTGATTATCTTGTATGAAGTTACTCAACAAAAATAAGAGTATATAATGACTGTTAAACCGAACAGAAAGGGGCTTCAGGCTTGAGGCCAAGCCTACCTGCTGCAGCTGAGCAGCTGTAAGGCAGAGCCCTGTGTGCCCAATACCCTGGCATGCTGTTGCTTTGACTGTGCAATAAAACAGCATTTTAAAAGCAGCCTGAAGTCCAAAACATCCTTCTTTGACTAACTTTCTCCTATAGCTAAGTTTGGGGAAGGCACGTTGCTATGCTGTTTGTGACTTTGACCCCTCTTGTTGCTGATTTGTGTAACTTGAGTGTCTTTAGACCCTTTAGTGTTTATTCCAGCACATGGCAGAGCCAGCTCCCTGCAGAGGGAACTTCTGGCCCCGTGTTAATCCCCAGTTCCTCCTGTTCCTCTGGCACCTGGCTGGTCACAGGCTGGGGGACAGTGGGGCAGAGGTGCCATTCCCAGTGTTCCCCAGCCCTGTTTTGTTCAGACTGAGAGCTTATCCCATTGCTTTCTCCTCCCTTTCCAGGTGTTGTTCCATCACAAGTCTACAATGACAAGGGCATAAAGGGAAATTCCCATCACAGCCTAAATAATCCCAATTAGACAGAAGATGGCAACTGCACAACCAAGGCTTGGCTTTATCCAGCCCCAAGCTGCCTGTGCCCGTGGGAAGGCAGAGCAACAGCTGGGTGTGGTTCTGGTTCCAGAGCACCAGGATTCTCTCATACTCATGAAGCAAAGGCTTTTGGTTATTGACAGCAGCTGGAATAATAAATTGTGGAAAAGTGCAATTGTTAAAAAAAAAATCAGGTGAAGATTTGACTCTCATCTGATCAGTTCCAATTGGAACAGGGCACAGTTTTTCCTAAGACCTTGGCCTTGATCACAGCATGCATGAAGGGACTGGTAGGTAGCTCAAGTTTTTCTGGATCATAGTGTCAGTCAGTTCCAGAGGGCAAAAAAAAAGCGAGTTTGATAGGGGCAAAATGTCCTTCCTCAGCCACAGCCATCCTGACACACAAAAATGGAGGAATTGCTTAAATCCCACCGATACCAGGATTTAAAAACAGATAACTAGATATTTTTGAGTGTCTTATCCTCAGCCATTTATTTCTCTGTCTCACTTGCTGCCTCTCTCAGAGTAAGGGATATGCATGAGGAGCCCATCTGAATGCTGTCTGGAAGGGAGGAAGCGAAGTTTCCTCTGTGGAAAGGGGAGGTCTGGCCTCTCCTGCTCTCATTTTCAGAGAGTTCTCAGAGTCTAGACTCCACACTGTGGTTGTAGAGGGATTTTTATTGAAGTAGAAGGTAAAAAAAGCTCGATTCAGTGGATCTTCTCTCTTGTTTGATCTAGCTCAAGGAGACCATCCTTCTGTGTAATCATACCAAGGGTAGCTCTGTTGTGGACTGCACTGGCCACCCTCTCCCCCTTCAGGTGGAAGAGGTTCCAAATGACATGACAAAGCAAGAAGAGCGGATTCCTTTAGAATGCACAACTGTAAAAATAAAGATTTTATTTGAAAAGCATTTTTGAGAAAATTGTTTAAAATACAACTTTTTTTTTCCCCCCCAGAGACTTTAAATACACTTTGCATGAACAATCCCAGGACTCTATAGTACAAGCCTGCTGTACATGGTCTTTATTTAACACAATTTACAATCAGAAAGCTTTAGTGGCAATGAGGATTTGCTATTCAAAGTAGATCCCTCAAAAAAGAAAAGAAAAGAGTATTAACATAAGCAAGAGCACTCATTTGTATTTTCAACAGAGCTCCCTGGAGAACTTGTATTTACTGACAGAATACATTGCTGAGTGACTACTCAGTGAATAGAACACTAGAGCTGGCTACATTTAAAAGCCACATAATATAAGTTTAATAAATACTCTCTTTAAGTTCAATCACACTGTCTTTCCATCAGTGAGGTGGCTGTGACTCCACACCTCAGACCTCAGCAGGACAGACAAGCTGACACCACATGGAAGGAAAGGGAGAGCAAGGCCTGCAAGACCCTGTTTCATAGGTCCCTGCTCCTAAAAATAATATTGCAGACAGGGTCCTCGGCAGGGCTCTCCCAGGAGCTGTGTTAGAGCACAGGGAAGGAGGGATGAAAACAATGAGCACTGGCTGCACCCGGAGCAGAGCAGAGCTCTTTGTGCACCAACACTCTGCTGAGCTCCTGTTGCCCTGGTTTTTGTAAGCCTTCTGTTTTTAAACTTGGAGTCAGATTCTTTCTCACACAGTTTCATGTAAATAATAGCCAGTGTTTACTTAACGGTATTTTCTGTTTTTCATTCCTTTTGTGATAAGAGAACTTTGATGAGCACCTTTCTTCTCCAGTGGGATTGAGAAGGAAGTGACATGCTCTCCAATCCCTTGTGGAGTTGGGACGTGTATAAGAATGAAACAATGTAAATAAATCCATTCCATTTTCCTCCTTTCTGCTGAACCTGGCAGGTGTAAGAGCGTCTTTATTGTGTCTCCGCAAACACAAGCTCCCACCCTGCCTCTGGCACCACCTGCCTCTAACCTCTGCCAACTAACCAAAAAATAATCCCCAAAACCCAGGGCTGCTCAGGGGGCGAGAGCCAGGGCCTCAGCATTGTGGGATACTCAGTGCCTCAACAGGAATTCGGGGCGTGGGCAGAGTGACAAAATTCACTGATACGGGGAGAGCTGGTCTGAGGTGGAACACGTAAATCCTGCTGGAAATGTGCACAGCAGTAAACTGCCCTTCCTCAGCTGTCCAGCACATCCCAAGCAGGAAAAACTACACCACAGGAGAAACAGACTGTAACTTCACCAGGACTGCAGCTAAGCGTGGTGAAAAAAAGGTGAAGGTCATTTTTTCTAATTGCTCTAAAGCACAAAGTCTGCTCCAATGCCACAGGAGCTGGTTCTGTTGGACTCTAGGATTATCAAGGGCAGGACAAAACTGCTCTGTTTGGCACATCCTTGCTCAGCCAACCATTTTTCACAGGCATAAATAGGTGAGTAAAATACTTTTGGCTCAAATTAACCTCTTGTTTCCCTTCCCATCCAGTAGTACATGGAGGCTATGCTGTGAAACCACACCTGTATTTAGCATGCTGGACATTTGACACATACAAGCAGTTATTCCTTCACAGCCCAACAATTAAAGAAACCCTGAATTCAGAACCCTCCAAATCAAGTTTCTGGTCCACCAGACCTCTGTGGCCAGTCCACATAACTGAGATGCATCCCATTTTTCTCCAAGCTCCTAACCAAGCTGCATATGCTAGAACACTCATTACCCTGGGCTCGTTCTGCAGTCACAGGAGAGAAAGAGGCATCTTTATATGGTGAGAAAAGTCTGAGGGGAGGCGAATCACCCTTGGCCAAGAGCACAGAGCCCAGCAGGATGACTCTGAGCATTCAGGTGACCTGCCACAGCTCCCGGGCTCAGTCACCCTGATTTCAGTGTCACCTAAACACAAGACAGTACTGAGTAATTTGGATCCTGACTCTCTAGATTGCCAGCGTTAGGAGTCATTGCAGTACCTATAGGGGATAGGCTGAAGAGAAGTTTCTCTGCTCCTCACTCTACCACGTGTACAATGTGGGAAATTCCATACCTGTTTAAAGGAAGATCCATTAGGTGTTGTTAGAAGCTGAGAAATTTGGTGATGGATGTTGGGAAGGAGAAGGTAGAACTATGCTAGGTTAGTATAAACAATTAACATCGAATGTTAAGACAAATATATTAATCTTCTGCCGTAGCCAAAATATTTAAGTGAAACTGATGGTTTATCTTATAAGTGCTTGTAGACAAACATTCCCATGAGTCCTGAGGGTTCAACCAAGTATTTACCTGATCTTCTCCTCACATAGATGTAAAACAATATTGCCAGGAGAATCAGCACTAATGCAACTCCGAGTAAAACTCCAAGGACAATCACTGCTACTCTCCAGGAGGAACAGTTGTCAGTTGATGACTGAGCTGGAAATTCAAAACACATTTAAGAAATATTAGCTAGAAACAGTAAAAAGTGGGTGTAAGAAATCCTGGAGCCCTAAGTGACAGCTGTGTTTTACTGCTTGGCAGCTTTGGAACTTTTGAATAATATTGAAAATGTTTTTGTATGTAGTGAAGATTTGTTCACTAGAAATCTTTTCTGAGGGTTTTTGTGATCTCTTGGTGACACCCATAGCAGCTGCTCTGAGGATCTGCTCCATGGAATGGTGTAACTTGAGAGTCTTTAGATCCTTTAGTGTGAAGGAAACCCATCCTTTGAGTCTGGAACTGGGAATGTGCAATGAGTCTTTAATATAGATCCATAATCTGTATGGAAATCACTATGTGTTCAGTGAATGTTTAAATAGGTTACTTGAATTGTTTGAATCTCGTACAAGAGAGAAGTTAATTTATCATCTTAACAGCAGTAGATCTGACCCTTGGATCCCCACACCATTACAGAGAAGCCATTTCAGCATCACTTACATGGCACTAGTACTTCAATTTGGTCCCCAAACTTGTTTCTTAATATTTTATTCAGGCTGGTCTGTATAAAACCCACATCCACAGGCTCGTCTTTTGGCAGCAGAGCGAGAAAATCCACCAGAATGCTGCCAGGTCTGAACCCCAGCACCATGAGATCGAAGCGGTCATCGTTCAGCTCAGCACGCATGGCTCCAACAACCTGTGCAAGGTGAAATTGGTATTTATGCCACTTGTCAGTCCACTGAGGCAGAGCAGGCACGCACACATCCTGCACACATCAGGATATTCATTTTCCTCACTTACTATTCTTTCAAGGTAATTGATTTGGAACAACAAATAAAAAACCTTATTGGAGGAGGGTTGTTGCCCTGGTTTTTGTAAGCCTTCTGTTTTTAACCTTGGAGTCAGATTCTTTCTCACACAGATTCATGTAAATAATAGCCAATGTTTACTTAACGGTATTTTCTGTTTTTCATTCCTTTTGTGATATGAGAGCTTTGATGAGCATCTTTCTTCTCCAGTGGGATGGAGAAGGAAGTGACATGCTCTCCAATCCCTTGTGGAGTTAGGACGTGTATAAGAATGAGATAATGTAAATTAATCCAATCCATTTTCCTCCTTTCTGCTGAACCTGGCAGGTGTAAGAGCCTCTTTATTGTGTCTCTGCAGACACAGAGGGCTCCGGAGCGACGCATTGTTTGTGGTTGAAAATGTGAAATCTAAGTTTGACTTCCCAAGCTCCAAGCTGTTTAGCTGGTTATCAATGAATAATGCATTAAAACAAGTTGTCCTCCTCCACAAACCCATATGGGACCCCGACTGTACAAAAATTGGAGTCAACAAAGAGCACCCAATATTTCTAAAGTTATGTTCGGTGTCCCCTAACTTTTTTTAACATGCACAGCTAAACTTCAAGCGTGGTCCTGCAGGCACTACCAGCACAGGACTTGATGTGAAGAGGTCTAAAACTTATTTTTGTCACCAGGTTCTCAAAGTCATGGTGTTAGAGAATACCTATGCAAAGAGAGACAAGGGTGTGATTTGCCTCTCAATCATTCTGGCACAAACCAAGTGTATTCCCATGACACCAATCAAAATCAAATCAATTACACACTGATACCTCCAAAAGTAGAGTCTTGCTTAGTGCTTTCATATGGATATAGAGCAAGAACAAGCAGTCCCCTTTTTTAGATAAGACTGAAATATTTTTGTCAGGGCTGATCTTTTCAGAAAATTAGGTGTTTGATTCAACCCACTAAGAGAAGTTATCTTCTCACAGTGGATAAATATGGTATTTTACCTGAAAAGTCTGAAAGATTACTCTTTTTTGTAGATGATAACAGACCTTCTTCTGAGTCACTGCTCAGTTTTCTGCCTCCATCTTTTCCATGGGGTGAACCCCCACCCTAAACTTTGCATCACATTAAGTTCTGTGACTGGAGACTCCAAAAATGCTTTTCTTTTCCTCACCTTGATGAGCAGTCTAGATAGGAAACCTGACTTATGCAGGCAGAACTGTAAAATTTCAAAGCTACATCCACAAAGTGGTAGTACTGTGGAATATAAAAGAAATAGTTCAACATTCAAATTGGAAAAAAAAAATCCAATCCAGAAATTGTCTATGTTTTCAATCGTGTTAGTACAGCCTCTCTTTGATTTTGCCACTTTTTAAAGAGAAGCTGACAAGTTGCACGAGGTAAAAGCTTTTTAAAAGCCAGTAAAGGGATTCCTGTTGCGTTCAGTCAGGTTGGAGCAAACATTTTAAACCCACTAAAGTGAATTTTCTATCCGTGAAGTGGAGATGTTAGCAGTCATAAGACAAGGTTACCTCCAAGCTGGCGTGGTGAGAACAAATTAATTACTGCTTTTGAAATCTGTGGAGTTGCTTAGCTAAAGGGTGTGATCATCACACTGAAAATAGCTGTGTTAGCTATTTAAAGCAGTCTACCCCAATCTTACAGCAGTTCTACCTCTCCAACAGGCTTATATATATATTTATATCAGGATTCCTGAGAGGTGTTGAAATTAGTGGGGTTTTTTTTAACTTTCTGCTAAAGACAGTTGAGTGGCAGACTGCAGCTTCTGCCTGTCAGCTTTACTAGCTTGAAGCTTCCACTTTCTCTCCTCATTTTCCCTCTGAGATGGAGCCCTGGATGCTTTGTCCAGTCCTGCAGCCACTTCCATGACGTGACTTGCCAATGATCTGGACTCACAGGACACACTTGCAAAGTTTTCATGTTTCCAAGACTGTGTTGAAATGCTGTTTTTGAGTAATATTCTTTTTTTTTGCCTCCACAGGCATCACTTTAGCGCAGTGGGAGAAAATAAACAGAACGGGATGTTCCTTGAACTTATAAAAATAGAATTTTAAAGTGCCTTTCAGTAAATAACTTATATTTGAGGATGGCTTAGGGAATGTAGCCCTCCTCACTGGACAGCAAGCTGCTTGTACTTGGCAGATTTTGTCCTTCCTATGCTGCTTTTTCTTTTTCACCTGTCCCAGTCTTGATTTAACAATGAATGCTGGGGACTGAGGTTGCTAACCACGAGCCTTTCCACAGTTCATTCATGCTGACAAAGAAGATTGCATCAACTTACATCTGTTTTGATCCTTTCAGCCATTGCTCTGTAGTCGTCACTCTCAGAGTTGTAAAGTGTATCATTAAATATCTGGTCTTTTAAACGAACAGTCCAGCCAAGTGCTTGGTTTTCTGGAAAAAAATAAAAAAAAAAAAGAAGGAACAATGAGGTGATTCGCAGGATGTCACTCCATAATTGATCTTTGGACTTTGTTATCTCATGTGTTTATAATATGAATTGATTGTTGCCCTGGTTTGTAAGCCTTCTGTTTTTAACCTTGGAGTCAGATTCTTTTCACACAGTTTCATGTAAATAATAGCCAGTGTTTACTTAACGGTATTTTCTGTTTTTCATTCCTTTTGTAATATGACAACTTTGATGAGCACCTTTCTTCTCCAGTGGGATGGAGAAGGAAGTGACATGCTCTCCAATCCCTTGTGGAGTTGGGACGTGTATAAGAATGAGATAATGTAAATAAATCCATTCCATTTCCTCCTTTCTGCTGAACCTGGCAAGTGTAAGAGCGTCTTTATTGTGTCTCCCCGGACACAATTGATAAACCCAGAAATGAATCAAATAATAATAATAATAAAGTGTATCATGTGTGTCTAACGCTCTGGCTTTGGAACCTTCAGAGCTGAAGCTCTCTGAGTTTTTCAGCCATCACAATGCTCTCAACCTGCTCACCATTCCTGTGTTATTTAGGGTGCATCCCACTCCCTAATTCTACAGCCTCTCTCCCATTGATTCCAGCAGAAGCAACATCAGTCTGTTAGGCTCTGCAAGGCTCTGAGTGTGCTTCAATCCTCCCGAGTGGGTGGATGAGCCCTGAGCCAAGGGAAGAAAGCTTTACATGGAAAAGTCCCGACTAAAATGGAGCTGGAAGCTGGCACTGAAGTTTGATGGAGGCAGCTTCTTCACCAAAGAAGTGTGAACTTCAGCTGCTGTGTGAACTGACATAATAAAGCAGATGGCAAAGTACTCATGGATGATACTAGATTGTGAAATAATACCCTGTAGTTATGGATAAACAAATGCCAAGGTTCTACAAACTTACTGGAGCAGACAGTGTCTTTTAAGTCAGAACAGCTGGTATTTTCTGCTGAACAAAACTCAGTTCTTTCGAAACAGGAACTAGGATCTGCAAAATAAATTTAAAAATCAATGTCATCACTTCTGTGCATGCATTATTACTGCTAAAGAGAAAATTATGGAATAAGTG
This sequence comes from Platysteira castanea, assembly GCA_013397175.1. Lineage (NCBI taxonomy): Eukaryota > Metazoa > Chordata > Aves > Passeriformes > Platysteira > Platysteira castanea. The sequence goes on from VYXC01002300.1 coordinate 177,202, forward strand.
AAAGTCTTTAATTATGGCCAAGGAGTCCCCTAAGCAGCAGTTCCTTTGGCCCGGTGAGGACTTAGAATTGCAAATTATAAAATTGGAGCATATCAAAGGAGAGCAGGTGGTGGGTGGGTAGGTGGCATTTGAGAACTCACTGAAATAGCATTGAGAACTCTGATTTCTTGTGAGAGCTGAAGATCCAGGTTGTGCTGTTATGTGCTCGTACAACTCAGGTAAGCTAGATGGAGCTTTCAGAAGTAAAAGTCACCTGCAATTTCTTCTGGAAAAAATATGCATCATGGAGCCTCAAAACCTCAGTATGCTTATCTGGACTGGCTCATCTGAATTATTTGTAATGGGTCAAAACTCATTAAAGTGTAGTACAGCAGGTTTTCTGTGGTTATATCTCCAGCTGTCCTCATAGAATTCAACATAATCTTTAACTTCACATGAAATATGGATGACTTGGTCTTTATTGCTCTTTTTAAGTAGCCCACAAACACTTTTCTGGTNCATGCTCTCCAATCCCTTGTGGAGTTGGGACGTGTATAAGAATGAGATAATGTAAATAAATCCATTCCATTTCCTCCTTTCTGCTGAACCTGGCAAGTGTAAGAGCGTCTTTATTGTGTCTCCCCGGACACAATTGATAAACCCAGAAATGAATCAAATAATAATAATAATAATAAAGTGTATCATGTGTGTCTAACGCTCTGGCTTTGGAACCTTCAGAGCTGAAGCTCTCTGAGTTTTTCAGCCATCACAATGCTCTCAACCTGCTCACCATTCCTGTGTTATTTAGGGTGCATCCCACTCCCTAATTCTACAGCCTCTCTCCCATTGATTCCAGCAGAAGCAACATCAGTCTGTTAGGCTCTGCAAGGCTCTGAGTGTGCTTCAATCCTCCCGAGTGGGTGGATGAGCCCTGAGCCAAGGGAAGAAAGCTTTACATGGAAAAGTCCCGACTAAAATGGAGCTGGAAGCTGGCACTGAAGTTTGATGGAGGCAGCTTCTTCACCAAAGAAGTGTGAACTTCAGCTGCTGTGTGAACTGACATAATAAAGCAGATGGCAAAGTACTCATGGATGATACTAGATTGTGAAATAATACCCTGTAGTTATGGATAAACAAATGCCAAGGTTCTACAAACTTACTGGAGCAGACAGTGTCTTTTAAGTCAGAACAGCTGGTATTTTCTGCTGAACAAAACTCAGTTCTTTCGAAACAGGAACTAGGATCTGCAAAATAAATTTAAAAATCAATGTCATCACTTCTGTGCATGCATTATTACTGCTAAAGAGAAAATTATGGAATAAGTGAAAGTCTTTAATTATGGCCAAGGAGTCCCCTAAGCAGCAGTTCCTTTGGCCCGGTGAGGACTTAGAATTGCAAATTATAAAATTGGAGCATATCAAAGGAGAGCAGGTGGTGGGTGGGTAGGTGGCATTTGAGAACTCACTGAAATAGCATTGAGAACTCTGATTTCTTGTGAGAGCTGAAGATCCAGGTTGTGCTGTTATGTGCTCGTACAACTCAGGTAAGCTAGATGGAGCTTTCAGAAGTAAAAGTCACCTGCAATTTCTTCTGGAAAAAATATGCATCATGGAGCCTCAAAACCTCAGTATGCTTATCTGGACTGGCTCATCTGAATTATTTGTAATGGGTCAAAACTCATTAAAGTGTAGTACAGCAGGTTTTCTGTGGTTATATCTCCAGCTGTCCTCATAGAATTCAACATAATCTTTAACTTCACATGAAATATGGATGACTTGGTCTTTATTGCTCTTTTTAAGTAGCCCACAAACACTTTTCTGGTAGGACAGATGGCTCCAGATTACAAAAGGAAACCGTTTATTTATTTCTTTTTAATAGAGAAACTATTAAATGAAAGCCAGTGAAGAACTGAACAATTTCAATGGAAATTATGATGAGAATTCCTTGGCTTTGTGGTCCTAAAGGCTGAGAGAGGGGGTAAGTCCATCAGAAGGAACCCCCTGCAGCCAACTGCCAGAATAATTGCCCTAGAAGGGTTTTGAGAATAATCAGACAATCCACTAGAGAACTCAAAAAAAAATTGCAACAAGGACAGTTATGTTTTAGAGGTCAAGAAGTGCTGGAAGAAAGTTACAGTTGCCAAAAGTCAACTTAGATCTTTTAAGTTATATAAAAAGAAATCGTGAACACTTTCTCAGCCACTGGGAAAAAATGATAAAGCACAGAACAGTTTTATCAAACGTGGATCGTGCCAAAATAACCTAGTGGCTTCCTTTGACAGGCTGACTTTTGATCTCTTCCAATGATAGAAAAGCAATATTATACAGTGCCAAGTGGTAATTTTTGTAGTGGAAAAAGTTTTGTCTAAAAGAGTTGGCTGAGGGGGAGATGACAAAGGGGAGCTTTAAAGGAGAAACTTTGCTGTAGAGGGCTATTATGTGCCATGTCCCTTGAGAATCAGTTTTCGTACAGACACACAATTAAAGAGTTTATCCTTGTGTCTATATCCTACGATGAAATTAAAAAGGTAACAAGGACAATTAAGGACTGCCTGCATTCACAAGAGCACGTGGAACCTAAACTTCACACTACCAGAATATTTTCTGGTAAATTCACAACCAAAATATCCTGACTTCTGTACAGAGTTATCTGGCTCAATAATAAAACATGATCAGAAACTTTACAGAAGGAGCTCTTACTCTTGAAAACTCCTGTTTAATCCAAGCAGTCCTATCCAAGTAAGGGGATGAGCCAAATAAATAAAAATGACTTTCAGGTCTGTGAGATCAAAACCAGACCCTATTGCAACAAGATACTGTGAGTTTATATTAATGAAAAAGAAATGCCAGGGTGATGGAGGAGGTACCTGTTCGGACAGTGACTGAAGTCTGGTTACTCTCAGGACAAGATGACACTGCCACAGAAATGATATACTCATGGCCAGGAAGTAGGTGATTAAACACAGCTTCTGTCTCTTTTGTAGTTGTTTTGTTTATTTCCTGTTTTCCATCCATGACAGTGATGTTGTAGAGGCTGCCTTTGCTGCCACTGGTCCAGCTGAGTTGTATTTCTTCTGCAGTGACTTTCTGAACTTCAATGGACACTGGCACTGCAAAGTGAGAAAGTTTCATACGGCTGAGAGCAGTTCATTTCACTTCTGCAATTCTACACATTTAATATTGAAGAAAACATACAAATGAAACCAACACAAACTCTTGTATGTTTTATTGGAGCCGATTTCAGTTTTCCCCCCCATTCTCCCACAAGAGAGATGTGAATCAATTGCTCTATAGATGGCAACCATACATTATTGGTTTGGAGCCATTGGTTTGATGGCTCCAAAACACAAATGGGTGACATTCTACTTGCTTCTAGCCTTTCTAACTGCAGGCAAAGTGTGGTAAATGGTCAGAGTTGTACGATGTTGCTTTAAGATAATAGAGAATTGATGAGGCTGGTTGAGAAAAACATGAGCATTCTGAAGTGGACTGATATTTGACTCATCCTGATGTCTTCAGGAGGATGCATTATTAAAGTACCAGCAGGAAATCCTAAGTTCAGAGCAGTAGAGAGGCATTTATTAAATGTGCTTCATAATAGGGTTAAGAAAAATCAGCTCTTAGAGTGGTTTATGCCAGCAGGCAGGTACCCAATGAAAATTTACTGGGTCCAGGAGAGCTTTACCAAGGTGTAGAAACTGTCTTGATTTATATTTACATAATTATGTATTCTCAGTGATTTTATCAGGCTTCCCTTTCTGACATTATACTGAGGGATTTTACCTCACAGCTGATATGACCGATGAACAGGAACATTGTGTCTGATTGGATAATTTTCATTCTATATTCAGTATCAAATATTTACTTACTGCAAGGTGCTGACGTAAATGTGGTAGTGAAAATGGAATTAGATGTAGATCCTGTAAATCCAGTTGTATTGGTGCCTGGAGGGGCTGGAGTTGATGATCCCGTTCCAGTTGTACTGGTGGGGTTGGTGTTTGGAGGAACTGGAGTTGTGTGTCCTGTTCCAGTGGTACTGGTTGTGTTGGTGCCTGGAGGAACTGGAGTTGTGTGTCCTGTTCCAGTGGTACTGGTTGTGTTGGTGCCTGGAGGAACTGGAGTTGTGTGTCCTGTTCCAGTGGTACTGGTTGTGTTGGTGCCTGGAGGAACTGGAGTTGTGTGTCCTGTTCCAGTTGTACTGGTGGTGGTGGTGGTGCTTGGAGGAACTGGAGTTGTCTGTTCTGTGAAATAGAAATGCGGAGGCAGTGAGTAGAATTTATTTTAAAGTTTACCAAGTTTGCGCTTTTTATTTTCATAAACAACTTTCAAAGAACAAGCCCAGGAAACATTCTTCTCTTGTTTGCTTAAATATTTAACTGTGGGACCACACAAAATCCAATCCCTCCAAGGCCAGTGTACATAATCATAGTAAGATATTATCTAAGGAGGGCCAGGGGAGGGAGAAGACCTAACATGCAATTTGTTGAAGGTTTGGTTTGGGTTTGGGTTTTGGGTTGGGTTTTTTAACTTATATAAAGCAGTTACGTGAAGGTAGATCCTGCTGACAAACTCTCCCTGGAACCCGGGGACTCTTATCAGTGAATCCTTTGTTGCATTTGCAGGAATAAGTGGCTCCTTCAGCAGTGCAGGCAGCATTTTGGTCACAGTCGTTTAAATCTGGCTGACAGCTATTCCTTGCTACAGTGGAGTAAAACAAAACAGAAGGAGAACAAAGATTTAAGTCAGTATTGGAAAAAGAGATAAACCAAATACCATTTGCCTTTCCCCAACCAAATCCCATTTCACTGGATGTTGCCATCAGTGAAAAATACACGTGAATTCACAGGGATGAACAAATTCATACCTTCTACAACAGTCTGTTTAAGATCAAAATCAAATACTGTACTCCTGTTAAAGGCCTCTGTAAAAGCATCTGAAACCTCTTGTTCTGTTATATTTTGTTCAACATCGAACACAGCCTCAAAGAGCACAATCACACTGCCTTTCTTGATGCTGTTAATTATAATATGCATTTTTGTTTCATTTTTTAATTCTTGTATCTTCTGTGGCAGATGTTTTGTTATCTGCAAAGTAAAAGGTTTAAGTAGTTATCTATTTTTTTTTTTGTAACATATAGAATTTGTACAGAAACATGCTGGCCATAATTCAGTTAAAAGCATCTCTCATAGTATAATTTCTAGACAGAATTTCATTTAAATCAGGGCCTAAGAGGACAACATAAGTGAAAAGTAAGCACTTCTTCGTTTCTAACCATCACACAATCTTTCCCACCCACATTTGAGATATTCATACCCAGATTGCCACGATTATTTACATTAGGAAGACCTCAGCAGAAAATAAAGTATTAGTTTAGAATTTCTACACAAAATACCTCCATAATGAACTTAGTTTCAAACTCCATATATTCTCTACTTGATTTGTTCTGATATGCAACATTGAACTCTTCATTGATAATCCTGGTGGTTCCGCTGTAGACTTCAGCAGCTGTGGAGATACGAGAGACAGAATAACCAGACAAAATGAAGTTACTGTTTAAAAATGGTTTCTCAGCTACGTAAGGCTCGGGAATTAAAGTGTATGGAGCTGGGAGAGACTAGAACGTTGAACCACTGTGGTTCTAGCTCAGTAAAATTTTGAATTTGGTAGGAGGACTAGTGAGGATCTTAGCCCCATGGAAAATTTGCAGTCTGACTTTAAACTTCTGAAAGGTTGGCCTCCTTTTCCCCATTCGTTCCAATATGTAGCTCATTCATGCCCAGGTAGGTGCTGAGTGTAAAAGGGCTTCATGTTCAGGCCATGAATGTATTCGTTTGCTAATAGAAAGAGAAAAAATTCCAGAGGAAATACCTGTCTGAACTGTCAAGGAGGTACTGACATTCTTAGAGCAAGCTGAAACATCCACGGATATTCGGTACCGACGGCCAGAAAGCAGATTTTCAAACGCAGTGCTGGTTTCGTTTAGGATTCTCTCCTCCACCTCTCCCGATTTCCCCAGCAGCCGCGCTGTGTAAGGACTGTCTCCTGTGCCACCTTGAGGTTTCCAGCTGAACTGTATCGTTGTGCTGGTCACCTTCTCCAGCTGGATGGACAAAGTGACGGGAGCTGAAAAGCAAAAGGGGAAATTCTTGTGAAACATGTGGTTATAGCCTGCATGTCTTTAAGGAACAAAGTATTAATGGAAAACTGACTGCCTAAGGAAAATGTGAAGTCTCTGCAATGTTTTTGTAAAGATACGCAACATGGAATCACAGAATCACAGAATGGGTTGAAAGGCACCTTAAAAATCATCCTGTTCCAAGCCCCTGCCATGGGCAGGGACAACTTTGACTAGAACAGGTTGCTCTCAGAGCCTCATCCAACGTGGCCTTGATCACTTCCAGGGATGGGGCATCCACAACCTCCCCGGGCAGCCTGTGCCAGGGCCTCATCACCCTCACAGGGAAGAATTTCTCCCTATTATTTACTCTAACCCAACCCTCTTTCAGTTTGAAGCCATTCCCCTTTGCCCTGTCACTACATGTCCTTGTACAAAGTCCCTCTTGTATGTCCTCTCTAGGTACTGGAAGGGGCTCTAAGGTCTCCCCGGAGCCTTCTCCAGGCTGAACAACACCAACTCTTTCAGCCTGTCTCCACTGCAGAGGTGTCCCAGCCCTGTGGCAGCCCAAAATACTCCTCGCACTGTACAGAGGGGTCTGGAGCCCTGCCAGGCAGTTTTGGAACTCGAGACTAAAGCACAGAACTCTATGTTTGATCTGTGTCATCCTTGAAGGCTGCCCACATTGAGAGAAGAAATGCAAAATTGAAAGAGAGTGTGTAATTAACTTATCTTGTCACTGGGTGAATGTAGGTTTTAGATTTATGGAGGTAGGAGAGAAAAAAGCAAACATGGAGGGCAAAGGGCGGTGCCCCTTCCCCTTCCTCTTTCTTCTCTCTCNCCAGGGGTGAAGGCAGCACTCCAGGTGGGGCCTCACCTGAGCAGGGCGGAGGGATAGAATCCCCCCTCCCCTGCTGCCCACGGTGCTTTTGGTGCAGCCCAGGACACTCTGGGCTTCTCTGGGCTGTGAGGGCCAAGTCATGTCAAGCTTCTCATCCACCGACATCCCCAAGTCCTTCTCCCCAGAGCTGCTCTCAGTCCTTTGGAGCCCAGCCTGAGGCTGTGCTTGGCTCTGCCCCGACCCATGCGCAGGACCTTGCACTCGGCCTCGCTGGACTCCACGAGGTTCACACGGGGCCATCCCTGAAGCCTGTCCAGGTCCCTCTGGATGCCATCCCTTCCCTCCAGAGCATCAACTGCACCACACAGCGTGGTGTCATCAGCCAGTTTGCTGAGCTCAATCCCGCTGTCCATGTCACCCTCACAGACATTGAATGGTGCCAGTCCCAGCAGTGACCCCTGAGGGACCACTCGCCACCAGGCTGTCCCTGGCCACGGAGCCATTGTCAAAGACCAAGTTGTACCTTATTGTGCATGTGCACATCTCCCAGTGCATTCCATGAGCACTGTGACTCCAGATCAGGGAAGGATTAACCCCTTGGACTTGTAGAACTAGAAGAATTCTGGACTAAAAATGGAAGTCATAAATCCTTTTTTTTTTCTTCCTTTTTTTTTTGGGTGCAGAGTACAAAAAGACTGCATTCTCCTCTTTTCCATCTTTGCTTTACTTTTTTATCCATTAAAAAATGTTGAAAGATTCATCACTGCATGTTCTTTGAATATGGGCAGATAGCCCCTTGGCAAAAAATTAAATATACACTAAAAAAGAATTAATATTGAAACAAATAAGAATCAAGTCAGCAAAAATAAATTCAGCTGGATTCTCCTTTAGTATTTCATAAAAGGAAATTTCAAGACCAAAGTCAATAAAACCAATAAAAACTAATAAAACTTCCCTCTCACATAACTTGGCCTATGCAGCTTAACTACATAGCATTTCACCCCTGTGGAACTGCCTAAGATGAGGCGTGTCATTTCAAAAAGGACTGCAGACAGGAGCTGCAGCTTTTGAGAAAAGTATGCAGATGCAGGGATTCATATTCCTAGATTAAATTCCCATCTTAAAAAAGACATTGTAGAAAGCTCAAATTCCAACCAAAAATAACAACAATAAAAGAAAATTACACTCAATTCTTCCAAAAATAGAGCAAAATAAATTTCGCATCATGCGTTAAAATACTCACAGCAATTTCCAGTGGAAGAAGGATTCACAGATGTCGATACCCTGCGGTTCGTCGTGGGTGGGGTTGCCAAGGTTGTGGAAGGGAGGGGATGGGAGGTGTTGGCGGCGGGCTCAGCTGTTGTCCTGCTCCCCTGCTCCGTGGTGGAACTGTCCCCTTCTGCAGGAGGAGTGGTGGCAGTGCTGCCTGCAGAGGCCGTGGCTGTGGAGGACAGGGGGGTCCCCACGGGGGATGAAGTGTCCGTCCCCTCCACGGCGGCCTGTCCCTGCGTGGGGAGCATGGAGGGGTGTGCAGGCACCCGTGTCCCCGTGCTGGGTGGATGGCTGGACTCGGTGACACCTGAGGCAGGAGAGGTGATGGAGGCAGAAGCCACTGGGTTACTGCTGGCTGTGCTGGGAGCTGGGCTGGCTGTCACCTCTGCTGTCCCAGTGCCTGACTGCACACCAGCAGTGGAGAACACGAGGGCCGTGGACGGCTGGGATGTGGTGGCCGGGGGCATCCCAGTGGTGCTGCTGGTGCTGCTTTGCTCCAGGCTGGGACTCCCAGCTGGGATGGCCACGGAAGAGGTGCCAGAGGTGGGAGGCAGTGGGCTGGAGCTGGGTGTGCTGGGAGATGGGCTGTTCATGATGGGCTCTGCTGTCACAGCGCCCGGCTCAGTGCCCGTGGTGCCAGCAGCGGAGCGTGGAGAGGAGAACACGAGGGCCGTGGATGGCTGGGATGTGGTGGCTGGAGGTGTCTCAGTGGTGCCGCTGGTGCTGCTTTGCTGTGAGCCCTCAGGAGAGGAGGAGGAGGAGGAGGAGGAGGAGTGGCTCGCTGTGGCTGAGCTGAGGGACAGAGGAGAAGCAGTGCCACTCCCTGCGCCCGTGCTGCGGGTGGCGGTGCCAGGCCCTGGTGCTGGGGATGCTGGGCTCGCTGCGCTGCTCCTGGCAGACATCCCGGGTGAGATCCCTTCCCACGCTGGTGCTGTGGGTGCAGTGTCCGTCCTCCCTCCTCCACCCACCACCCTCATCGTGGAGGGGGACAGGAGGGTGGTGCCCAGGAGGGACAGGGCTGTCTGGGTGCTGGGCTCTGCCACAGAGGCGCCTGAGCTGTTTGCAGCTGGGCCGGTTCTGCTGTCACTGTTGGTGCCCCTCGAGACGTTTACGTGGCTCTCAGGGTTGGCAGTCGTTGTGTCACTTCCCTCTAATGCCATTACGGTCCCGGTACCTGTCAGAATGTCACAAATGTGGATTAGGGATTGTTGCTTTGTAATTCTGGGAAGTACTTTAATCGTCTGCCAAGCGTAACGTGGTGCTTGTGTGAAAATTCACTCAAAGTTCTCATCTTCATTGTTATTCCTCTCCTTCCTCATTTCCAGTCTCACACTTTTGTAGCTGTTCCGTAACTACCACTGAATTTCTGACACTTCCTTTTCCATTTGCATAAATTTGAGGAGATCGTACCGATTTCCTGGTGATACTTTTTTTTTGTATAAATGTAGAGATTTATATCAGCTTTCTATTCCTAGTTACATATTTTTTCAATTTTTCTGTTCTTTTCTTCTTGTAAATATTATTTCATTTACAGTTAGGAAAGAGTTTAGTTGTGGACTCAGCAGTGTTAAGTTTAAGGTTGGACTCAATGTTCCTGAAGGTCTTTTCCATCCTAAATGATTCTATGATCCTATGATTGCTCTAAACTAAAATTCCTAGACAATTAACAGGAAAACTAAAAATTTTAACAGAATAACAGAATGCATTTTTCAGCTTAATTTTCTCCTTACTTATTTGTGTATATTTTATAATTTCAATTTCTTTATTTTGCAAGGCAATTATTCCTTTCCTAATTGCCTTCTGTCAGGCAGGAGAGAAAAATTTTTCTGGGGTATCTTTCTATTGATGTTCTAAATCATAATAATCCTGGGTGAAAATTCACTGCCTTCCATGTTTACATCTATTTCTAACTACGAATAAGTTGTCAGTCCTGTAGTTCCCAAGTGAGAAGGTGACAACATTTCTAACACTCCCAAAGTTTCTTTAAAAGGAAAACCAGGGCCTTTTTCCGCTGTGATTAAATAGTCAGGCTAATTTGGGCTTGTTTAATTTACTTGATTGGGTAATTCAACTTTGATTTTGAAGAGAGGCTTTGTTCCTGCTGAAAACACAGACATGCTTCTGTCTTCTGTCAATTTTACTCCTTAACAACTCTTAATTACTATCCTGGATCTTTGGGTTTGGCTGTAGGAAACTTAGAGGATTCTCAGACAGGGAGTACTGGAGTAGCTCTATCAAATTCTTAAGAACCACATTAATTAACTACTTCTGACTCTACTCCTCTGTAAAATGAAAGTGGTATTTTCATGTCATTTGGTGTCTACATAAAAACTTGTAATGTAACAATACATATTTTGCACAATTTTTCTCACAGACTGATAGCTTTTTTTTTCATCCAAATACAGTTTGAATTGTAAGACCCTGTGCTTGTATCCCTCAGGTTTTTAAGAGCAGGTTTTGATCAGTCAAGAAGCTTGTGCTCATCCGCACTGAACAACATGAAACCAGACATTAAAATAATGCAGCCCTCTGAATTTCTAGGCTTTGTTTTAAAAATCTCTTGCAGTGCAGTGAGAACACTGCACAATTAATACAACCTAATCCATGCTCTTTTGTGTGTCTTTTCCTAAAGAGTCTTTCAGAGGAGAAAAATTGGCAAAATGCATCATTCACAACTAAGCTTAGGGATAAAAGAAGTCATAAAATCTGGTCAGACACTGCATGTTTCTTCTTTTAGATGAGTTTTCTAAATATTTTGTTCTCATTCTTTTGCCTACTTACAGCTTTATATCCCTACTGAAATACCTGCTGAAATCCTACGCACTCAAGCTAAATGAAAAAAAAAAACAAAAACACAACTCTGTAAATATTTCATGTTACTGGATTTTATATTTATTTTTAGCAGCCCCCCTGCCCTGGATATCATTTTGAATGTTTCTCAAGGGCATCCTCTAAACGTATAGCTGTGGTAAATAATCGAATAGATTTTTACTTACAGAGAACAGCAGAGAGGATGAAACACCAGAGGTAATTCCGAGTGCCCATGCTGAGCCTTCCCCTCCTTGCAGTGCTCGTCCCGTGCGTGACAGTGACATTTTGAATGGAACACTTTGGTCATTTAAACAGGGGCGAGGCTGTGACGTCCCTCACGCACACTGGGACGGCAGCCAGTGCAATGAAAACCTCACACCTGACCTGTTCTGTAATAAATTCCAAGGTTTTCTGTTGAAGCATGCTTGCTTTTCCTTAGTGGAGCGAGGTCTGAGTGTGATCCAAAGGTGAGGCAAAGACAGGAAGGATTTAGTGAGGAGTCCACCACATCTCAACACCCTTCTGTTCAGGGTGTTCAATAAGTGAAATGTTTTAACAGCCTTGGGTCTGGGCAATGCATGCCTAAGATCCAGAACTGAGGAGCCTTGGGTCCAAAAGTCTTGCCCTAATCAGTAGATACATCTTTTTTCCTCCTTATTTTCCTGTTTTATTAATTATTTAGGAGCAAATGTTTAAGTATTCAGTCCTAACTTGCATTTCTATTGGAACAACAAATTGCTAGAAGTGCTCCAAACAGATGCCAGTCCTTGGTTCTGCAATACTGTAAAGAGACTGGAGTCGTTGTAAATCTCCATTATTTCACTTCTTTGAAGCAGGTGGAAAACACTGGATGACCAGGCCTGTCATTCTTAACTGAGTTTATCCCCATTTTATTTAGCAGGTAAACTCCTCCTAACTCTAAGCAGCTGCCATGGACAGTCCCTGCTGGTCACCAAATTTGGGTCACAGCTGTAACTCAGTGATGTCAAACCTGCCTCTGTGTGCCTGGGGCTCACCAATGACTTAAACATTCACATTTCGTCATATTTTTAATACCCTGCCCTGCCTGAGGTTTATAGTGGTAAAAGTCTTCATTAACTCATTTTCAGAGAGATTTCTTTTCCAGTCACACTGTGTGAGAGGAATGTTGTCTGGAGTAGGGTGGGGTGGAGTGGAGTGGGGCAGAGCAAGGCCTGAAGAAGGGGGATCATTATTTACGTAATTCTTTTTAAAGTTTTTTATTGGTCTGCACGACCTGGTACATCTATAACTATATAAATTCCAGATTTTGCTTCAGCAGTTGTTTTCTAAAATTGGTTTCATTTCAATTTTACTCTGACAGGGAAGTAAGACAAAGAAAAATATTCCTTGAAATGAACTTAAGGGCATTGTTCTCTGGTGTGAGGCAGCAATTTCAGCTTTGTGCCTTGTTTGATGTAGAAACTCCTGACGCAGTCAGGTCTTTTCTGAGCAATCACTTGTTTACAGATCTAACTGGAATTCTTAAAGAGTAAAAACGAGCCACTTCCTCTTGCATAAATAATTGGAAATCACGTTTTCCTTTTACTTAGGAGGCCAATGTCTTCAGACTTCTCTGTCTTGGAGTGCCATAAGACCAAAACCAGTCTCTAATTGATGCTCATTTGGGAGCTATGGTGGTATAATTCCCCAAACCAGGGCAGTGTTTGACCCTAAGCCCCTTCCCTGACCTCCACAGGTCCTACTCAGGTGCAAATAACCTTCGGTGCTCTTGCAAACTATACAGGACTGGGTGGGATATGCCACTCCCTACTTTCTGTGAAAGGATTTTCTGTGAAATGACAGCCACGGAAAATGGGCTGCAAAGTCTATCAAGTCAAATTTTTAATGATCTTGGAATCACCACTGGTTTTTAGTGTGTAGTGACACTTCACTTGTGTGAAAGGAAAAGTCTCTCACGAACCACAAGAACAAGTTCAGATTTAGCAGTACAAGCCCATTTTTACTAACACACAGCAAACGACATACAGCATTAGAAAAAAACCCAAAATTCTCCTTTTTTTTACAGGAAATAGCCACAGCAGAGGGGCTGGATGTTGCATCAGAGCCTGTGACCAGGGCTGAGGTTCAGATAAGCTCCTCTGTTAGGCAGCCCCAACTCCACAGTGTCTCTTCTTTCACCTTGACAATGCCCCCAAACCAAACTGATTTTTAATTCAGCTTGTCACATACGTCGCAAGAAAAGTTGCTTTCTGGTAAACACAGAACAAGTTTTGCCACATGCCTTACAGGTAAGAGACTTCCCAGTATGAAACTGGTGACCCTTCTCAAATATTTTAAGTGCCTTGTGACTCATCTCACCACCCTATAAACTCGAGATTTAAATGATCACTTACTTCTTACGTTTATTTTTCGAAGATGCTGAGGAAACTCAGGTTTCACCTAGAGTTAGAAGGTGAAGCTACACAAGGAAATAAAAAGATTAAATGACATCAAGTTCACTTGCAGAAACCTTTGGATGATCAAAGACTCAGGACTTTAAAAAAACCTCTTTAGATACTATTTCCATCTGCTTAAGAATACATTGTTAAAAGCCTGTGTTTGCCAAGGGTTTAACTCCTCAAAACAAACAAACAAACAAAAAAAGAAAGATGAAGCTAAAAGAAATACAGAGGGCAGCTGAATTGGTGAAGGCAGTATCTTTTATTAAATCAAAGAATACAATGTGGAGAAAAACAAAATTCTTGTGGGCTTCTAATCCCCTCAGCCAACTTGAATCAGAAGCATTAAATGCTGGGGAGAAATGCTAGTGACAGCTGAAAAGTAAACAACCCCTTCTGAGGCACTCAGTTTTCTCATCTTCCCCCCTGCCAGCCATCCCCAAACACTCCCAGATTCTCCCTTGTCCTTTTGTGAGTCAGAGATGGAATTTCTTGGAGAAATCACAGTTTGGGGGAAGGGAATAATACTGGTTTTAAGTTCTTTTATCCTGCTGTCTTACCGAACTTAAAATACCCAAGAACTTCCAAAAGCGTGTCAGTACTGTCAGTGAGGATGGGTATTGCTCTGTGGGTGTTGGGAGTGAAAGAAAAAGGGGTTTTTAGGCAGGAATTGCACTTCCCATGCGTGTAAGAATGCCTGTAAGTTCACACAACTGTCATTGGTAAAAATCAAAACGTGTTTCATCATTTTAAAATAACACAAAAGGGGCTGTGTAACCAACCTGTGCCCGTAAGGAAATGCTGGTAGGTGAAATAGCTTTAGTTAGGAGCAGGAGGGACCTGTGCTGTCACAACGTGTGGTCACAATGTGGATTTCAAACACTCAAACCCTCCCGCCTTCTACAATCACTCCAGATTACTGTTGTTGTAATTTTCTTTGTTTTCATTATTATTCTTAATACTGTTGTTGTATTTATAATTTCCATACTAGCTGTGGGTCAGTGACATTCCCAGCTGCCATCCTGCATTTCTTACTCCTACACTTGTGTAAGAAGTGCCCTACCACTGAATTTTCTCCTCAGTGTCTCGGGGTGTGATCCTGATTTCAGAGGGCTCAGCCCCCCTGAGCAAGGCACAGCTGCATTGTTCACTGGGTTTGTTTCTCTATCAGCCTATTATATATTAACTCAGGACTGTCTCTTAGGTTTTTATTTAATGTTTGCTCTCTCATTAATCATAAATCACAAGATTCTCCTTTGTCCATAACTGCTTCCAGAAGAGCTACCTTTTGTTATTTCAGTGCCAGGGAGAATGTGAAGTTTTTGTCAACATCGCTCCTATTTTCAACTAATTCATGCATTTCTAATTTGGTGTGATTTCAAACAGCACAGGTATGATAAATCCCAAAAGCCCCCAAACATTCAAAGTGTTTGGCTTTAAATGTGCACTCAAAACTTACTGGTCATGAGGGTTTAAAACGTTTCAGAGGAAACAAAAGTATTTCTGATTAAAATTTAATCAGATATAAGGAAATCAAATTGTATTAACACTGGGTGTTCAAAGAGTATAAATTTTCTTGACTAGTGACCTAAACAGCACATCCTGTTCCAACAGTGACCCTGCTCCCATTTCATCCATACTGAAGACCTGGTTAAAAGAAGATCCAAAACTCAGTCCAACCAGGCTAAGAAAAGTCATTCTTTTTTCTTGGGGGAAAAAAAAAATATGGAGAAATAAAAAGGAAAGAAACAACGTCCAAAAGTACCTCTATTTGCCTCCTAGATTCAGTGAATTTGAAGTTCATGTCAAGATACTTTTTGATGTGTTCTATTGCTTGAAAAGTTGCACAGAAGAAGAGGGAATGCTGAAGACCTGTGTTTCTACAGGAGCTGGAAGTTTTAAATAAACATGTGTCATCAAACAAGAAGCTCCAGGCTGGCCAAATGGGTTTCCTAGAAACGATTGCTGTTTACAGCTGGCAAAGCACAGTTCCTTCTGTGGAGGACTGACGAGGCCTGGTGCTGAGCCACAAAGGTGATGAGCGGGCTCTGACTAGCTCTGATTAAATGAAACCCACGTTTTCCTTCCCAGCCTTGCACTGGATTACCCTGAGAAGAGAGAACAGAAGAGGAATCAAGTACAAAATACCAGGACAAACAGAACAGATAAAGAATCAGAGATGCAGCTGAAACAAATTATTTCCCACGGGTCACAGTCCAGCTTGGAATCCCCGAGGCTTCCAAGCAGGCATCTCATGGATTTGTCAAAGTGCTCTGGAAATAAGGGTGGCAAAAACAGGGGGAATCTTTCTGTGCAGGAGAGGAGTTTGGAAGAGGGGAGGTGTGGTGTGCATTTGGGCAGCGTAAAAAGCCAAAAGCACAACATCATCAGAGGATGCTGCTACCTCACCCAGCAGCGTTGTACAGAGAGGGAGCTCAGCTAGGAGCAGCCAAGGTGGCTCTAGAACCAGACCTAGGAAAGCCCTGGTAATCCCCATCTTTACTAATTACACCATGCCATTTCTGTGACTTCATTAGCCACTTCTCTTTACTTTCTTCTGTGCTGTGCATTTGCATTAGTTTGCCCTGTCAGGGAATAAAGCTGTGTAGTCCCCATTAGTCTGGACAGGAAAACGAAGAGACAATCACTCCAGAGAAGAAATCCCAGTCCTCCACAAAGCAGCATCACCAACACAACATTTGCTGCTGGAACATATTAAAATACCCCACTGGCAGAGAACAAACACCCACATTAATCATAGATCACAGCTGAAAATAAAGAAATTAGCTGTGGGTTCCAGGGTACAATTCAAGAGCACTGAGCCAGGGATTGTTGCCAACAGTAAAACTATAAATTCAGTAACCACAACTCTGATGCTCTGCATCAACCCCTGTGGTCAATTATTTTATTTCACCTGTAGATATTGGAGCAAAGAATTCATTCAATAAGCACCTTTTTCTACAGGTGTTTCAGGGTGTTTCTAAGAAGAGTATTTTATAATTCACTTTTTCCCCTTCCCAGCCTTAGCCCACAGAAGCGAGCCGCAAAATTTTGAAAATTATTTGGGCTCAGCATTAAGAAAAGTAGCAGTAGGTGTGAGAGCCACGGGAATCACTGTGTTGTTTCAAGACTCTGAACCTAAACCTCAAGACTCAGAATGTCACCACTCTCCAAAGAGCTACTGAAATGAAGGGTTCTGAAAAAAATCTTCAGCCAGAAGGAAAGTTCTGGTTGCATTAAGGCTGAACAGTCTGGTTTTGACTCTTACCCGAATTTAAACACTTTGATTTCCCAACTGTGTAAAATGGCAGTTTTATCTAAAATACACAATTATAAGGGCAAAGTAAAACTTATATGACAGTATTTTGGGATGAAGTGTTGTGATAGGTTTTCCATGATAATTCCAGTGAAATCAGTATACTTCTCAGGGAGATTTTCTTTTCATGTAAACAGATTTTCTTTTTCAATAATCTGTTCTCTCAGGAAAAAAAAAAAGTAATTTAACACCTTTCAGTGGAGTAATTTTTTGCCAGTGACTCCTCCATGTTGATCATTTTCTTTGATATGATTTAGGTAACGACTGTGCAAGAAAACTTTGCTCCATCTCAGGTTGCCTTTTTTCATACCTACACCCTTTTCATTGTGAATCATTTGTTTTGCTACAACACAATGCAACAAATATTATCACAGCCAGGATCAGGATTCCAGACTTCCATCACCTTTTTCAAAGGGCTGAGGTTTAAAAAAACAAACAAACAAAACTGTTTTTTCTAGAAATGAGAAGTGAAAAAGAAAAGGAGGTGCCAAAAGTTCATCCTTAGCATGAACATCACTAAATAGAAACTGGGGACTGCTCCTGGGCCCCAAGGCCAGAGACAAAACCTGGCTGAAGTTACACTGCTTGGAGCTCATCCCTCTGTAGCAGGTTTGTCTGGGAGAGAACCAGGGAGTGAGCTGAGAGTTGAGCACTGTGAGACATCAGAGGTTCATGGCATCAGATCTCTCCCTGGCCCTCGATTTTTTAGCAGCACAGACGTCACTGGGGAGAATGTGTTCACTCTTTTCGTTCAGAGAAGACTCTTGCAGAAGCTTTTCTCTGGTTTTTTTTCCAAGGAAAGGCTCCAATCCTAAATTTTCCATTGTCTCACTGACAGGTGCAAGATCTAAAAGATTCAGGGCCAGAATCAGAAGATGAGACTATGTCCGGGGAGACACAATAAAGAGGTTCTTACACCTGCCAGGTTCAGCAGAAAGGAGGAAATGACATTGATTTATTTACATTATCTCATTCTTATACACGTCCCAACTCCACCAGGGATTGGAGAGCATGTCACTTCCTTCTCCATCTCACTGGAGAAGAAAGGTGCTCATCAAAGTTCTCTTATCACAAAAGGAATGAAAACAGAAAATACCGTTAAGTAAACATTGGCTATTATTTACATAAATCTGTGTGAAAGAATCTGACTCCAAGGTTAAAAACAGAAGGCTTACAAAAACCAGGGCAACATGAGACCATCATGGCTGAAATGTATTTGTGCTGAGGGTATGTGGGGATCTCTTTTGGCTGAGGACTGAATGCTGTTCATTAATTGGTTGTTGTGCTAAGTAAGTGATTTCCTTCCAAGAATTCACTCTCTACATTTGAGTTAACCAACTGTGTGTAGCAGCCAAATAATTCCTGTTTGAGCAGCCTTGGAATCCAGTCTGGGTTGGATCCCTCTGCTCAAATAGCACCAGGGCAGTGGAGATGCTCCCTGCTGAACATTCAGGCAGAGGGGCTGATGCTCACTAGCCCAGTCTGCAGAGGAACACAGGCAGGTAGTTTAAATTTTCTTCCACTAGTTCAGTTTTTCTTTCACAAAGAATTACGACTTTTGCTCACTGGCAGCACGGCAGTTGCAGCCTGTTTTTCTAGACAGGTATCCCTCGTAGAGAATCATCCCTGGAAAAACCTGGGATTTATCCTTAAACACTCAATTATCCTTAAATCCTGGTATTTGTTCTTAAAAACAGTAAATAAATGAAAGCGTGGATCAGGTAAATGACAACATAATGAACATCTTCAAGGCAGCGAGCAAATATAAAATGAGATAGTAGGTATGTAATTATACAAATATGAATATTGCATGCAGTATAACGCACATCACCCTGAAGGTGTGCACAACATAGAATCACGGAAAGATTTGGGTTGTGAGGGCCCTTAAAGATCATCTCATTCCAACTCCCCGCCATGGGCAGGGACACCTTCCACTGTCCCAAGGTGTGCAGAGCCCCATCCAGCCTGGATGTAGAGTTACAGACATTTCCACCTCTAAAATGACACAGCCTGACTCCCCCACTCTCTGCCTGTCCTCAGCACCACAACAGAATGTCAGTGCCAATTACTGCAATTAGCCACAAAGTTTATTCCATGAATATGTGGATTATTGAATGATTCTACTGCTTTTTTCTCACAATGAAAAACAGTCCCAACCTTTGGGTACTTAGAAAAAAACCATTAATTTCCTGTAATGAGTGCTCAGTATACCTGGCATGGCAGCACAATCCCTTTTTGTGCTCCAAAGCCTCACAAAAAACGTCCCTACACAACAGACAGGTGTGGGGACAAGAAGCTGGCGACGTTTGTGAATAGGGTACAGAGAGCTTCAACAGCCGTGTTTGCAAACACCCTATTCGTTTGTGAAAAGTGTTTTAGCTTCAGATGACCTTAGGTTTGCCTGTGATGTTGCTCTGGGGCAGCTCACAGACATCAAGCTCCTTTCTAGGGTAATACAAGGGCCAGGTGGGCTCATCTCCCCACTGTTCCACTGCATCATTTGTGAGAAACACTGCTCCTGTTCCAGCATCATTTGTGAGAAACCCTTTTGCAAGTCAGATATGAAAACAACGAGGGCTTAGCTGGAATGCAAATTATTCTTCTGGGGCCTGCCAGCATTAATGGGAGGAGGGTGGGACCCATATTCTTGTTTTGTTTCACTTCAGGACTGAATATAATGGAAGGCTCTGTTTCCCTGTCACTGCCTTCCTCTGAGGGCTCCAGCGGGAGATCAGTGACTAAGACTTGTCCTCTGCTGTTATTTTTTTCTGTCTCAGTTCCTTAGAATGCTCTTTTCTTTCCTCACTTTAATTTGGTCTGGTTTGGTCTCCAGAGGGATGTTAATTCAGTAATTTTCTAGCCTAGACTCTGACTTTGGAGACTTTCTCCTCCATCAGCCTGATCTCTCCATAGCTTTCAAAATAAACACAGGATAAGCTGGCACGTTTATCTAGCAAGAAAATACCCAGAAACAAAGAAATTAAGCTAATGATTCCTCTCTAAAGCACCACTTTTTTAAATGACTCACCACAAAACAAATCTTCGAATTCCTGCATGAGCCCTGCAAAGGAAATAAGTGTGAGGAACTGCAAACCGGGGCAGTGGAGGGGCAGCCCCAATCTCTGCTCTCTCTGATCAGCGACAGGGCTTGAGGGAATGGCATGAAGCGGTGTCAGGAGAGGGTTAGGCTGGATTTAAGGAAAAGATTCGTCCTTCAGAGGGTGTTTGGGCACTGGAACAGCTCCCCAGGGAATGGTCACAGCAGCAAGGCTGCTAGAGCTCCGGGAGTTTGGACAACGCTCTCAGGGATGCACAGGGTGGGATTGTTGGGGTGTCTGTGCAGGGCCAGGAGTTGGACTGGATGGTCCTTGTGGGTCCCTTTCACTTCAGGATATTCTGTGATTTAATATCTCAAGCGTAGAGTGCATAGGATGACAAGAGATCTATGATCACTAGCAAACAAAACAATATTTAAAAAATTAAAAATATCTACTCAAGTCTTCCAAGCTCGTGTTGACATTGGCAGTCACTTGATTTCAATGCCTAAGGATTATGAAATAATCTTGAAGTTTGCATCTCTACAGCAGCTTCCATTTGAGATTTTCAGAACGTTCTGGAAACATGATTTGGCTACACTTCATAATTCACCTGCCCCGGGGGTTTCTCTGAGATGGATTTCCCTGGTTTTATTAACAAAGAAATTTAGTGGTTAGATATCTGGCTCGAGTACTTCCACAAAGATTTCCTGAAGACTCTGGATATCACTCCTTAGAGACTAAAAATCTGCCCACATCTGGAACAGAAAGCTTTCACATCAATCAGTGCAGCAGACCAGTTGGTACCACAACCCTTGAAGAGCTGGAGTGTTGAAGTTGCAAGCACTTTGAAAACTTTCTATTTCCCTGAAGACAGCTTAAAACCCAAATAAATTTAAGTGATTAAACAATGTGGGGATATGTATTCTATTTATTTACTTTATGGCAGCAAGGTTGGTTGTGGAGAGATGTAGGTGGACAGAAATAGAGGAGCTTTAGGAGTATAAAATGTATTTCCTCAGGAAGGGAAGAAATGGTTTCCTCCTGCTAACTGGAGTACTTTGAGATACATTGTCCATGTACACGTTTATTGCTTATTCTCCATCTGTCTCTCTGATCAACAGGTTTCTGAAGGTGAACGAAAATCCATGTGCAAAATAGATTGGGTGTGGAGGGTGGTAAGTGCCCCTTTGTGTGGAACATAAGGGGAGGTGAAGTCACTGAAACGAGAAAACATCAGAGCTGAGGTTTTCATGACATGTGTGTCCTCACAGGTGCAGCACAGAGAAAATACATAAATATATGCACACGTGAAATATAAACCACACAGGCCTCTAGCTGCTGGTAAGCAATTTCCTTCTCTGTGATGTGACATGTGTCACCGCATGGGAGATGTGTTACTGCGTGGCATAAAAAACCCCATAAATATTTCTCAGAGCAGTGGCTGGGTGTTTTGCACACAGCTTGTTTCTTCCACTGTCCCTTACTGCGCTGTGAGCCCCTTGGAGCAGGGACAGTCGTGTCCTACAAAGGGTCAGCACCAAGCACAGGGACTCCACTGCCAGTCTACCTATTAGCGACCACTTATTAGTGTTCTTTG
>VYXC01002300.1:199023-227068 GCA_013397175.1 Platysteira castanea
GGTGCCCAGAGAAGCTGGGGCTGCCCCATCCCTGGGAGTGTCCAAGACCAGGCAGGATGAGGCTCTGAGCAGCCTGGGATGGTGGAAGGTGTCCCTGGTCATGGCAAGAGTTGGAACTGGATGATCTTTGAGGTCCCTTGCAACTCAAATCATCAGTGATTCTCTGATTCTGTGATACCTTTCTGTTCAGCACTGCTGTGTAACAGGGATGGGGGAAATTGTGCTGGTGGGTGAGGTGAAAGGGAAGGGGAGACAAGCCAAGGGAGGAGCCCCTCCTTTATTGTGCAATCCTGAATCCCCACATCACTTTGCAATGTTAGTAGCTGGGTGCAAACTGCCTTCTAACCTGAGTGACTCAAACAGCAGGTGGAAAAAATTTATGGGGACACATTTGCATACATGTGTAAAAGAAAAGTGCACACTTCAGATATTCAAAGAAAAACAGTAATTCAACTACTCTTCAAGTATATTTCCCTATAGATTTCTTATTTAACTGCAGGATTTGTTGGCTGAGCTGAAGTATTTCCATAAACCTGCCTCCAATTTTCACTACAGGTGCTGTCCAAACAAGCAACCCCACCTGAGAGCTGATGTCAAGTCTCTAAAATTAACCCACAAAGGTCAGAACCTGCATTCATTTGAGAACAAAAAAAACGCCGTTGCCATTTCTGACCTTATCACTGCAGATCTGTGTTTGCTTTTTCTTCAGCACATTCTTTTCTCCTTGTTCCTGGGTGTGAGTGCCCCATGGCCCAGATGGAGAGCAGGATTGTGAAGGGCTTTTCCCATTGTCCATTACTGCCATGGCACGCTGTGGCTGACTGCCCTGGGGTGAGGTAAACGTGAGGGATGAAGGAGGGGACCAGGACTGCACTACTGTGTCTGGGGAGACACAATAAAGACGCTCTCACACCTGCCAGGTTCAGCAGAAAGGAGGAAAATTGATGGATTTATTTACATTATCTCATTTTTATACACGTCCCAACTCCACAAGGGATTGGAGGACATGTCACTTCCTTCTCCATCCCACTGGAGAAGAAAGGTGCTCATCAAAGCTCTCTTATCACAAAAGGAATGAAAAACAGAAAATACTGTTAAGTAAACATTGGCTATTATTTACATGAATCTGTGTAAAAAAAATCTAACTCCATAGTTAAAAACAAAAGGCTTACAAAAACCAGGGCAACACACTACCTGAGAGGAGTTTTGGAAAGAAACCACGGCTCGGTCACAGCCCAGCTCTCCAAACACAAGAAGGTAGATCCCAGCTAGAAACAGAGCACGTCCCCCTGGCGTGTTCGGGTGATGTGCTAAAATTTGTCTTTGCTCTACTCATGTTATAAGCACTTGGGTTTGTGCTGTGATGTGCAGACACTTAAAAGCTTTTTTTTCCCTGTCCCAAATGTGGTTTTGTAAAACCCCTCAGCTCCCTGCTGGGTATGCAGGCAGGATGCTGGTTTTTGGGTCACCTGGGGACAGGTAACCAGATCAGCTCCCAGGAGTGGCAGATCTCTCGGTGAGCAGGACAAAACCATCTCCAGGCTGAACAGCAGGTCTCCATGAGGTCAGGCTGGAAAAGAATCCCATTATCTGTCTATCTCTATAGACAAGCTTGTGGTTTTGCTTGTTTCCTGTGGAATAGCACTGGAAAGCAACACTTTCCCAAACTCATGCCACTTGAAATTAATAGTCATTGTTCTTGCTGCCAATACAGAAATAGAGGGGGTGGAGGGAGGAGCAGCTGGAGGTTCATTATCTGACTGGAAAAACATATTTTCTATCCTAGGCTGGTCTTCTCTCCACTAAGTGATTCATCCAAAGATATTCTTGCAAGATTCCAGAAAGGACTTACTCTTACCCCATGAAGCCTGGGATTTGACTCGTGGCTGGCTCTCCAAACTCCCTTAGCATCCCAAAGCTTTTCCTCCTTTCTCCAAGTAAACAATATCTTTGCTTTTCTGCGTATAAAAGAATAAAATCAAGGAGAGTTCTGGTTTTGTTGAGATTTACCACCCAAACTCTGGTTTCTTGACACCATGGGTGGGTTCATCTGGCTGGTACAGTGGATTTACCAGCTACACTCCAGCCTTGTGAGAACTCAGCATTGTGGTTTTCCAAAGTATTTTCAGCCAAACTGTTGTTGGCTAAAGAGGGAGAGGAGTCTATCCCAGGTGAAAGGGGGAAAGAGAAGGAGAGTTTTGAATGAGCAGAAATGAAAAAGCAGTTTTCAGCAGTGGTGCAGTCACACAGCAAGATGCCTCAAGAAGGTACACCTGTAGTGCAGTCTTAATGAAGAAAGTTTCTGTTCCCCTTCTAGCTGGTCAAAACTGGGACAAAAATGAGGAGGGGAAGGACAGAAATAATGACACACCTCATTTATACCTGTCCTTGGCTTGTCCCTCTAACCTGGGGAAATTCCCTGCAGCAACGTGAGGAGAGAGTCAGCAGCTTCGCCAGATGGTTATCAACAGAAGCTGGAACTATAAAAAGACTGATTACATCATCTCTAAGGATCAGTTACAGATAAATTCATCATTGCATATAAATAAGGGAAAGCACAAAACGCAAGCTCATCTGTTGCCCTGGTTTTTGTAAGCCTTCTGTTTTTAACCTTGGAGTCAGATTCTTTTCACACAGATTCACGTAAATAATAGCCAGTGTTTACTTAACGGTATTTTCTGTTTTTCATTCCTTTTGTGATATGACAGCTTTGATGAGCACCTTTCTTCTCCAGTGGGATTGAGAAGGAAGTGACATGCTCTCCAATCCCTTGTGGAGTTGGGACGTGTATAAGAATGAGATAATGTAAACAATAAAAGTCTTTTCTTTCCTTTCTGCTGAACCTGGCAGGTGCAAGAGCGTCTTTATTGTGTCTTCCCAGACACACTCACCCACCTCTGTGAATCCAGTAGTTGGAAGAGCTAAAATACTGCCCACATCATCAGGTCTCCCATCCTCTTTAGGCCACGGGATGCCTCCAGAGATGTCCTGGATGGATGGGCTGGAATGTCTCCCAAGGGTGTGTTCAGGTATATTCCTGAGAGCAGATTCGAGGGCACAGCACAGGAAAAGCTACATGAAGGAAGACTTGCACTGCCCTCTTCTCCAAGCTTTGGGCTTTCACTGCTACCCGAGGTCATCCCGTGAGCTACAGAGCTGCCTTTCCTCTGAGTTCAGCCCATCTGACCATGAATTCTCAAATCCTGCCACTGGCTGCAACAAGAGATGAGTTAGAATAGAATCATAGAATAGCCTGGGTTGGAAGGGACCTTGAAGTTCATCCAGTTCCAAATTTTCCTTCCACTACCCCAGGCTGGTCAGAGCCCCCTCCAACCTCATCTTGAGCACTTCCAGGGATGGGGCATCCACAGCTTCTCTGGGCACCCTGTGCCAGGGCCTCACCACCCTCACAGGGAAGAATTTCTTTCTAATACCCAAACTAAACCATCTCTCCTTCCCTCTGAAGCCATTCCCCCTTGTGCTATCACTACAGGCTCCTGTATAAACCTCTGTATTTGCTCAGTTGAGTGACTCAAGGCACAGAACAGGATCTGTATGAACAGAAGCTATTTCCACTTGAAGAAGCATAGAAATAACTGAGTCTCCAGCTCTGTAAAGAAAGTGATACGGCGTTTGATCTCTGTGGGAATGTGTCATTTGCCACAGGGCAAAGAAAAGAGAAATCCACAGGCAATGTGTATTTATCAGATAAAGGTACACAGTGAGTAGCAACAAACTGAGAAAAGCTGAATTATTGTACATGTTGCTGTTTTAAAGGGAGCACTTGAGAAAGGTGTGGAGGAATGAGTGAAAAAATTCTGTCCTGTGGTCAGAACCACCTGCACAGGCTTAAGAGGGAGTTACAGGTCAGGCATCTCTGGGAAAAATGCTCTTTATATGTTTTGTGTGTGGTCTCTTTATCACATGTGGGTTTCTTGTGCATGGCTCTGTAAATCTTTTTGTCAGCTAAAACCACACTCTGAGAATCTGTGGTACAAAAGAATATGACATATAGTGTGCAGTAATAAATGCATCCTGCCAAGACATGGCAAGCTTTAAAATATGGCATAAATTATAATATTTTGAGAAGTTTGAATTTGAAATATAAGTATGGCCATAACAAGAAAAAAAAACCTTACCAAAACTGAAAACCATTTATTGTTTGCCTGTAAAAAATGTGGGAACCTGTGGTATTGTTGGGACATGCTTTCAAACTACTTTGAACAGTTATTTCTATGTCTTCTTCTGCTTGGTAGATAAACAGCAATAATTTGCCAGATTGCCAAGGAGTTCTCACTGCAGAGTGAAACACTGAGAATGAAACAGGAGTTTCGTTTCAGATCCTGAGCAGCTTCCACCTTCTGCTGGGAAGGAAAATCCATCGGTGCCAAATCATGTGGGAAGGAAGTAATGTGACAAAAGCACTTTGTCCACATGTGACCCAGTGCTGGCTCACCTTGGCGTGTGTAGCACAGCTGCCTCCTCCTGGCTTGGTGATGATGAAATCTGTGAGAGAAAAGGAGGAAATTGTCTTTGCAGTGTCGCACAACAGGGCAAGAATTAAACACAGGAGATTTGTTTTAGGGCTTAGAATCATAGAATGGATTGTGATGGAAGAGACCATAGAAATCATCTGTTTCCAACCCCGTGCCGTGGGCAGGGACACCTTCCACTAGGACAGGTTTCTGAGAGCCCCAGCTAACCTGGCCCTGATCCCTTCCAGGGATGGGGCACCCACAATCTCCCTGGGCAACCTGAGCCACCCTCACAGGATCCTCTGCCTGCCCTGGGTGCTCCCCTACCCTGGCACCAGCACATGGCAAAGCAATGGCAGGATTAGGGGGAAAAAACCCCAAATCCTGCTGGCAGGAGGGAAAATAGTTCCTCTGTGAAAAGTTAGAGGGAGGGCTGCCCTCTCCCTTCAGCAGGAGGAGCCACTCGCTGCCAGCCCAGGGGTCAGGGGCTGCATGGCTGATCCTCACCCAGCGCATCTCCGGGAGGAAGGTGTGTTTCACCAGGTGTGACCTCAGAGGAAGGTGTTTTATCAGCTGCCAGCTTCCTGCTCTCTGTCAGTTCCAATCTCCCTGGGTATCTATTCAAAACAGCTGCTTACAGCTGTACAGCTGTGAGGGGCTGCTTCTGGTGGCTGCAGATCCTCTCCTGGCAAAGCAGGGGCCAAGGGCACCCCTGTGAGCTCCCAGGGGAGAGCTCAGAAAACTGGGGAACAGGGACAGAACATTAACTCACCTGGGTGTGTGCTGAGGGAATTAGGCAGGGCTGCGTTTGCAGGGAAAATGCAGCAAAACTTCCCACGAGATTTTACTTGGACGTATTAATAATGCCAGGTTGGTTTGCCAGGACGCTGTGAAGCACTTATTAACTCCAGCAGCTGTAATTGCAGGTTTTGTGTGTAACTAGACACTCACAGGTGAGCAAACCTGTGCCACTCAGTGTGCAGAGCGTGGCTAAGGGGTTCTGTCAG
Organism: Platysteira castanea; assembly: GCA_013397175.1. NCBI lineage: Eukaryota > Metazoa > Chordata > Aves > Passeriformes > Platysteira > Platysteira castanea. The sequence goes on from VYXC01002300.1 coordinate 204,506, forward strand.
GTGTAGGTGAGCAGGGTCCACCTGGCTCCCCGAGGAAGTGCTGAAATAGAGACGGATCTGTTTGTGTCTTTGTGGAGACTGGGAAAGAAAACAAACTCCAAACAGGTGCCTTTAGAACACAGATGCAATTTGTCCAGCTGACAGTCACTAATACCTGCTCCGAAACAAACAAAAGCTGTACAATCCCAGCAACAATTTAAGGCCTTGTTTAAGCCCTTATTGTGTCTCCTGCTTCATCCATCACCTGCCAAACGCAGCAGGAATTCCAGCAAGAAGCTGCTGTGAAGACTTAACTCAAATACTTGCACAAAGGGAGGCTGTATTTTCACTCAGCACCCCACTTTCAAAAAGCCCAGGCTTTAACCATCACATTAACTCGGAACTGCATCTCTTAATTTTGAATTTCCTTGAAAGAGTTGAGCAGGTGCCTGCACGGGTCTGAATGAAGGCTGCTGCAAGGCAGATGTGTGTCACATCTTGCTTTTGGTGACAAGTGCCTGAGGCAGCCACAGCAGCTGAACTGTGATTTGAGTGGCACTGGTGAACTCAAACTGGTGCTTTGCTGGGGAACTCAAAGCAGCAGGAGCAAAGGTGCACCACACCAAGGCATGGCACAAACCCCTGTTGCTCACAGGGAAGGGAAGACACTCCATTTGTGGTTACAGCAAAGGAAGGCAGTGAGGCAATGGCACAGGCCACCCCAGGCGTTCCTTTCTCTGGTGGGTATGGCTTTATTCCATGAAAATCCCAGTATCAGTTAAGAAACACAATTTTGAGGGAACTGCTAGAAATAACAAACCTGGAAGATGTTAAATATGTATTTTCTCGGGGAGGCCATGCAGCCTCCAATGGCCTGTACTAGGAAATACCAGAAGAGAAACATAAGGACGTGAGAAATGTGTTCTCTTTGGGAGTACTCTCTCATAAGAGAATTCTAGGATACAGGACAACCAAGGTATAGGCCAGGGACACAGCCTGGACATCCTGGCATACTGACTTTGGTTTTCTTAGAAGTCAGGTGAGAGCTGGATGTCCTTTCAGGGAAGAGATTAAACTTTACAAGGTCACACTTCTCACAGATCTTTCCGAAAACACAGGTGCCTTTCTCCTGCTGAAGAGTTCGATGTCACAGCTGTAGCCAAACAAGTGAAAAGGAGGAGAACAGGTAGTCAAATAAATGCTGAGAAACTCAGGAAATTTGCAGCAGTATCTACCGTTTCCTGTGACTAAGTCAGCTGATCTTTATATGGGCTACAAAATGTAATCTCAAACAATTTACCAGCTGAAAATCTTTCTGGGACAATACAAACATGCCCAGAAGCAAATAGCATCTTGTTCAGCTGTAACTCCTGACGTATTCTTTACAAATACAGACAGAGGTGTGGCCCCAGAGCTGCTCTGTAAAAGTTAAAGTTGGACTCTGTAAACATAATGTTCCGAATTCCAGTTCCTCCGTATTTTCACACTTTTGGCTGAGTAACTCAGTGGACACCTTTGCTCACTGGGCAGGTGGGATACAGAGCACAATTAAATGTGCTGGAATAAGCCTGAGAATGCTATTCATATGGAACAGTCAGTAATTAGCCTCTCAAGGCTGGCTCCAGAACAAACACAAGACCCTTCTGTCTGCGTGTACCAATAATAGCTGTATTTGTTCAAAATACTGCTGTGAATCCCTTCCTTCATCTTTTGAAATTGCCAGGTGCCAATAAATGAGAGCATTGTTTGTGGCCAGCATTCTGTGTCAGAGCTCCAGACACTCTGAGAGGCAAAGCCAGACATTCCCTGAGTGGATTTGCAGAGTTTCAGAATTACTGAGCATAAGCCATGAAGAACCCACACTGCCACAGTTTTATTGAAGAGAACACATTCCCAAGCACACTCCCAAGGATGAGGTGATGCTGTTTGCTGGAATGATTATACCTAAATGAAAATCCTACCCAGAGTCTCTGTCAGGAAGGCAACTTCTCCTTGGAAGCTTCAGAGTCACCTTCACAGCCCTGGAGGGAGCGAGGTTTTTGGGATGGATTTGTGTCAGCCTGCTGAGAATGCAGCTCCTCATTTCCTACTGAAACTTGTCTGATCTGCTTCCCAATCCCAGTGAAAGTAACTCCTTAATGCCACCATACCTGGAGGTCCCATGCACTCCTCAGTGCTTGTATCAGTTTTTTCCTTGGATTTTCCCAAAGCCTCCATCCAGGGGAGGAAAGAGTAAAAGTTCCACACAGCTATTTGCCAAGTATTCACTGCATCAGCAATAAACTAATCAAAGCTTATTTTCTCTTCTCATTTTCCTTAGGTTCTGATCCTCCTCAGAGTTACCTGTAGCAAAACCAGACAGCAAACAACTCAGAGAAAATCAACTGCCAAATGATTGTGTTCTTTACGGGCTTAAACAGAAATGTTGTGGGAGACAAATGCCACGTTTTGAAATTGATTACTTCTGTAGAAAAGCAGGAAAATGAGAAAATCACTGTTTAAATAAAGGTTTATTACTTCACGTGTGCCTACAAATACTTGTAATTTTCCAGAAGGCATTAAATGTTTTTATATGGGAGAAAATTGCCTAGGAAAAAACAGTTTTACTAATATTTCCTCTGTAAGGACAGGGAGAGGAAAAAGGAAAAGGGTGAGCTCAAATTCATCTCTCTGTACTGTAAAATTGCAGTATTCCTAAATGTGCTTAACTTTCTCTAACACACACCTAAAACCACACAAAGGTAGTTTGATAAAACTGATATTTTTTCATTCCTTACAGTTATTTTTTCAACAAATCCAGTTTCTAGGCAGAAACACTCATTTACCCTGACCATCCCAATTCTTTTAGCCTTCATCATAGACAGGATGGAGCACCAGCTGATTTAAAGAGAATATTGTGAGTGGATGTTTTGAGATCCATTGCAAGCCTTGCACCAGGGATTTATTAGTGGAACTTCCATACAGAATTTGAACTTCATTGCTCTGCTCTTTTCCTTGCCATCTCCAAATATTCTGGCTTTTTCTCGATTCTTCCTTTACATTTGTGCTATTATTGTTTCTAGTGTATAAATATTTGTGCTAGGTCTCTGAAACTCTTCTTTCTGTGGATTTCAGAGGGAAGATCACTGGGGAAAGCAGGGCAGGAGAGGCAGGGAAGGGAATTTTCTGCCTGTGGATCAGGGAAGCCATCAGGCGGCTCTCTGCTCCAGGCTTTTGACTAAATCATAGCCATCATCATGATTTTAGATCAATTGCAGCCAAACTTTTTCAGTTCCCTTAACTTGTTTCCTTCCGTGGCCTGCAAGAAAACTTTCCAAGCAGGCATTAAAAACCTGGCTGCTTTATATTTTAATGGACGAGGAAATTTTCCACTTATCTCAGCTTTTTCCCAGCCCCACTGGGACCAGAATTTGGCAGCATTACAACAGGGGGGAAAGGAGTAGGGATGAGTGTTTTGCCTCAGGTGCCAGCAGTGCTGTGTTCTCAGGGGACAATGGGGACATCAGACACGCACACCACTGGCCTGAAGTGGTTCTTAGGAAACAGTGGGAGAAATCAAAACTAAGTCTTCATTTCTACGTATTTTTCATCCATTTTTAAAAATAATTATTTACAGCCAGTGCTTCGTTGAAAGGACAAAATATGGGCAGTGCCAAATTGGAAAGGGAAAAAAAAGCAGCACAGGAATCTGAAAGCAATCCATGAGACTCTTGGAATGCAAGGAGGATAATTTCTTAATCCAGGTGATAGTGCAAAAAAAAAGAAGCAGCATTACTACACCTGTTGCTTTCCAGCATAGATAAAATAAATGTTGGTGGCTTTGTTTTTATTTATTTTTATGTTTATTTGTTTACACTTACGTTTTTAAATGGTAGAGATGTCAATATTGGCAGCAGCCCGGGCTGCAGTGATCGTGCCCTGGTGGGTTTCACAAGTGTGAGGTATATGGGCCAGGCAAAGAGTCAGAACATGGAATTTTAGAGGAGCAAATTTGCAGTTTATTTAAGGAATCAGTGGATGGAACCTCCTGGACAATTTCCTTCAGGGATAAGGGAGCTGTACAGAGCTGGCCACTCTTTAAGAACCTGTTTCTGCAAGCAAAGAACACTCAATTCTTCTTTTGGAGCAGCTGTCAGAACTGTGCAGGTTAAACACCTGGGGAGGCTGGTGTGACAGCAGTTCCAGGTTGGATCAGCACATTGCTGCAATGCATTGCAATAAACTGGACTGGGAATGCTGAATGCTCTCTTGGTCGTCTGCTGAAAACAGGAAACTAAAAGTATGTTTACCCTTTGTAAAGATGAAGAAAGAGACCCTTAGGAAGCACAGTTCANACTTAAGGAATCAGTGGATGGGACCCCCTGCGCATCTTTAATACTCGTGATTAAATTGCAGAGGAAAAAGTAACAGGACAGAAGTCAACAATGAGTTACAAGACTGCTTTTATTAAGTTTCCAAAATTCCTATAAACAGACTCAGTCACAAATAGCAGCTGCTGCTGAGCGTGCAAGGTATCAAATACAAGCTACTGGTTCACATTTCATCCTGAGGAGTCGTGCTCAGCTTTTGTGAACGGCACAGCTCCACCAAAATCAACAGGCAGCTCTCTAATCTTGTCACCCCGGAGAAGTTCAGGATTGNTTTGTAAAGATGAAGAAAGAGACCCTTAGGAAGCACAGTTCACAGCTGTTGGTAACTGCAGTCCACTGGGGTTTGGATAAGGTCCCGTGTCATGTTCTCAGTGATGTTTGAACATTACACTGATATTGGAACAGTTCAGAAGCTGCCACATCCACCAACTGCACATCTTTAATACCCGTGACTAAATCACAGAGGAAAAAGTAACAGTACAGAAGTCAACAATGAGTTACAAGACTGCTTTTATTAAGTTTCCAAAATTCCTATAAACAGACTCAGTCACAAATAGCAGCTGCTGCTGAGCGTGCAAGGTATCAAATACAAGCTACTGGTTCACATTTCATCCTGAGGAGTCGTGCTCAGCTTTTGTGAACGGCACAGCTCCACCAAAATCAACAGGCAGCTCTCTAATCTTGTCACCCCGGAGAAGTTCAGGATTGTAAGTATTAAGAACTAGAAGAATATTCATAGTAAAATAGCTGATCCTGTCACTGAGTGCAGAAGGCAAACACATTTCACATTTGACAGCAAACTGAGCAAAAGTTAGGAGACTCCTACAGAACAAGAAGCAATGGTTGTGTTGTTGCCCAAAGAAGTTGTGGACTCCCCACCCCTGGAAGAGTCCAAGGCCAGGCTGGATGAGGCTCTGAGGAACCTGGTCTAGTGGAAGGTGTCCCTGCCCATGGGATGGTCTTTGAGGTCCCTTCCAGCCCAAACCATTCTATGATTCCACGTTCATCAGAGTAACATTGCAAAGATAATTTACAGTTTCACCACTTACAACTAAATGGATTTTTTTTTAGATCAGGATCTGGTAACTCTTATTTCTGCAAGGAAAACGTAAGTCAAAGTGTCTTACTCCTTATAGAGTCACTTGAATCTAAAGCAGAATGCAGATGATTACTCTGAAATTTATTGGTGTATTTAAAAGGCATATATAAAAGCTCTGAAATCAATCAGTACAACCTTTTGCAAAATGTGGAAGTCTTTTACCCAGTAATCTTACTAGCTAATAGAAATTGGACTAGGAAGATGGAAAAGCCACTTTCCTATGCTATTCTGTACCCAAAAACCAGCACCTACGTGCTGTGCCTACTGGAAACATTGATGACTTCACGCTAAGGACCAATTTCCACTAAGAGTTAGTTTTAATGGTGTCCCCTGAGCTTAAGGAGGAATCAGTTTATAAACCACTGAGTTAGATGTGACCCAGGCACAGCAGATTATCACTGTGCAGGAGAAGTGACTGCAGCAAACAGAACCAAGGGGTGGTGGGACAAGTTACTGATTCCTCTTCCCCTCCCATCTTCCAGCACACTGAGATGGAGATTTGGGGCAGCACAGAAGAGCAGCCCAGCAGAGACTCCTGCAGGAGATGCTGACTGTGTGGAAGAGATTTTTGCTCCAGTTTATCCAGACTGTTGTTGTACCCAGTGGAGTGTGTAAACTGAGCTTTTGCTGCTGCACTGAGGGTCTCCCAGCCAGGAAAAACCCAGGTCAAATCCATAACTCTTCATTTGCAATTGGAGAGCTCTCACTTAGGTGGGCAGCACTGTGTGGCTCCACTGCACAGTCATTAGGGTCTAATTAAGCAGAACACACAGGTACCAGCTGATTTATCTGGAAAAAACATGGGCTGCCAGCAACAAAAAGAGTTTCTTTTTTCTTCTCTTTCTTTTCCGCTGAATCCTTGTTGATTACAGAATGGATCAAATTTAAAAACTCATGCTGGAGAACACCCTGAGTAGGTTAAGTCCCAGATCCACAGTGGCTTTTCCTTACTTGGTGGCAAATCCAATGCTTGCTCCCCAGCTTCTGTATACTTAAGGCGTTGCACAATTAGGTCTTCAACGCCGTTGCAGCTCAAAGTTTCAACCTCACCCTAAGTAAACAGCAAATTACAAACTGAAAAAGAGGTCTCTCTGAGGGTTTGCTGATTAACTTCCTTGAATATTGACAGGAACATGCAGCTTGTCAATATTAATGGTACAAGTGATGCTAAGATGGGCACATAGTGATGGGTCACAGTGAGAAAACCAGAACTTGGAACTTGAAGAGAGAACCAGAGGTCTTTGTTTTCTTCCCTTCTATTTTATCCATGGAAAAACTACCAAAATTCACCTCAACCTGGAGCTGTTGTCACAAAGAGTTCTTAGGACACCAGGGAAGAACCAGATTGTTAAGAAAAAAAGAGGTGGAAGGGGGAAAGGGGGTATAGGAGCCTTTTATATATGGCATTGATTTGGAAGAGTCAATGTTGTGTAGAGCAAGGAAAGCCAAATGTTGAGTGGAGACAAACTTCAGTTCTCCGTGCAATGAGATGTGAACCCCACTAGAAAAAAAAAAAAAACAAATTAATCAGGATTGAGACAGGTAATCAATTACCTTCCAAAGACAGTAAATATATAGGAAAGAAGAGCTGAGCAGTTCCTGCTCCTAAAAGGAGCCATTGGCTGAGACTCCAACGTGATGTGTAAGTGCTATGAGCCTGATAATTCCTTTATGCTACAATCTCTTTGCACAACTCCAGAATTCCCATTACTACGAGGTATTACTCAGGAGAGCAGGATGATGAATGCCAGAGGAGCTACTCTTGCCTCTGTGGAGATACACAGAGATTTCATGGGTAGGTTTTAATTTCATGAACCTCGATGTGCCCTTTATGCTGGGTTATGGCTCCACGGTGGGATTTGTATCCCTGATGGAACTACAGCTGCTGGAGTTGTCCCAAGGAGTCCCGGGTACCTTCCCTTGGGACTCCTGACAGATCCAGCCCTTGGGAAGCCACCAGAGCATCACCCTCACCTGCAGCCATCTCCCAGGAGCTGCCCAGAGATGGATAAGAGGGCAGCCTGGGGGATGAAAGACAGGGAAATACAGCTAAATGTGACTGTTCAAGACTTCCAAGCAGGAAGCTGGGAGAGCATTCCCTGCCCTTTCCCTGTGGCGTGTATTAAACACTACTGTGCTCAGTGAATTGAACTGAATTATCTGCAAATGCCATCGTGATGAGTCCAGGGCATTGTCCTGGGTGAGGCCTGCCCCAGGGAAGGGTCACTGACTAACTCTGGCAATCATGGCAAATAAACCCGTTTCCAGGAACAGAATCCGACCCACAGCAAACATCCTTGAGCTGTGAAGTGGTGCTAGGTGTTGTTTTTCAGCCTGCCAGCTTTCTCACTTCTCTCTCCTCCTCTTAAAGAGATAAGCATGCAAATGATGGTGAGCTGCCAGAGCACGCTGATTTTACAGAAAAAGTGCTGAATCCTGTGGTATCCCGGAAAAGTGTTAAATTCCCAGGTTGCAGAGGCAGGGCCATGTGGCAGTGGTTAAATCTCCTCAGAGCTGTCTTTTCAGACTATCTGCAGGCACATGGAAGCACTGCTTGTGCACCTCAGTATTTCAAGCTCTTTATATTTAACATCTCACTACTTTCTCAAAAAATCTCAAAAAAAAAAAAAATCGTTAAACCTGAGCTTTTGCAGAAAGCAGTAACTTCTGAAGAAAATTTATAGAGTGGTTTATAGAAAGTTTCTCTCCTTTATTACACTAATCACTGGTTTCAATCCAAAAATTATACGAGGGGTTTTTTTGTGGAAAAGCTTATTGGTGTTTTCTAAAGTGACGTGCCATTTACACAGACTGAGATCAAAGCCATGAAGGAAAATGAAGGACACAGTGCTGACTTCCTTCCTTTATATTCTGCAGTATTTGAAAACAGGGAAGAACAGTAAGAATTTCTTTCTTACCTCTGTGGCCTTTACCCACAGCAAAAAGAACAGCAGGTTCAAACACTCTCAAATAAAGGATGATCATCTACAAGTATTTCACCATTTCAGGAAGAGATAAACAGCTAAGAAATGTAACTGATCGTGGTTCAGGACTTACATGTGGTGACCTGTAAATCACTAATCATAGAACACTTGGTAGCTGAAGTTGTCAGATTTGATCCTGAAGTTGTATCTTCCTGTCTTTCACTGGTACTGGAAAATGAGAGGGGTCACAACTCCCAGCACAAAACCAAACACAGCAAGGGCTATGAGGATGATGTACCCAATTCCCATTCCAGCCTCCTTCTCTCTCTTCATACCAGATGCTAAAAAAAGAAAAAAACAACAAAATCAAGAGATGAAAGAAAAAAAATTTGAAATTCCTAATTTTTTTATTGTGGAGAGAAAACAGTTGCCTATAAATTAGCCAACATGCCAGTACAGAACTGTGCTACAGAAGTGTTTTAGGCTTCTGGGGAGGGTGATTCTCTTGGAAAGGGTGTGAGGACAGTCCATGTTCTCTTTTTCCACACAAGTGTAGAGACCTTGCAGATTGGAGCGTGATTTTCAGCTAAAGTAAGAACTAAAGAATTAGCACTGGTGACTTTTTGAAATGCTGCCTTACTTTCAGAAGGACTTCAGAGGTGAAGCATTCTCCTGTCTTTATCCTGCCTCCATTCATCTCTGATCATAACAATGACTCGATTTGCTTTTATCACATACATAAACCTTCTTCAAACACAGATTATTTGGGGAAGGATCCTCTGTGTGTGCTGGGTCTCTCAGCTCCCAGCTGAGCCAGCAGAGATGTGGCTGGGGTGGTCAGTGGGGTCACACTGGCTTGGTCACCGTGGGCTCAAGGCTGCACCCGAGCAGTCATTTGGAGCCAAATGAGCAGCCCAGGGTTGTCTGCAATGTCTGCACGAGTCTGGCACCCAGGGCACAGGACCTGCACGAGACCTGTGCTCTGCTGGAACAGCACCCAGACTCCGAGGGGAAGGAAAGAACAAACACCAAATGCCCCAGTGTGGGCAAGAGTCCAGTCCCACATTGCCAGCTGCCTCCCAAGGCACCACAGAGCACAGACAGAAAGGGTTCCCCTGGTTCCTGTCACGGTTCCCTTTTAGCCACTTCCATATATCTGTCCAAATCTGCAAGCAGAAGCCACTCTCCCATTCTCATTTTGCCTCTCTTCATGTTTGTACAAGTTCTTATAATTCCTTCTTGCAAAGGCTCAATGCAGCTACAAAACCATGCATTTGTTTGCTTACATCTTCAGGACAGCACTTGTTTTGCCAGGCACTTGTGTGGTACCTGAGGCACGCAGAAGACAAATACCACTGCACACACGGCTGCAATTAGAGACAGGATTTTTGGCCAAAGGGCACTGCTGGCAGCCACAGAGGTCAGTAAGAGCAGTGTCCAAGCTCCGTAACACCCGGGGCATCATTCCAAGACAGGCCAAAGCAGTGCTGTGCAATGGATTTAGTCTTATTTCTGAGCTTCAGCATAAAACAAAGGAATAAAGTAGAATGTGCACAGTGGGAATGGCAGCTTGTAGCCAGACACAGACAGAGCAGGCCCTCCTGAGGACGTGGAACAGTGGCCTTGCCATAACACATGACCAGGTGTTGGCAGAGCAGGTAAAGCTTTTTCATGTTTCACTGCAGCAGTCACGCCTGTTTTACCTGGCATCATAATTCATGTTGTCTCCTTCAACACTGAGATGTAGATCACTTAAAATGCGGTGTGATTATCCAAACTGGAAATAAGAGACAGCATCCAAAAGTGCCACCTTTGCCTAGAAATCGATTTAGCAGAATGCAAAAAAAGCTCCCCTCATCAGAGGTCTTTTGGGGAAATGGCCATTTTTCAAAATTAGAAATGCATCAGGATCTTGAGCAAAAATGGGAGTGAGAGCTACTTGTTGTAAGAGCTAAACAAAGAAAGCTGCATTAATTGCTACTTTTTTTAAAGGAGCATTAATTCAGAAATGAGCACTGCAGGGCTATTTGAACAGACCGTGTAATGGAAGAAAAACACATTCTTCTAAGTCAGACTCAGTTCCTAGGTCCAAAAGAACATTATGAACTGTCTGCTCACGGTAGCCACATGTTAAGACTCAGTCACGCGAGCCAAAATACTCTCAGTGAGTGTTTTAAGTTAATAAGTTATAAATGTAAAGCTGGGGGCGAGGCAAACGACACAAAACATGAGAGACCACAGGTGCCCTGGAAAGCATCACTCAGGTTAAATGCAGGAAAGGCAAGTGTATAACAAATTACACCTTGCTTGTGCACAGGGCTGGTGTTTGCCCTCAATTAACCTGTGCTGCACCAAATTAACCAAAGGTGCCGTGCATCAGCTGGGCTCTGCCACTTCCCCTCACCGTGGTAATGAAATCAACACCAGGGAGCCAAAGGAAACACAACAAGAAAATCTCTTACATCCTCTGAGCTGGGACTTCAGAGCCCAAAATAATCGCAGGCTAACAGCAGTGCAAACACTTGGAAAACCAATTGCAATCCGAAAGATCGACGCTGCTTTCACACTTCACAATTGAAATAATTGTTTGATTTTGTGGTTGTTGCACTTGCTACCCTGTGCAAACAGCTACACAAAGGCACTTTATCTTCCTTTCTACATTCCCTTGACAACCTGACAGTCCCCGCTCCGAGGAGGGCACGTGCTTTTCCACGCTGCCACGTGTCTCCAGCAGGAATGCCTGCTCCCAAGGAATAGAGAGGGGCACAAAAACCTTGTGTATCACAGGCCTTCAGGTTCCTTTGCCAGTAGAAAATAATCTTGGCATGATAGTTGTGAAAAACGAGGTTCACTCTCCTGTGAGAATTTAAAAGTTTAATAAAAGGACAATAAGGGACAGGAACAATAAAGCAAAAGTTACAGCACTGGGTACCCCTGGCTCCAGCCAAGAGCACCCCTGCTATTTCAGAGACACCCTTTACATACCTTTACTGTTAATGCATATCCATAAACAATTATACATATTCAAACTTTCCCCCCAAACCAGTTTACATTTTCTAGGAAGTGTTTAGCATGGCCCCTCCTGGGGTCCGCCTTTTTAGAGCACGAGCATTTCCTGGCTGTGGTTTTGGTCAGTTTTTATTATCACCTCCAGCTTGGGCCTTGGTCCGTGATGTTCACAGAGGATTTTGCTGAGAGCTGCAGGTCAGCAGCAGGGGTCTGCATCTCACCTTCACTGGGTGTTATCCAACCAAGCAGACAGTTCAGTTACCACAAGCAACTACAGCAGCTATTTTACTACAGAAATAAAGGCATTAGTTATTGTTACAAAAAGAAAAACCCTATATCTTTATAGCAAAGCTACTTTAACATTACACAACATTCACGTAATTATTTGCGAAAAGCCAATACTATAATAAGCATTTATCACAATAGTGATGCTGTGCCCCCTTTTTGAAGCACCTGTTCACAACTCACCAGCTGATTTACACAGGGGTCCCCAGGATGTCCTGTGCAGGGCGATGGTTTCTCCAGCCTTCAGGAGTCGAGCCCTGGCATGGCATCTCTGCAACGATCAATTCAAACTCCAACAAGTCATGTGGCTTACTAATTAAAAGTACAAAGCCTTCTGATGAGCTTGCGAAAGCCCAGCTCTACTCTCACCATCGGGCCTTTTGTTTCTTAATGTTATGCTCTGTTAAACTGAAATTAGCACCAAAAGGAAGCGCAAAAGAAATGGCATCAGGGAAAAATCAGTATAAAATCTGTAATCAGTCACACTGGAACACTCTGCTGTGAACAGAGTTTGCTCACAGACAACCTTTTCATTAACTTTCTGTTTGTTTTAGAGAAACCTTACGGGAGAATAAATTCATCACTAGTGCCAGGGTTTTGCAAGCACTTTTTTCTGGGTGTTTCTCCTGCCCATGGAGCAGCAGATACTGCAACCAGCACCAGCAAAAGCAGCAGCAGCTTTCAGACCCTGCCGAGCCGTGTGTCATTCTGAAGCTACCCACAACTTCAGTGACATGTGAACCACCACTCTGGGAACTACGAGTCTGAAATCCCTGTCCTGTGGGATGCTGGGGATCAGCTGCTTTAGTTTTGTGTGAGCAGCACGTGCATTTTCTGTGCACTTCCTTTTTTTTGTTTGCTACCTTTTTGTTTCCAGTTGCAGCCTAAAGGTCTCTGATGGGAACCAAAACCTACTGGCGTTATTCACAAGATACCGTGGCTCTCCTGGAAGGGCACAAAAAAACCCCAGAGAAGCTGCATCATCACACCACGATCAGCAAAACCAGCAGGGTGTCTTACCAGCTTGTTTACACAAGAATGTCTCACCAGTGTTACCAGTCTGGCTGTGCTGGAAAACCTCGAAAATCCACTGCCAGCAACAGTGCCTGGGTCAGCCCCCAGAAAAATACCCATACAGTTATTTTTGACTTTGGCCTACCCTCAAATTTATGACCTTGGCCTACCCTAGCTTTCCCAGGCAGGTGGATCCATCAGGGAACACCTTTATGTAGTTGCTCCATGATTGCTGTGAGTTTTTGGCTCCACATGGCTGTGGAGCAGCCACGTTCCACCAAACATCTGCGTGGTGGTGGCACATCACTCCTCTTCCCATTCAAAGTAATTTTTCTAAGTCATTTCTTACTACTTTTCTCCTCAGCCTGCCCGTTTTCTTTTTTCACCTCTAAACTTTACAGCACCTTCCTGTCTTCTACAGAGAAAACAAGGAATAAACAGACTAAGAAGACATAATACAAGATGGATCAAGCATGTGGGCTTAGCTGAGCTAAACCTGCCCTGAAGCAAGTCACTGTTCCCCAGAGTGACAGATCAGAGGGGCAGATCCCAGACCCAGGGCGCTTTCCCGGCCATCTTACGTTATTTACAAATATCTTCTGTTCTTGCTCATCTTCCTTGATCTCTGCACCTTCTGCAGTCCCCCCTCCCTCCTCTGTAAAAGCCATTGCTCACCCTGTGTAGATGTGCCTGGTACTTATCTTCCCCACATCTCAGTTTAGCCTCGTTCTAAGATACCGAATTCACTGACTTTTCATGGGGGTGAATTTTGCACAGGAGAAAGAACAACGCATCATAGATGTACATTTCTATTCATACTTAGCTGCAAAAACTGGAGCCATCTTACCATTGTCAGTCATGTTTCCTGTCCTTACTTTTTTTTTGTTGGATTTTTTGGGGTTTTTTTCATCTGGAGGAAGCCTTATACTTTGAGAAAGGAAACAAGCATCTTCTGGTAGCCTTTTTTAATCTTTTAGGAAGAGATCATTTGCTTTATAGTCGGTTTAAACTGTGTTGTTTAGAGCTAGAGGAAGGTTTTAAACAATGGGGGAACACCAAACTGCTAATGAAAACATCCTTGACAGAAAAAGAGCCGGGAAGGTTGGCAGAGGAAGAGGAGAATTCCCAAGTGTCTGCTAGTAAGACAAAAACAATCAGTAGAACATATTTTTTCTTATTTCTATGGTAGCAACACATTTTTAGATAAAGCTGTGTATCACTTACTTGGAAGTGAAAAGAAACAAAGCAATGCTTTGTAGAAGAGACAACCAAAAACTGCAGCTCTTATCAGAACAGGGCTTGGTTTGTTGCTTTTAAAAGCAACCAGGCTTTAAAAAGCCTTAATAAACTCTATTAAAGTCACAGCCCTAGAAACTTAATGACACTGAGCTTCCTTTGCTGGCACCTAAACTCTCAGTTGAAGAAGCAAATCTGTAGGGGAAAAAGAAAAAAAAAAAGGGCAGAAAAATGTATAAATTTACTCAGATATTCTTCTGACACTGCTACTCTGGGAGTTCCTATTTTGTGACACATCCAACTGAGCTGACACTTTTCTAACCAGCCTAATTTCATTGCTTTTTAGTCATCCCTGTGCAGAGGTGAAAGGTCCAGTTCTCAGGTTCCCCAACCCTGTGCAAGCTCCCTGCTTTTATCTGGGAGGATGAGGAATGGGAAGAAAGGCTGACACTTCCACGTGGCTGTAGCATTTCCCCATTCCCTCCTCTCTGCTCTCAGCAGAGAACAAAGGAAACCTCAAGAGTTATTTTAAACCCTGTTTGGAAACATTACTCTTCCCATTCCATTGCAGGACTCCGTATGGCACTGAGAAAAATATATTTTGGGGGGGAAAAATAGTGTATTAGGGCAAAACACTTACGGTCCTGCAGGTGCTTCCTGGTGTCTCCATACAAATACGAATTCTGCAGTGTAAGTAAACCACGGAATTGTTGACAAAGGAAAATATTTTCATCCTAAACTGAGCTTTGCTCGAGTTCCCATTTTCCAGCAGCGTGGTGTACGTATTTGGGATGGGACAGCTGAAAAGGGAGACAAAAAACACACAGAGCACCTAAGGCTAGAGAAGGCAAGCTGTGGTTATAGCACAGAACTTGGGTTTCAAGGCTTTCTTTCCTTTAGGAAGTCACAGCCAGACCCTTCATGAGGCAGCTCTGGCAGTGCAGTGGTGATAAGGGGCTGTTTGCTGCTTTATTCTCACAGTAACCAAGTAGAACAGGAGATTTGAGAAGTGGTTGGAGAGCTGGACAAGAAGGGAAAGAGTAATGAAAGAAGGATTTAAACTCGGCTTCACCAAACAAAAATTGAAAGAACATAACATTAAAAGAAATAGGTTTTTTTACTGAGCAAAGGGATTATCCTGTATTTTAAGGTGGCAGGTGAGCCCAAGGAATACGACGTTGGGGTGAGATCAGGGATCCAGACAGGAACAAACCTCCTCTTTCACCAGAGGCTGCTTTAATATCATGTGTGAGGAATTAAATAACCTATTTCTTCACTGACAAGAGCCACATAAGCTCTTGGTAAAGCTGAAACCACAGAGGAATCTCTGAACCACAGAGAAGGAGACAAAGCACCCACTTCTCAAGTGCTCTTTCACTACTGACTGCCAAAATCACCCTCAAGTGATTTCTTCAGGTCAGAAGCACAATTCCCTGACAAAACTGTAGGGGAGACAACTAAACTCAAAAAGCTTCCACATGGCCCTTTGAAATCCCTTTTCATACCTACCTTTCTTGCTCAGAGGAGGAGTAACCAGGCCAGATGGAAAGGGACCGTGCACGTGAATGATG
Source organism: Platysteira castanea (assembly GCA_013397175.1). NCBI lineage: Eukaryota > Metazoa > Chordata > Aves > Passeriformes > Platysteira > Platysteira castanea. Next base: position 219,993 of record VYXC01002300.1, read on the forward strand.
AGAACACACGCAGAGGCATTTTAACCATAACACATTATTAGTCAGTACCACGGTGAGACCTAATGTGTCTGGGGAGACACAATAAAGAGGCTCTCGCACCTGCCAGGTTCAGCAGAAAGGAGGAAAATGGATGGATTTATTTACATTATCTCATTCTTATACACGTCCCAACTCCACAAGGGAGTGGAGAGCATGTCACTTCCTTCTCAATCCCACTGGAGAAGAAAGGTGCTCATCAAAGTTGTCATATCACAAAAGGAATGAAAACCAGAAAATACCGTTAAGTAAACACTGGCTATTATTTACATGAAACTGCAAGAGAAAGAATCTGACTCCAAGATTAAAAACAGAAGGCTTACAAAAACCAGGGCAACAACCTAAGGTATGGCACATGGTATTGGAAAGTGGCATTGCTGTACCTGTTGCTGATAAAAACAAATGACAGGGGATCCACTGAATTATTGGTTGGAGTGGCCCAGCAGTCTGTGAGAACCACCTTGAGCTTGCTGTCTGCCCTCTGCATCCCCACTTCGATCAGCACGTCCTCACTGGCAGAGACACTGAAATTTTGGGGGATTGGGGAGTTTCCAATAAACAACTGCATTTCTGTTCTGAAGTGTCCAGATCCGTGCAAATCCTCAAAGATGGTGTAAAGTCTGAAAAATCAATTATCCTTCTTTAAAGACCACAAATTTGACTGTAAGTTTCTGCAAGTCATAAATCAGTGCCTGTTTCTCCACACATTTAACTAGTGAAGGGTTACCTGCAGTCCAGGATGTCAGGACACTCTTCAAAAGGAAAGGTGAAAATGCATTGAGTTTTCACCTGGGAAGGTAGAGAGCATGGAATGTGGGAAAATCCAAAGAGTAGAATGTCTCAGCAATTCAAATGGGGCAGAGAAAAATACCTGAGTGGAGCAGAAGGAGAACAAGACTATGAGCTCTCTGAAAGCTCAAAATAAGGACAGTAAAAGCTTAGTACAGAAGAGAAGAGCCAAAAAAATGAGACAGGGCAAATCTGAACAGAAAGTGAAAGGCATGAGAAGATTATAGAGCTCAAAGAAAAGTGGCCCAACAAAGACTTTGCTGAGGAATAGAAAGGAAAATACAATTTGTAGACAAGGCTAGGAAATAGAAACTGGGTCTGGTGCCAAGAGTTTAAGCACGATGATAGGCAAGAGAGGAGGTGCACTGGTATGAAGGGAGGACACTCCCCCTGAGATCAAAGCTTGTGCTGTCACATCTTCTGTGAGCCCAGCCTTGATTTTCTGTGAAGTGTGGCTCTGATTCCATCTTACTTGAAGATGGGGCCTTCCACAAGGAAAAAAGTGTTTGCATGATGTATCTTCTGTTTTTTCAAGTCGACCAAATTAATATTTGTGGGGGGTTAAAAACTGCCATTCTCAGTAGCCACACAGCAGTCTGCAGGCCCTCATCAGTGAAAAGATACAGGATTGATGTGTTCCAAAAGCAGGAAAATGCTGTTATTGCTACAAGGGATTGCCCAGGAAGGCAAAGAGGAGTCAGGAATTCCGACTCCTGAACCAGCAGTTCCCAAAGCTTTATTTTCACCTGTGGTTTAGCCAGGTAAAGACCAAGCTTGTTGGATCTCCTGGCACACCAGTGGGAGTAGGAGAGAAGCACATAGCAGGGATCTCCTGAGCACAGGACCCCCAGGATGGCAGACTGCTCCAAGAACTGTCCCTGGGTGCAGCTACAGTCCCTGGGGCTTTTCCCAAGGCAGCAGCACTCAGCCTCTGTTGCCCTGGTTTTGTAAGCCTTCTGTTTTTAACCTTGGAGTCAGATTCTTTCTCACACAGTTTCATGTAAATAATAGCCAGTGTTTACTTAACGGTATTTTCTGTTTTTCATTCCTTTTGTGATAAGAGAGCTTTGATGAGCACCTTTCTTCTCCAGTGGGATGGAGAAGGAAGTGACATGCTCTCCAATCCCTTGTGGAGTTGGGACGTGTATAAGAATGAGATAATGTAAACAATAAAGGTCTTTTCTTTCCTTTCTGCTGAACCTGGCAGGTGTAAAAGCCTCTTTATTGTGTCTCTGCAGACACAGCCTCCCAGCAGCATTTCAAAGCAGAGAGAGTTGTTCCTCACCCGTCTGCAGTGTACCCAGAGGAGGCCAAGACATCGTTCTGGAACACGCAGTGAATGGGACTGGCAACGTTCAAGTGGTGGGTTATTCCCTGAGCAGAAGCATCACTCCGAAGGGTGGTTTTCACCACGGTGCTGGTCATGTTCTGCAGCACAGAAAGGAGAAAGCACAGCTTGTGAACATCAGTGTTTCCAGAGCTTTCCACCTTCAGGTGCTTGCGTGTTCTGCATTCTCCTGACAGCAAAAATCGAACAGGTTAAACCTCCGGTACCTTTGTTGATGTACAGGGAGACAATAAACATCCACCAGTCTTCCTCCTTTTCCTTTTTATCATAACATAGGATCATAGAATCACAGAACAGCTTGGGTTGGAAGGAACCTTAAAAATCATCAAGTTCCAACACCCCTGCCGTGGGCAGGGACACCTTCCACTAGACCAGGTTGCCCAGAGCCCCATCCAATCTGGCCTTGAACGCTTCCAGGGATGGGGCAATGACCATTCCTCAGCAATGGTCATTGCTCCAGAAGGGAGTTTCTCTACTTAGGCATGGTCTGAGCATAGCCATTGCTTTGGGGTCCAGAGAGAGCTGTCACTCTTTGTCCCCACACCTGGTAGCAGCTGAAGTATTTGTCAGCATGAGATGATGAAGTTGCTTTTAAGAAAAGACAGCTGCAAAGGGAACCCAGAAGAGGCATGGTAAGTGACTTTCAGTTTGGAGAGGCCCTTGAGGTTTGCTGCCTGACCTCAAAGATTCCCCTTCTCTTTGGTGCTTCTCTGTTGCCCTGGTTTTTGCTAAGCTTTCTGTTTTAACCTTGGAGTCAGAAATTCTTTCTCTTGCAGTTTCATGTAAATAATAGCCAGTGTTTACTTAACGGTATTTTCTGTTTTTCATTCCTTTTGTGATAAGAGAACTTTGATGAGCATCTTTCTTCTCCAGTGGGATTGAGAAGGAAGTGACATGTCCTCCAATCCCTTGTGGAGTTCAGAATTGTATAAGAATGTGACATATGTAAATAAAGTGGGTCTTTCCCCTCCTTTCTGCTGAACCTGGCAGGTGTGAGAGCGTCTTTATTGTGTTTTCCCAGACACACTTCTCATCACACACTGAGAGGTAACTTTCCATCACAGGAAGGGGATTTCTTTCTCCCAAGGAATTTCAGCAACTAATAGACTGGTACACCTAGCTAAGGTTCTGCCACTGCCTCTCCCCTCCTGAAAGAGAAAAAAAGTGCTCCAGAGCTTGTTGGCATTCCCTTCATCAGAGGACTTACGGTCTCAACCTGGGTGCCGCAGTCGCTCCAGCCCGCCTGCAGCACCGCGTGGGTGCCATTGCTGGTGCTCACACTGCAGCCAGGCTCCCCCAGGAACAGGGAACTCTCTGGGATAGACTCCTGCTGCAAGAATCTCTTCTGGATGGCAAGGACGATCCTCTCAGTTTCACAAAACACACTCACTGCGTCTCTAATGGAAACCTCCTGGGCGGGTTTGACAAGGGGGACTGGAGATGCTGGAGGAGAAACATCAGGAGCTGCCATGGGATCCATGGTGGGAGGAGTGAGCACCGTGCTGGAGAACCTGGTGTCCTCCAGAGCTTCGTGCTCAGCAGGAGGGAAGTCCAGTGAAGCAGGGGAGGAAACATGAGCTGAAGTTTGCAAAGATGTCACGGGTAAAATCGTGCTGTGCACAGGTTTCTTATCCATCACTGTTGCCTCTGGGCTGAAGGGAAATGCTGAAGAATGCCAAAAATAAAGGTACTGTTGTAATTTACAAGTTCAGATTGGTGTTGTCAGGCAAAAGCAAACTCTTAGGAGGAAACTCACAGTTCCTGGCAGGAAACCAGCTTCTTTTGTTCTTTTAACCTGCTTTACTTACTGCCAAAGCTGGGGCTTTTTTTTAAAAAGGAGCCCAAGAGACACAGAAAGTGCCCATCAGTAAAGCTGAAGTGCTTTATTTCCTGGCAGCTGCAATAATTAGTGTGTAACACAGGTACATACAGCTTTTGGAAGATCAGTACTTGCACAACTGGAAGTTGCTCAACAAGTGGTTGTGTATTTTTGCCTGGAGCTGTAGGAGATTGCCCAGTTCTGGTTGGGAATGTAAAGAGGAGTTTGATAAAAAACCTGGCCTCATTTGTGACCAGTTGCTGCTGAAAAGATAGGACCTTGAGTGCTTTGGAAAACCCATTTTGTGGGACCAACCTCGTGTGGCAGCCCCACATTGCACACGTGTCTCCTCAGAGAGATGAACAGATGTGTCAGTGGCAATCTGTAATGGCTCCAGGAAGAAAGCAGGTGGGGAAAAGGGGAAGCACAGGTTCAGGTCAGTGTTTGTGACAAACACCCAACTTCCAGCACAGGTCTGGGGTTACACCCTGAGTATTCACCCACCACTGACTGAGAGAGAACCAAGATAATAAACTCCACGTGCCCGGAAGCACAAAGGATGTGTCTCATCACACAAAACTTCTCTTAAATAATTTTAGTGGCTTAAACATAAAAATACCACCTCTTCCCCAAGCAATATATAAAATCTGTACACAGATATAAATCCTTCTGGAACTGCCCAGTTTCCAGAAGTGCCCCAAATGAAAAGTTGCTGATTTGCGCAATAGAGGAAGGAAAAGTTGGAGCTCTTGCAGAGCTGGATTTCCCAAAAGCTTATTATCCCGTTGATATCTTTGTTAAACAAAACTGATCAAAGGCTGGTATCAATTGACAAATCGCTGTGACTTCAGTAAAAATGTTCTTTATCGCTGTGGTTACAAAACCAAATAGAAATTACTGAAGAAGCCTAAGAGAATTTAGGAGATTAGAGACCCATCATGCATCAGCTAACAAATGGCCTGAGGAAAGAGAGAGGTCAGATGAATCAGATCATACAAAAAGGTAGTTTGTAATACCAGCATTTCCTGCCTGCTGCCATACAGAGGTCAAGCCACCTGTCAAGTACTTTCTGTTACTTTCTCTATTATTTCCTCTGTCCCTTCTGCTTCTGCTAATGAAAATCAGTAATAACCTTGACAATCCTGTCCAATTTTTGTGGCAAATATGAAAAACAGAACTGTTAATAGAACCTTACAACATTAAATAATAATATAGTACATTCTCACTCCTAAAGTGATCAGCAGCCCAAGGGGATGCTTCTAACCCCAGGGGCCTCCTCAGTTTTTCCCCGTTTCACACTCCTGAGGAGATGCTGAGTAAATGCCCAGCGTGAGTGAAGCACAAAGCTTGTGTGACTGCTCCAGGTTGCAGTCTAGTTGCTGTCCTAATTGTTACCTGGCCAAAATTCTCATTTTTGAGAGGAGAAATATGCTTTTACTTCTCTTTCTCTTTCCAGGTCTAAAAACCAGAGCAAACCATGCCATAGGTGGGACTCAGAAAGCTGCACCCACCACCTGCTCTAGGGGGACCTGTCCCTGCAACAAACCCTTTGTTTTAGCCCAGATTTGAAGGGGGCAAGCACTCTCCAAAGCACTACCACAAGATAGTTGTGATCTTACTAATTACCAGGATGTGTAACTTTCCAGATTTACAGCTGTAACGGGAAAAAAAATGTATACAGCAGAGCATAAACACGTTTCTGCAGTAATTTTGCATGAGATTCTAATTGACAGCTTATAACAGCATTCTTTGGACAAATGGATTGTGTCAGGGATTTGGTATTTTTTTCACAGGTGACTTGTGAAACAGAACTCAGCAGAATTCTCTTAGTCAGGAGACTCATGTTTCTTGTTACTTCAATAACATACAAAAGAAAAGAAGTTGTACAATCAGCCATCATGCTTGGTGTGGGCTTTCATCTGAAGGCCCTCAGGTGTGTGAGGGAAACAACCACTCACACTGCAGAAGAATTCACGTGTTCATTTACTTCTTGGGATTTCTATCGCACGGAAAAATTATCAGTGCAAAGCACAGGGAAATGTGTTTTTAAAGGATTTTAAACAGTGCTGGTTATGGCGGTGTTGAGGGACCCATTTCCACTGGTAGCTTATAAACCTCTCAAGTCATGACCACTTTTTCTAACACCTCCTTATCTTTTTCTCTGTAAAACTGGTTCTAGATACAGGCAAAACACCAGTTGGTTTTATCCTTTTGGATCAGTGGTACCTCACTTCCTATGTCACCTATGGGTGTTCTCTGAAAAACTTATTGGATGGATAAGCAGGAGCAATATAAGGAGAGAGGAAGGCTTTTCACCCCTGTGTTTTACAGATGCTTTCACCTCAGAAGATACAGATTAACAACAGCCTTTATCATCTGTCTGGTTCTGAAGAGCTGCTGGGGCACAAGCTGCTCCTTACCGTGCATGGAGAGGCTGCTCCTGTCGATGGTGAAGTAGGAGCTGTGTTCCAAGGCCTCACAAAAAGTGGTGATGACGTGGTGGACATCCACATCTCCTGCAACCAGCAGAGCGAAACTCACCTCGGTGCTCCCATTAGTAACACCCGTTATCAGCACTTTAATCAGACCAGCATCCATCTGCTGAAGCACCTCAAGGGGCAGAGATTTACGCACCTGGAATAAAAACAAAATGTATGTGGAGGTGGGCAGATGGAGCAGTTGCATTTCAGGCTGTGTGCACTGCCCAGAAATGAGTGTTGTGCTTCCTGCTCTGGAGGGAAGCAGCAGAAAATTGACCTTTTGGTTTGTAACATTTTCATTCCAGAGCAGCTGAAGGATGTGGTGCATACTTAACCATGAATATTAAACAAGCCAAATGATTCAGATATCTCATCTGTCGTTTGGCACAAGACCTGCCCTCTGGTAACAGAAAGGGAGGGAGGAGCTCCCAGGCATGCTCCCATGTTCTGCCTCTCAAAATGGGAGAGAGGCAATCCTGTGCTATTAGTGTTCTTTGTGGTTTTTATGGCTGTTTCTTGATCTTAAAAAGTCCGAGCCCGAGCCAAGAGACTGGACACTCCTGCGGGTTCGTGTTCAAGTTGTTTATTGTTTCTTATCTCTCAG
>VYXC01002300.1:227141-285087 GCA_013397175.1 Platysteira castanea
GTCTCGAGTTCCAAACTGTCTGGCATGGCTCCAGACCCCTCTGTACGGTCTGAGGAGTGTTCTGGGCTGCCACACTGTACAAGGAATTGCTGCTGGAAGTGAGGATGCTCCTGACATTCCACACTGCCTCAGAGGGCTCTCTCTGCCCAGGAATGTTACAACTTAGGGCAGGCAACCTTCAAGCCTTGCTTTACAGCTGATTTCTCACCAGAGCCAAGCAAACCCCACCTCTTTCCAAATGCCCAGACCAAGGTATTAAGGGGGCAGATGAGGGCTACACTGTGGCCACCTCCAACCACTTCATCCTCTGCATGACTTCTGCAGGAAATATCTGGAGCAGCAGGTCTGGATTTCAGCCGTGAGTTTAAGGCAGAGTTTATTTCAGTGTGTAATGCTCGGGGGTGCCAGCAGTGATTCCCACCAGGAAGAGCCCAGGGAAGAGGCAAGCGCTGGGAGCCATCAGGAGAAGCAGCCTTGTTTGCCTTGCACCCACGCACAGGCTTGGTGCATTTAGTGCTGGATTCTCACAGCTTTTGCACACCCTTGTGCCCTGCCTGCTGTGCATTGCCCAGCCCTGACTTCCCCTCTGTCTGATATCCAGCCCTGAGATGGTGCCAGGATTTGCAGGTGTCCTGCAGCCCTCTCCTGAGCCCTCTCCCGAGTCCCCAGAGCTGATGTGTTTCTCCTGCTGGGTGCCAAGGTAACACGGCACAGAGCAAATCCCCCGTGTGCCCCTGGAAAGGGATCCCAGGAGCCTGCAAATCCCACACAGCAAGCCTTGGAGTGTCCCATGGAGCACGCAGGCAGAGCTGGGAGGATGGAGACAGCTGACTCTGTGTTTGGGGAGACACAATAAAGACGCTCTTACACCTGCCAGGTTCAGCAGAAAGGAGGAGAATGGAATTGATTTATTTACATTATTTCATTTTTATACACGTCCCAACTCCACAAGGGATTGGAGAGCATGTCACTTCCTTCTCCATCTCACTGGAGAAGAAAGGTGCTCATCAAAGTTGTCATATCACAAAAGGAATGAAAACCAGAAAATACCGTTAAGTAAACATCGGCTATTGTTTACATGAAACTGTGTGAAAAGAATTTGACTCCAAGGTTAAAAACAGAAGGCTTACAAAAATCCAGGGCAACACTGACTCCTCTCTAAAAACCTCGGCAGAACCTAGGTTGTCCTTGTCGGACCCAAAATCTCCCATTTCACCAAGATAGGGCCTCTTGGGCTCTCTCTTTCTGCTGCTTCACAAGCAGGTATTGAAAAGTTGGAGGTTAGATCTAAGTTTTCAGCTTTCATAAATTCTGTCTGAACTTCTCCACATTAAATGTGGACACCTGTGACATCCCCTTAGCCCACCCTGATTTCACTGTCCTTCCCCATGTGCCCTGAAAATTTTATTTTATTAGTTGTTTTTTTTTCACAGAATCACAGAGGTTGGAAAACACCTCTGAGATCATCAAGTCCAAGCTGTGCCCGGTGCCCACCTTGTCCCCAGCCCAGAGCACTCAGTGCCACCTCCAGGCACTCCTGGCACACCTCCAGGGATGGGCACTCCAAACCTTCCTGGGCAGCCCCTGCCAAGGCCTGAGCTCCCTTTCCAGGAAGAAATTTCTCCTGATTTCCAACCTTAACCTCCCCTGGAGCAGCTTGAGGCCGTTTCCTCTTGTCCTGTCCCTGTTCCCTGGGAGCAGAGCCCGGCCCCCACCCGGCTACAGTGTTTGTTTGTTTGGTTTGTTTCTGTCCTTATTCCTATTTTCCCTCCCCAAGCAGGACTCAGAACTTGAGTAGTGTCAGGGCACATCCACAGTATTTGAATATTTGTGCTTAGCCACTAGGTGACACTACAAAACCCTTTATCCCAGAGACTCCAGGATTTCCCAACAGGTACCACACCCTGGGTTATCAAAATAATGCTTGATGAAAAAGAGCTAGGAAAAAAAAGGGGGGGATGAGGGGGGGCGAGAACTGAACTTTTTGGAAAGAAATATTCAATATATAATACTCTTGAGTATAGGGTTTTCTTACAGGAGAAATTACCTTCAGGTCTGTCATTGTATCTGTAATTTTTGTAGCACACAAAGGAAACCTAAGCAGGGAATGCACTGACAGTCTGGAAACTGGGAGTAAGTAAGGAAAAGGTACAGTAATTTGAACAGAATACTGTTTGAAGAGTGTTTTTGCACTCAGAGATTAAAGATCCCTCCCCACTGTCCGTGGTTTGGCTGCACCTTCAGGGAGAGGGGCCCAGAGCACACATCTGCCCAGCCACCATCACCAGCAGCTTCCGGATGTGGATGTGGGCAAACTCAAATTAACAAAAGGGGTGAAATTACACTGGAATAGTGAAACTTCCTTAATCCCTGTACCAACACTCGTTCCACATTCAGATGGCTTTAATCTTTTTAGGTGCATTCAGCTGCACAAGCACAGGCTGTGTGCCTTCCAAATGAGGGGGTCACCTTCATAAGGCATTGTCATGGATTTGTTTCACACCTTTTGTCACTCAGCTAAGTTTAAGACCCTCACATTCAAAGCAAGCTTTCCACTTGGGAATTTACTGCACCTCAGTGAATGTATTTTCAACTCAAACCTTTTGCCTTCCTGACTGATTTTCTTGAGGACAAGCCATTATACTCTTTTTGGGGTGTTGTAAAATACAAGCTGAACAAACCCCAAGACTTAAATACCTTTAATACCTTTAGCTATGTTGTTTTTTTTTAAGTTGCATTACAAGGAAGGTGGTGGAACTGGCCCGGACAATGACAGTGCAAGTTGTCACATCAAGTTTTTACCTCCTTCTCATCTACACATTATTTAAAGGATGATATTTCCATTTGCTGTGCTGCCAATTTAACCACATGGCACTTAAGTGCTGGGGCTAAAGAACATTATACACATTAGGATTTATAAATCCTCTGAATTGTAGATGGTGACTCCAAAGAGGTTTTAAAAAAATCTCTGCCAAACTGTATTTAACTGGAACTTGAGAGTGCTTTTAAAGCTCATAAAACTTTCCTCATTTACTTTAAAAGATCCATTTCTGGTCCCCATAATCTGAAAAGAAAATATCCAGATCTTTCTGGTCTCCTAAATTTTCTTTGGCATCTAGAAATGCAATATTTTGTAATATTTCTTACAGCAGCTATGCAATTATAGCCCATATATAGTGGCTGAGGGGTGGAAGGAATCAACACTAACACATCTCTCCAGCTAAACCACAAAACCAGAGTGCTGGGAAAAGGAGTTTGTTCCTTATAACCACAAGCATCTGCCTGAAAGCTTGAGACTCAGGTAAAACTGACACAAAACTTCATATTTTTTTTTCCCTTTATGCAACCATTTTACAGTATTTCCCTAATATATTAGAACCCATGATTTTCTGGACTAAGATATCTGACTGAATGAGGAAAATACATTAATTTCAGTCCATTTCAATATTGTGCTGCTCTGAAACAGCCTCGGGCAGAGCGTGCTGCTGAATGAGAGCGAGGTCAGTGGAGAATTGCTCCCTTTTCACTTTGCTAATCACGTCACTCTCGTTTTGTCACAGTTTTTCTGATGTGACAGCTTGGGGCCAAAACATCTCCAGGAAAGCTGTGCTCTGCTAACACAGCCAGAAAGGTGCAAACCAGTCGTGACCTGTGGGAAACTGATTTGATGTCCAAGAAGGATAAATGGATCACCCTCTGCCCTCCCTGCAGCTGTCTGTGCCCCTGGCTGGCCTGGCTGTGCCCTGTGCCCCTGTGACAGCTGTGTTCCAGTGGCACCTCGTGACTCTGTCCCCAGTAAGTCTGGGGAGGCCTCTGCAGGATTTGAAAATCCATAAAATCGCCACTGATGGATTTATCACCACACTTATCAAGGCCTCTGCAAACACAGACAGTGAAGGGGAGGTAAGGAAGGCAGTAAAGCAGCCCAGCACAACCAGAAGTTTTGCAGGCAGGGGTGTGTTTGAGGGAGCACCAGCAGGAACAAGCTTCTGATAAATTCACTGCAATATTAGGTACTGTCAAAGGCAGTGCCTGAGAATCCTGAGAGTGTTGCCCTGGTTTTTGTAAGCCTTCTGTTTTTAACCTTGGAGTCAGATTCTTTCACACAGTTTCATGTAAATAATGGCCAATGTTTACTTAACGGTATTTTCTGATTTTCATTCCTTTTGTGATAAGAGAACTTTGATGAGCACCTTTCTTCTCCAGTGGGATTGAGAAGGAAGTGACATGCTCTCCAATCCCTTGTGCAGTTGGGACGTGTATAAGAATGTGAAATATGTCAATAATAAAAATTATTCCCTCCTTTCTGCTGAACCTGGCAGGTGTAAGAGCCTCTTTATTGTGTCTTCCCAGACACATGAGAGGGTTAAAGGCACAGCAGATACCACGTTGTGCTGTGATACTCCGCACTCTAATGAGAAGTGAGGGCAGAGGTGACTTTTCAAGAAACCACTCCCTTTCCAGATACGGGGCTACAAAATCCAGGATGATTACGAGAGCTGTCAGCCTTGAGGTACTGCTACAAAGGGTAATAACAATCATACAGCTAATTAGCACAGTGCTGTTCAGGGCAAAGGTATCTGTGTCTGCGGAGACACAATAAAGAGGCTCTCGCACCTGCCAGGTTCAGCAGAAAGGAGGGAATAATTTTTATTATTGACATATTTCACATTCTTATACACGTCCCAACTGCACAAGGGATTGGAGAGCATGTCACTTCCTTCTCCATCCCACTGGAGACGAAAGGTGCTCATCAAAGTTGTCATATCACAAAAGGAATGAAAACCAGAAAATACCGTTAAGTAAACACTGGCTATTATTTACATGAAACTGTGTGAGAAAGAATCTGACTCCAAGGTTAAAAACAGAAGGCTTACAAACCAGGGCAACAGGTATCAGAGCCCTTTGCGAGTTCCATAAACTTCCCACCACACCCCTGGAGGAGATCAATAATTCACTATAACGAGGTATGAGAAGCAGAGGACAGGGAGGTACCAGAGCATCTCAGAATCCTGATCTCCCTCTAAAGATTCACACTCATCTCAGGCAGTCAGGAGAAGCCAGACCCTTGTCAAGGGACACGCACGGGTTGTAGAGGTTTTGGGGGAAAAAGCCCATACACAGGGTTTTACTGAGACAGGTAACAGGTGACATCCTTCTTCACCACTTACTTCATCAACAAAAAGCTGTGCAAAGGTTTGATATTCCTCACTGCTTGTATTGCTAAAGCCTGGAGAGTACTCCACATTTGTTATCCCAACTGTGCCACTAAGTTTCTGGAAGGCTGCAAAGTAAGAAAAAAGACCATTTATATGTGTGTTTTATGGACTGTAGTCCATGGACAGATGTGTGACAGTGTCCAACATTCCTGGCCACATGCATCAACTCAGAGCAGCACGAGGCCAGCCCTCTGAAATGTAGCCAAAACCCCAAAACTCTAAAAATAAGTCATCCAGCATCTTAGTCTGCCCTGTTTGAGCCCCAAATGATACCCAAGAAAGGCACTGACCTCCTGTAGGCCAGCTCTGCCTTGGATGCTCGGGGATGTCTGAAGTGTTGCTCTGTTTGGGCACTGGAATTGCTCTGCCAGGCTCAGCTGGGTGTCACCCCAGAGGGAAACCACTGCAGCACCAAGTCCTCCCTGCAGCCTCAGAGGAAGGCTGGGCAGCTGCCTGAGCTTAGACATCCTCACTTTGGACAGCTGTGGTGGGATGAGATGAATCCCAGCAGGGCGCACACTTCCCCATTAATTCACATCTGCTGAATGACGTTAAGGCAGACCCAAATATTTTGGTTTATTTCCTGATTTCTCTGTGTTTCCCAGTGTCTCTGGGTTTGGCATTGTTACTATGGACGCTGAAGGTGATCAGGGATCAGAGAAAGGGCTTCTCAAGGCAGGGTTTGTGCCCCTGGCACCCATTTAGTGATGACTGCAATCACCAACGCTGTGACCACTGCCAGCAAATTGCCTTCACTCTGCCCCCAGCTCCTAACAAATCATCACTCCTGGCACAGCAAAACCTCATGTTTCAATGGTTTATATAAATACAGGATAGTCCTCACCCAGAACTTCAAGAATTCTATCATCTGGCTAAGGATTCAGTTTAAAATTGTGAATCAAGTTACCAGTCCTTACTTTCTGGTGCAGCAACCTGCTTTCCTCCCTGCACACACCTGAGTGCATCTCCACAGGATGTCAGGCTCCACGTTCCAGCTCTGGCACTGCCAGACTCCTAGACTCAGTTTTAATCTGCCATTTTAGCTCCTTCCCTGGAAGCAGTAGGAATTATAAAGCTCTGCATAAACTCTGTGGATGGCTTTACATCCAAGTTCTACTTAAAAAATAATCATTTGAACTGGGGCAGATACTGGAGAAAAAGAAATAGTAATCAGGTAAAGCTTCTCAGGGGAGGGAAGAAATGCCTGCTTGAAGCAAGCCACTGAAGGAGGATTCCTTTATCCCAGCATAATTCTGATCCCAAAGGAACCCTCACCAGTCAGATCAAAGGATTTGGGCTTGCTTTTTGCCATGGCTTCTGCTGTCATGTGAACACAGGTATTTAGGGGATAAAACACATCAGGTGGGAGGGGAAAATGTTCGGAGCAATTCTCAAATAATATTTTAAAAAACCCTGGTATTTAAAAGACCAGACTATGAAGAATTGGCTGAGGTTGAGCCTCCAGGTCAGAGATGATGCCACAAGGAGGAGCTTTATATGAAACTTCACCTAACATGGGCATTTGCCCTTTGAATTTGCTGCCCTGGGCTTGTGAGATGCCATTCTGGTGGCTCTTGCTCTTATTCCTCAGGCATAATCCCTTCACAAGCTTCTTTCCCAGCAAAAGCATTTGGCTGAGTATTTGACTCATCAGGAATATAAAACAAGTTTTTCCAAACTGAACTTTTTTCGTGTAGAATCCTTCAGTTTGTTTCCCAGCTGGGAGAAAACCACCTTTATGGGGGTTTTTTGTTAGTTAAAATTAGCTACTTTCATACTTAAACAAAAAAACAAAACAAAACAAAAACAAAACAAAACAAAAAAACTAAAAACAAAACAAACAAACAAAAAAACCCCAACCAAACACACTTTGTTTTCATTAAAAAAACCCCCAAACACATATTTTAGGAGAGAAGACAGGAGCTGAACAGGGCACTGGCACAGCTGCCCAAGGCAGGGCAGGGTGGCAGGAGGGGACACGTGGTGAGCAGGGCTGGGGGGACTCGAGAGGCTGGAGAAGCAGCAGAACTGGCCTTACCTGGCTGAAAAAAGGCATTTTCCAGGGAGACAGGAATGAGGGAGAACCAGAAGTGGGGCTGGATGAGCGGAGACCACCAGGAACATGAGATCACAGGGGAGGGGGAGAGAAAAGGGCAGAGGGAAGTGTGACTTGGGATCAGAGAGATGTGGAGGGCATGAGAGACACAATAGAGACAAGCAGAAGCAAAACTGAAATAGCCAACCTGAATAGTGACACCCTACAGAACAAAAATACATTTAGTGATGGGCAGAGACAGCAGCCTTCTTCTCCCAAACAAAACTGTAATTTTAAGACCAAATCTGACTCTCTGAAATATGATTCAGCTCCAATCAACAGAAAAAATCCCCTAATTAGCTGCAACACATCTGCCCAAACCCAAACAGATGAAACCTTCGCCAGCCTTGTTGCTCTCAATTACAGCTCTTGAAACTGTGTCTTACAGGTTTCCAGGCAGCTCCTGCCTCACAGGGGATTTGTGGAGGACTCTGACTAATCATCCTATGCAGAGAGGAATGGGAAGGCAGGTCCTTCTCCTCCTTGGCTCCCTAAGTTAACTCCACAGACAGCTGCCGCTGCAGTGTCCTGGTGCCAGAGGCTGCAGGAAAACCAGGATGTGTGGCAAAAGGACAAGCAGCAAACGTTGCTGTGAGCCACTCTGAGGGCACTCTTTTATGTGCTTCCTCCTCTCTGAGCTGAAGAAATGTAACATCAGTTAAAGCAACTGCTAAATTGCCAGGAAGAGGAATCGTTTTCACAAGCTGATTTAGAAAAGTGCCAGTTCCTGCAGAAAATATCATTGATATAGAAAAAAATGCAGACCGAGAAAATGATTTAGACATTGAAAAAATATTTTAGATGCCTCTTTCCCAACTCTGAGTGAGGCTTTTGCGAATTCCCGCGCGTGCAGATCCCACGGGATGTGTACTCACTGAGCTCGGGGCTGGGGGCTGGAGAGGTGCCTGGCGAAGCTGGTGACCATGGAGCTCCAGCGTGTTCCTCAGACCAAGAGCTGTTCTCCCTCCCCACATCTGTGTCTGCTCCAAAAGTGGCACTGAGGGTGGGAATGTCCGCGTTCCCCATGCCTGGCAGAGCTGTGCCACGGCCACCTCGAGTGTGAGTCCTGGTGGCAGCAGAGGTTTGGTTTGGAAACAGCCAGACTGAACGGAGTTGCTCCTGCCTGGCTGTGCCTGTGGGTGTGTTTGGGAGAGCAGCCGTGGCCACGGAGCTTCGGTGTGATGGACTCGCGGCTTCGGTGCCCTCGGCCAGTGCCCTGCTGGGTGTGACCCCCTCGGCCGTGGGGCTGCTGTCCCTGCTGAAACCCATCTGTGGGGCCAGACCTTTCTCCCAGGGGGTTGGAGTGATGCCTTTTCCTGGGCTTAAAATCAAAAAGCCAGACATGGTTAGAGGGGAAAAAGGGAATTTACCTCAGTGTTTATTAAGGATCCTTAGATCCAGGCAGGAGTATCNAGCACTGGTGGCACTGTGGGACGCTTGTTTGTCACCCAGGGGCAGCGCAGCAGGGAGGGGTGTGACGGTGCTGGACTCAGGGCCTGCAGCCGCCACTGTCCCAGTGGTGGTGGCAGTGGGAGCAGGGCCTGCAGTGCTTCCTTCACCAGGAGCAAAGTCCGTGCTGTTTCTTATTTCAGGAGCTGTGGTTTCAGTGAGAGGATCCACAATCTCACCTGCAACACAGCAAACGCACTTTGAAATGGGGCCTCAGGCTGGAGGAGGAGGCGCCGGGGCCTGGCCTGAAAATGGCACTGAGGCCACTCAAGCACCCATGGCAGCAGTACAAAACCAGGTCTTGGATGTTCATGTAGAATGTGTGATTTTTATGGGGTTGAGTCTGGCTTGTGCCTACACAAAGAAGCAGATTTGATTCCAGGGTCTCCTGGTTCTGGTTGGTAAGGCCGTGGATCAACTCAGCGGGAGGAAATTAGCCACAGACATAGCAAAGAGGGAAAAGTACTCATTGCAGGCTTATTAAGGAGGATCTCAGGGAGATTTCATCTGAATATATATATATAAATAGATATTATATCTATAGATATGTTAAATAAATAAATAATAAATAAGGTTAGAGACAGGTCATATCTACTCCCTCAGCCACAGACTGCAAAGGTGCGATTATACGAACAGATGCCATAGAAGTGGGTGTAAAAACCCACGACTTATTCCAGTGTTTCATGGCAAAGAAATACTACATGCCAGCCTTTTCTCACCCTCACAGTTTCTGCCAGGTCGGGATGGGTTGGTATCCGTGGTTGTCTTGCATCTGCACATGTAGGAGCCCATCAAATTGATACACTCTGCAAACACAGAGCAGTCATTCTCAGCTTGGGAAGCACATTCATCCCAGTCTGTGGGACCAAAACAAGAGCATGGGTCAGAGGGCCTCCCTGCTGGCTGCATTAAACTAGAAAGAATCATTAAGTACACGTTTTAAAATGTATTTATGTGGTCTTCCTTTTCCATCATTTCCTGTCAGCCAAGCTCTGAGTGATGCAGAACACTATGTTTTGTTATTCTCTTGTTCTTGTACTCTGAAAAGTATTTGCTCTGAGTAAAGGCTTTTTAAATAATTGCTTTTAGAAGTAAACACATTTAAAGTGAAAAAATGCTGTAGGTTTGTACTACAATTATATCAAAAGCACTCACTATACCAAGTTCTGTGTACAGCACCTCCACATATATCAGGTAATTAATAGATCTGTTACCACTAGCTACCAGTAGATACAACATTAAACAGAGACTTAATCCAAATAATCTTCTGCTTCAAATAAAAAGTAAATGCTACTAACTCCCACGGGAAGCACTCTTCTGTTCTTAACAGAGGAAGTGCTAAAGGCAAAATCTCTTTTTTATACAATTTTTCTTCTCAAAAGTAATACTGTACAACTGTGACCCTCGTTCTGGTAGTGTCAGAAAAGACATCCTGATTCATCAGTGCATGAAGATGCTCTAAGGATGTTCCTTATGTCTGATTTCAGCTGCTCTGAATCAGTTAGAGATGCTTTTTCACGCAGTTACAGAACTATTTTACTGCTGAGTCTCTTCTCTTTTGAGGGATTTATATCTGGAGTCTTGTGCTGCCATTCACACCCTGTTCCAGCAAATCTGCAAAGGCTGGGTTAGTCCTTTGGGCAGGAACAATGCCAGTGAATCCCAGGTGAGCCCTCCCTGTGGGACTCCCTAGTGCACTCACCTTCAGTGCCTCAGGGCCCTGAGAGAGGGAGAGCAGCAAATGAGGCTAAAAACTGTGTCTTGGGACAAATAATACTGATCAGAGGCTAGAAAATTGTTCTGAATAACGAATTAACATAAGTGCTTGTTCTGCAAACCTGCAGATTAATGAGGATGATTATTTCTCTGAAACAAAGGAATGCCCCATTCCCTGTGTATGCACTTACACACGCTCATCTTTCTGCTTGCTTTTCCTTCCTTCCAGCTAATATTTCAATTCTTTTTTGCTTTTTTTGTCATCGGGTAGTTGCTGTGTCCATGATAGTCTCCTTTAGACAATTTCATGTGCCTGTGGCCAGCAGCTGCCATATTATGTTCCAGCCTAAGCCACTTAGAGGGAATGCAGAAGTGTGCAGGATTGATTAAACACCAGAGATGAAATCTCGTTAATTCCTTTCTGTGCTATGAAGTAATCGTGACTCTTGCTGGCTTCCAACGCCATCTGAGAGATGCTAATTGCCAAATTACTTACGTTCACTGCCTCCATTGTCTCTGAGGGTTTCCTTTCTCCTCACTTAGCATGGCTTTTTGAGCAAATTCCTTCACCTCTGATGGCCACATTCAATCATGCATTGGGTCAAAACACTGGCACTGACTGGTGCATCGCTTGTGCACATCCAGACACACCACTCTGCACTTTTTTCCTCTCTAACCCATCACATCTCAGCCAAGGTCTGCTCTGGGCTCTCGTTCTGCACTCCTGGCACCTCTCTGGCCCATCATGTTTGGCACTTCCCCACACACACATCTCAACCAACAGTCCTAGTCCAAAAATGATTAAAAAGCCACCTTTGTGTTCACTCTGATTACCTATTATACCTGTAAGGGGTACGTGCAAAGGTCAAAAATCTGTGGAATTCCTTGCCAAATTATGTTGCAGATACTAAAGATTTGGCTGATTTTAGGGGGGAGGTTCATGGAGGAGGAACCCATAGAAATCCCTCTGCATTCAGGGAGTGCTGGAGCTGGAAACAGTTGTTGGCCAAGGGAATATCAGTGGGAGGCAATGCCTTCTCCAGGAATTGGCTCCTGGCTCATACTGAGGACTTGACATTGTGCTAGAAGGATCTTGGGCCTGACTCAGCACACATCCCTTTCTCTTCTCTTACCATGCCCCACAAAACAGATTTGATTGTCTCTATCCGTCATGGCAATAAACGTAATAATTTATGAATCTTCGAAGAGATCTGGTCCACTCCCTTCGGTTGTGCTGTCCCTTCTGACTTCTCATCCCTGCTTTTCACAGTTGAATGGACTGTCACTTAACCAAGCACAAAGCCTGGTGGTGGCCAGGCTGCAGGGAGGATCCAGGGGACAGGATCTGTGTGGGCTTATTACCAAAGGTCATGGCCTGGGGCTCTCCGGAGTCAGGAAGCAAAACTCCCCATTATACAAATCCTTCCTTCGTGTGTTTCACTCCTTATTTCCCACCTAGGAAACTCACGTTGAAGAAACTTCCTTTGGGTAGAGCTAAGAAATAAACTCATTTTCTCAGCCCTGAAGGAGGAGTTCTGTGCCCCTGGATAAGTATGGTGCTGCTGGAAGCCACTTGGTTTTCTGCAGCTAAAGTGACAGTCCAGAGCTATTGCCTTCTTCCTCCTCAGCCTTTTGGTCCCAGGATCAATAACATTTATAAAGAATTTTGGCACACATCAGCATCTTGCAGTGCAGTCTTTGCTGCCACTGTGATATTTGTAGGCTTCGAGTGCCATTTGTCTCCTGGTTTTTTCCTGTCCTGTTCTCCTTAACCTCCGTATGCTCTGCAGCTCCAAAGGGAGTTTTTCCTGCTCACAGTAAATAAGCTTTTAAAGGCTCAATACACACAGAGAGAAGGATAACCCATTCTGTTGGCTTTGGCAACTTTCTGAACTCTGCTGTCTCTGCCAGCTGGGAAACTTGAGGACAGAACTCAGTCCTTTGAAGATAAAAGTGTTGATTACCGAAGATCAAACAAAGGCCTGGTTTAACATAAATTCCATGCATGTTTCTTCAGTCCTATTCACAGTAAGAACATCTGGGAATTTCTCTGGCTGGGTTTCTAGAGTGAAAATGTTGGATTTCTTTTCTTAAACGTTGGCCCAAATATAGTCCCTCAGTCTCGAAGCACAAAACTGTCTAGAGGGCGTGTGTATCTAAAGGCTACAAATATTCCACAGTAATCCTGTCTGCTATTCAGCACGGCAAAGATATGGCAAACTTCCAGCTGGGGACAGAGAGGAGAGGGAGGAAAATGAACAGGGAAGCCAAGGGCTCCACTCGGGTTCAATACAGTGAGGGGAAGCAGTGCCTGCAGGTACCTGGGGACAGCCACTGCTCCTTTGTCTGACCCTTCTGGGCTTATGGATAAAACCCTGGGAAGAATGCTCACATCTTGGTTTTCTCTTCAAGAAACCACATCCTTTATTTCTCTGTTTTGTGAAGAACGCTGGCTGATACTGCACGTGATCAAAACACAAACGCTGTTTTCTTCTTTGAAATAATAATAATAATGAAAATTACCTTCTACTGCAGTGTTTTGCTGATCCACCACAAGCACAGAGCCATTGTGCAGGTAGGAAAGCAGTGGGGAAAACGTGGAGGCATCCACTGGGAACTCAGGATCCTGCACGGTGATCCTGAGCCTCACAATGATGCTTCCTGCTGCCAGGGATTCAATCTGCATTTTCAGCTTCCCAGATTCGTACAAGGCAGAAATATTGGGTGGAAATGCATTTTCAAGCTGAGCAAAGGGAGAGAGACATTGACAATTAGGAAGCCAACAGGTGCCTCTTTAAATATTTATACAAGCACAACACAGAATATGCTGTAAAAAGAAAAGTTACTAAGTGTTTCCGAAATCTTACTTTTCAGAGATTATTGTGGCACAACGTAATGTGAGTCTCCTTGGTGCAACCCTGCTGAGAAGGACTTGGGGGTGCTGGTGGGTGAGAGGCTGGACATGACCTGATCGTGTGTGCTGGGACCCAGAAACCCTCTGTGTGCTGGGCTTCCCCAAAATCAGCGTGGGCAGCAGGAGAGGGGGGATTGTGCCCCTGTGCCCTGCTCAGGTGAGAGCCCACCTGCAGAGCTGCCCCAGCCCTGGGGCCCAGTATGGAAGGACATGGAGCTGCTGGAGCCAGTCCAGAGGAGGCACCAGGATCAGAACAGCTCTGTTGTCAGGAAAGGCTGAGAGAATTGGGATTGTTCAGCCTGGAAAACAGATGGCTCTGGGGAGACTTAAGTGTGACCTTCCAGCACCTGAAGGGAACTTACTGGAAAGATGAGGCAAGACTATTTACAAGGGCCTGGAGTGACAGGACAAAGGGGAATGGCTTCAAACTGACAGCGTAGGGTTAGATTAGATATTAGGAAAAACTTCTTTACTGTGGCTGTGGGGAGGCCCTGGCACAGGTTGCCCAGAGAAGCTGTGGCTGCCCCATCTCTGGGAAGTGTTCAAGGCCAGGTTTGACAGGGTTCTGAGCAACCTCATCTGGTGGAAGGTGTCCCTGCCCATGGCAGGGGTTTGGAACTAGATGATCCTCAAGGTCTCTTCCAACCCAAACCGTTCTGTGATTACATGATTCTATGGTGCCTTTGAAAACTGTATCCATCTGACCACTGGTCCTACAAACCAAGTTCCAAATTTTGGCTCAAGGGAGCAGAATTCCCCCCGGCCCTGTGTGCCTGCAGCAGAGCTGAACTGGCCTGGTGAGTGCATGCAGCAGAGCCTTGATGTTATTTCTGTATGTCACATACAAATTCTGTTTCATTTACAAGTGTGGGCATGGCTTTAGCTCCCAGGGAGCATTTGAAACTCCCCAGTTCAAGTTCAGCCTGGAGGAGTCCAACAACAAAGAAATCTCAGGATGAAAGACAAGAAAAATGGGGGTGGATAACTTCCCAAAAAAAGTGTTTGAGACAGCCCAGCTTCAAGGCGGTATCACAATTACATCATGGTTAATTACCAAACCAGTGAGCAGTCACTGCAGCTGAACAAGTGGCATCACTGTGAACATTAAAGCTGGCACACTGCTGTCAGTATCTGAGCTGTGCAGGAGCTGGCACCTTTACCTTACCTGTCTAGAAGGCAGCTCCTTGCTTGAGCCTTTTGTTGGTGCATACACCTCAAAGCGTGCCTTTGAGCACGAACTGCAGAGCCAGAAATCAGCACAGCTTTGTTCCCATTCCGCCAGAGCTTGCTCAAAATGATTCCTACAAGCAAGCTGTTTAACTGGTCCAGGCTCACATCAGGGTAGGGAGGTGAGAAACTGAGGAGAGAAGTGAGAGGGGCATGTTGTGCTCCCAAACACCCAAGGAGGCAGAAGCAACACAGATGGGCAATGCTCCTTTTTCTTCCCAACCTGATGAAGCCAATCAGGTCTGCATAAATCAGAGAAGACTCACTCACCAAAATCCTCCCACGCAACAAAAGTGAACAGTTTGCAACTGTGGGAAATAAAACCATCTCAGGAGGTTCAACTTGCAATTTCTTTTGGGCAAATGCTTCTTCTCTGCTGCCCTTGAACGTAAAGCTCCATTACTGTTTTGGGGTTTTCTCTTGCATATAAACTCACACATGATTATGAGTCACTCTTGGTTTTGGGGAAGCCTTGTTTTGGATGGAGATCCCAATTCCCCTGTATGGGCCCTGCTCTGGGCAGCAGAAGTGTAGGAGATTGCTCCATCTGGAACTTCCCCCTTTTTTGGGAAGCTGAGAGCTGGTAATAGACTTCATGACTCAAGTTTGGTTTGAGGCTGATTCCACCTGACTGTGGACAGTGGCTACATGTGTGCAAGTAAGGAATGCAGCTGGAGAAGAACGCCTGATCCAGAAACTTTCCTGAAAGAAGAAAGGGCTTTGAGAGGAGTAAGACATTTATTGAGTAGACTGTGCTGAAATGAATGCCAGGAATGCCATTTCAGTAATCCATTAAAAAGCCTCAAGTTAATTTACAGTGAGTTTATTGCCAAATTAAAGATACAAGGAAAGGAGCCCCTGTTGCATGCCTGAATTTATAATTCCTTCACTCTTCTGTAGGGGGAAATTCTCACTGGCTTCATTGCTAACAAGGCCAAGGGCTTGATCTGTCTAGTCAGTTGAATTTTGTTGTAAGTATAAAGAAAGGTCACAGGAAATAGTACACTGATTTTGAAGGAATATTTCATCCAGGCATAAAATCCTCTATTAGATTAAATAAATTATAAATTGAAAAAAAAATATGTATTACCCAGAGATATTTTTATTTTACCTCTGTAAGCAACAGTCTTGAAAATTTCTCATATGCTGAGCTGCTGGAATTATGGAAATCATCACTGAAGTTGTAGTTGAGGATCCTCATAGTAACATCAAACATCTTGGCCTCTGTAGGACACAACATGAAAACACACTGACAAAGCAGGAAAAGATTCAAAAAAAGATTAAAAGATTAAAACTGATGTACCCGGACCAAAATCTCAGATGATAGAAGAAGGGAGGACAAGATTGAGAGAGTTTGGTATTAAATCAAGAAAATAAAGCCAATAGGGTCCTGCAAACCTCTGATACATTGAGAAGATGCACTTATATCAGGTCTAAAGAGATATTTAGGTGCTTAATTGCAACTGTATGAGAACTGGGTGTACACATACCTTTATGTGTGGGTTTACACATACCTTTATGTGTGGGTTTACACATACCTGGGCCCGACCCTACACAGCTCCTGCCTTGAAGTTACACACCAGGGTTGAATTGCCAGTGGGCTCATCTTTGGCCCACCAATCACAATTTTTAAAGTTTCTTTTCCTCATCTTGGTAGTGGGGATAGTAAATATGTTCTTACACTGAAAATACAGCAAAAATCAGTGCATGCCCCTTGTGTGTGGGGTGAGCACTGACAGATAATGTACAGAGCACAGGAGCCAAAACCAAGAGCCAAGGAATCTCTAACTGCTTTGTCCTGTGTAAACACCCCCAGGCTGTCACTCCTGGGACTGATCCTTGCAAAACTTTTCTTTTTCTCAAGGGCTCCAGCTTCACATTCTGAAGATCAGCCCTCTGTTTTCACAACCACTGGACCTCCTACCTTCCCTCCGCAAAGGGAGTAATTTCCTTCTGACCCAAGCTGGAGTCATCCCTCATCTGATCAAAGGGAAGATCCAGGGATAAACATGAACAGCAGCATTCTCACTGTGGTCAGAAATAAATAGTTCCCTGCCTGCTCTTCGAAAAAAAATGGGGAGAGATTTATTTCTTTATTTGCATGGAGGCTTAGGAAATAATTTAAGACTAGGGGAAAAGCAAAATTATGTTTGATCAACACACTAGGGCCTCAGGAAGCTACCATCACCAGTTAATTGAACAGAACTGGGCAGGTAGTCTGCAGCTTTCTTACTCAGCCGTTGTAATTCCCTTTAATCCTTTATTCAGCAGAATCTGCCCTTCCTCTGGGTGCTCTTGTTAGCTCAGCTGAGCCCTTGACAAACCAGTTGCCTGCATTTCCCACTGGCCACAGCCATCGTGGGAGATAGGTGGCAGCAGAAAGCAGTGCCAGCCACCAAAGAAATAAATTAAAAAAAAAAAAATTATAGTTTAGCCTGGTATTTGTAATAGTCTAATCAGCTCCAGCACTGCTTTATCAACTAAGGCCAAAGTTCTGCTGCCTGATGCTCTGAGTTGGATAAATGCTGGAGTAGATGGGGTAAAAAGTGATGAAGAAGGTGGGAAAAGTTCAGTGAGGAGCATAGGATCATTGCTGAACTGCAAGTGAGTGGGGATGGAAGGGAGAGAAGAGAGAAGAGAGAATGTATATATATATGTATTTTTTTTTTTTAAGTGTTTCTTTACCTGTTTTAACATTTTGACGGGAGATGATGGTTTTTCCACAGGTTTCATAGCTGATCTCTACTGAATACATCACACCTGCTTCCAGGTGAGACACGTCCATTTGCATTTCCTCTGTCTTCAGGGTTTGCACAGTCTCGCTGCCCTTGAACACCCGCACTTGGAAAGTGTGGTTCAGGGTGGAAGTGACAAGCCAGGACATTTCAAAGCTGTTGCTGGTAACGCTGAGGATTCGATGGTTTGTAACTGCAGAGGGATCTGTTGCAGTCCCAGGAAGAGTTGGCCCAGAAAAAGCAACATTTCTCCTTTAAACTGTGCTATTCTAAATCCACTACACACAAGCACTTTGACAATCAATAGGGTAAGGTTCTCTTTATGTCAGGACAGAACCTTTCCCCTCACATTACCAGGTCCCCTCATGACGGATTTAGTGCTTAATCTTTTTATTTCCCTCTAGTATATGCATTTCCATTGAATCCCAGGGTCCTAGAATGGTTTGGGGGGAGGAAAGAACCTTAAAGCCCATCCAGTTCCACCACCAGCCGTGGGCAGGGACACTTTCCACTAGACCAGGCTGCTCAGAGCCCCGTCCAACCTGGCCCTGAACACTTCCATGGATGAGGCAGCCACAATTCCTCTGGACAACCTAATCCCCTCCAAATCTACAGTCACACAAATAACCAGCCAGTGAGCTACAGGTGCAAGCAACAGGAATAAGTTTGGGAGAGTCGCTCTGTGTTCTCTACCTGTGTTGACACCTGCTTTGCCTCCTGTCACTTTAATCATCAAAATGCACCCATTCAGGCAAAGGGTGCCTGGATTTATCCTGGAAAACCCTCACAGATCCCAGCTAACAGAGGCTGGGGGCAGAGTGGCGTGCAGCACATCACCTGTTATTCCACTCTAATCCTCTGCAGTCATTGTCGTGTCAACGGGAAAAGACAGGGCCCTTCAGAAATGATTCCTCTCCTGGAAGGAGGAGGTGTCTGAATTGGGTAGGATGAGTTGCCCTGCAGCAGAGCCAGTCTGTCTGGCTCTAGAGAGAGAGCCCAGAGCAGACACCTCTGCTGGAGAGAGCTGGGGCCAGGTGAGATGAGCATCATGCCCCATGCTAACCCAGAGACCATGGCATGCTGCCACAGCTTCAGTTCTTTTATGCTGATGGTTAGACTGAGGAAAAAAAAAGTTGTTTTCATAAATTGCTTCAATAGAACACAATTTCCAGCATTCTGAGTCAGGTAGCTGCCAAATAACCCCAAAGCCACTCCCCCCTGCACTAGAGGGGCCTCAGTTTATTCCTCTGGCTTCAGCTTCGATCAGTAACTGTGGATGAAGATCAAGAGTATCCAGCCTGTCTCTCTGAACTCTCAAAGAACTACTCAAACCTATTTCCTCCTACAAGAAGAACGGGGTGTTGATAAAAGGATTGTGATAACTCTTTCCTGAAAGGGCTGGATCACCCAAATATACACAAATGTACTGAGGTTTGTTCCCATCCCAAATCAGGAAAACATTCATTAAAATTCAAGGTTACTTACAGCACCCAGCATCTGTAGATTGGTTGGTTATGGACGAGAGACTTGATTTCCTTGTAGAGGGAGAGCTACTGCCAGTGTTAACAGCATTTACTGCTGAATTTGGAGTAGATGCTGCAATGCCTAGGGGAAAATTATATTATCAAGGAGTTGGAGTATTTCTAAGAAAGCAAACCCCAAATAATACCATTCATGCCTTCCATGCATGAAGAGCAGCAATAGAAGTAATATAAATAGAAAAGTATTATCATATCACAAAAGCATGAAGTAATACGTTATCTTAATTTTTGAGATTAAGGGATTGTAAAATTGTTTTCTAACTAAAGCATCGAATCTGCAAGCAGTTATTCATCTCATTAGCTTAAAGCCTATTAGCCAGGCCCACTGATGTCTGTGGGCTGTAAGTATATTTTGCTGGACTGGTACCACAGGGAATTATTTCAGCCGGCGCCAAACTCCAGCTGCTTGCAGCAGAGGGATCAGCAGCAGTGCAGCAGCTTGGGGTGGGATCAGACCACCACTGAGGCCAGGCTGCTGTCAAAAAAAAAGAGAGGGAAATGGTAGAAATAATGTCATTAATTGTTTCTCGGGAGGCTGGGGAGGCGAGCTGACAACAAGGGACTTGCTCCGAGAAGCAGTGAGGGTCTGGAGTTACAGGCTGTGGCAGGTGAGTGAGGACAGCTGAGGGTGAAATAGAGGAAACAGCAAAGGACTGTGAAATGAATACTCTGTGTTTCAACCAGAATTAGGTAACAGGTTTGTTGCCCTGGTTGTGTAAGCCTTCTGTTTTTAACCTTGGAGTCAGATTCTTTTCACACAGTTTCATGTAAATAATAGCCAATGTTTACTTAACGGTATTTTCTGTTTTTCATTCCTCTTGTGATATGACAACTTTGATGAGCACCTTTCTTCTCCAGTGGGATTGAGAAGGAAGTGACATGCTCTCCAATCCCTTGTGGAGTTGGGACGTGTATAAAAATAAGATAATGTAAATAAATCCATTCCATTTCCTCCTTTCTGCTGAACCTGGCAGGTGTAAGAGCCTCTTTATTGTGTCTCCCCAGACACACAGGTTTATGTGGCATTTTCTCCCAACAGGAGGAGAAGGGGCACTCATGCTCCAGAAATCCCTGCAGATGACTCCTGTGAAGGAGCACAGACCATCCTCAGTATTTCCCAGGGGGAGACCTGCCTTTCTTACCTTCCTTTCCTGGGCTCAGCTGGTGAGGGGTGACCCTGGCATGTTCATGCTGAGGGTGGCAGCTGTAATGACCCTCCAGGTTTACACAGCTGCTTTTCTCAGGGCAAGCACTGAATTCAGCATAGGAGCATTCATTGACATCTAGGAAGAACAGCACACCTTGCACAGATATTGAGGGCAGCATCAAGACTGAGCACACATCTGACTGATGTGTGTAGATCAGGCTCTGGGTACGATAAATTCAGTGTAAACCTGCACTAGTGCTGGCAAAGCCATTCTGGATATTATCACCCTATCACTTTTTACCCCAATTCTTTGGAATTAATGGACAGTTAGGGGCAGCCCCTGCTTACACCTGTAGGATGCCATCCAAACCTGAGATGTCATCACAGGAGGAGGGGAACTACCCAGTGATTTCACTGAAAGCTGGACTGAGTAAACACAGAATGAGAAGCACTGGAAATTGTGCTTATGGTGCATTTCAGGAGAGAAAATGTTCAGATAACTGCAGAGCGATAAGTAGATTGACATAATTTAAAATTAATAGATTGAAATGCTTATGTAACATTTTAAAAGTATGTAGTAGCGTGCTATAGTAATTAAAAAACTATAAATATTACTTGTTTCATGCAAGCTACTGGAAGTAACGTGGCAACAGAGTCCATCTGCTTCCCAAGAAAACAGTTTTTTAAGAGTCTATTTAATACAACTAATGATTGTGCCACAAATATGCACATATTTGCTTTTTCATCTGAAAAACTATGTTACTGGGAGAAAATAAATTTAATTGAGGTTTCAGGAGCATTCCCTTCCAAACCATTCGCTCCAAAACAATCATCAACTCTCCATCCTACAACAGAAAGGTCAAGGGCCATCTCTGCAAAGTTTGCAAGGTCCTCTATGCTATCTTTGAAAGCAAACTAATGGGATAAATGAGATCCCAAGCGAAGAGGGACGAACCCCCCTAAAATATGACAGGATTACAACCAAGCACCTTGCACTTCAGCGTCAACCACTTCATACACGTGCTTCACCATGGCCTGCAGGGAAGAGGAGATGTTGGCCAGCAGAGCTGGATGCTGCATTCCGAGGAGAACCTGGGAGGCCACGTGTGTCTGGGGAGACACAATAAAGACGCTCTCAGACCTGCCAGGTTCAGCAGAAAGGAAGGAACTGACCTTTATTGTTTACATTATCTCATTCATATACACGTCCCAACTCCACAAGGGATTGGAGGACATGTCACTTCCTTCTCAATCCCACTGGAGAAGAAAGGTGCTCATCAAAGCTCTCATATCACAAAAGGAATGAAAATCAGAAAATACCGTTAAGTAAACACTGGCTATTATTTACATGAAACTGTGAGAAAGAATCTGACTCCAAGGTTAAAAACAGAAGGCGTAGCAAAAACCAGGGCAACAGCCACGGTCCCGGCGTAGATTTCCCCAGGGTTACTCTGGACGTGGTGCACAGAGGCCTTGAGGGGCTGCAGTGCACCAGTGATCTGCAAAACAGGGCAGCAAACACGGGAGCACCTTGTTCCTTTCCCAGCCCGTGAATAATGCAGTGATTATTAGCACAATCGGGGTGTAGAAAGAAATTCAGAAACCGTGGCAAAGTGGTAACATTTAGGCCTGTGTTTATGCAAGCTGAGTTCTTATTTTCACATTTAGCAACAGATTTATGTTATAGAAATGCCAAGCTCAGGGGGGTGTGGAGCTGATCTCAAAATGCTTTGGCACAGGGATGTAACCCAGGAAGAAAGGGGAAAAGCCTCAGTGGATTACAATGCATTGCACAGGCCACTACAATTCACCTGCAATAAAGCTGCCCAGCACTTCTTGTTTAGAACAGCTAAATGGACTGCTGGTAAAGGAAATAGAAGGAAAAAGAGGGAAAGCAATAGACTCAGGGTGAGGGGTGGGATTAAGAGCCACAGAGAGACCCCAGAGAGACCAAACCATCCCAACTGAGAGTCAGGAATGAGGGAAGGGACCTGCTGGGGGGCTGAGCATCAGGAGTCAGTGGCACAGACAGCAGGACACTGAGAAGAAGCTAACTGAACAGCTCCACCTCAACTCCCCATTTCTTGAGTGCTTGACTTTCACAAAGCTTGTTTTAGGCCAAGATGTAAAAGCCTTGGTGGATCCTTGCCCTCTACTCCCTACTACACAGGGACAGGACCAGGGTTTCTTGCTTTTTTAGGATATAAGAAGGGGAGATCAGATAGGAGGAAGAATTACACCCACGCTGTTGTTATAATTTCTATTCTCCTGCCCATCAGTGCCAGCAGATTATGGCAGATAGGTTTGTCTCTGAAAGGTTTAACTTAAAATTCCCTGTCAGAAAACATCGTGCTTGGAAGGCCATGAAGTCTGGTCCCAGTCTGTCATAGGCCCAAAATTGAATTGAGACAGAGCTGGAGCAAGCACTACTCAAGCAGGAAAACCCCTTTATTTCAGCATGTCTTTAAATTTCCCTTGGAAGAGACCTGGAAAATTTGCTAAAGAAGCTGATACATCAATTATTACTTGAATTGCTTAAGGACACAGCTGACATTCAGTAATCAGAAATACAGAAATAATCAGAAATAGGGCCAAAAATATCGATCTGGCAGAACAAAGAGGGGGAAAAGAGTGACCCCTGAGTAACAGAATCATGGGCACAATGAGGAAAGCTTTTGTGTTTGTACAGACCATGGAGTGCAAAAGGCGGGAATGATTCAGAAGGTGGGAATCCACCCGGATTAATTCATTAAAATCCATTTTCACAAGCACTGTCACGTTGCACCAGAACGTCCTCCCTGCAGTGTAGGAAACAAAACAGCCAAGTCATCTGAGGTCTGGTGCTATAGAAGGCAACAGAGCTTTAGGGAGGCTCTGAGGAAACAAAGCGAGATTTAACTTGGCAAATGTGAAGGGCCCACGAAGAGCCACCAGCTACAGCCTCATTTGCCATATGCCACAGGCAGAGGAGCCAGCCA
The DNA here is from genome assembly GCA_013397175.1 of Platysteira castanea. Classification (NCBI taxonomy): domain Eukaryota; kingdom Metazoa; phylum Chordata; class Aves; order Passeriformes; genus Platysteira; species Platysteira castanea. The sequence continues at coordinate 250,163 of VYXC01002300.1, forward strand.
GGGAGAGGCAGGCAGGGAAGGTTTGCTGGACCCACAGCACCCACCCACCACTCAGTGCTCACGGGTGCAAGCACTGAGGCTGAATATCCTGCAATTCAACCAAGGCAGATTCCTGTATTTGTTGTAGGGAGAGCTATGGTAACAGTTTTCCTGCCTGCTCCCACCCTCAGAAGGGAAAATTAAGGATATTTCTATTAGAAGCAGCGTTGAATTTATCAGTAACATACCCTCTGGCATGGGATCCACACAGCCTGCTCCTTTGGAAGAGCTGCAGCATTTTTTCAGCCCTGGACATTCAGAATCAAACGTGCAAGGATAATCAGATGTTTCCATATCCTTCACTGGACAAACACCAGGTCTTGAGGCAAATACGCTGGATCTGTTGAGTGCTAAGTAACAAAAACATTTCTGAGAACAAAAATACAGAAAGTTGTTTCCATAAAATTGTGATATTTAATTTATAGCAAACACCTCCTCCTCATTTTAGAAGCGCATCTGTTCTGAGGTTTCAATGGGGAGAAAACAGCAGCCTAAAATATCATTATTTCATTCCAAGGGTGTAAATATTCTCAGATTTTTCTCTTGTCCTGTCCTCATGACATTTCTGTTACAGAAATTTTGAATTCATAACTTTCCATCAATAATTATGGATGGATGGATGGATGCATAGTTAAGTTTCTAAACGTGGAGACAACGGAAGCACTGCGAAACAGAAAATGTGCCTGATGTCAGCTGTGACTAATCCAAATAACACATAATGATAAAGGAAACTGGTACTAAGACAGAAATTGGGAACTTTCATTTAAGACTTAGTGGCACAAACTTCACCTTAGCTGCAGAAATCCTGTTCCAGCTGGCCACTCCAGGAGGCTGGCAGCCCACGCCAGAGAGCCCTGCAGAGAGGGCAGCTAAGGCAGGAGGGTGCTGCTTCCCAAGCCAAGGGCAGACAGTGGTACTGGGTCAGTGTCAGCACAAAATCTCTTCTGTGGAGGAAAAGAGAATCTATTTCCAAGCCCTACAAACTCACTTCTTTACCCGTGCTCTCAAACGCAGCTCCAAGTAGGGCTCAGCTCTGGTTTTTCTCATCCACCTGAAAGAATTCTCTTTGATTTGTTTTGCACCTACAGGTCTTTGATCCTTTACTGGGCAATTGAAGTCAGCCAGGAGAAAAACGAACCTGATTGTTGCAATAGAAACCGTTGTGGTGCAGGAAAACCACGTTTGACGTAATAAAGCCCTGAGCAAGTGAAAGGTTCACAGCAAACTATAAATCTATCATGAACAGTCAGTTCTGTGGGTAATTTCTGTTATCCCAAGGCTCTGGATGAGAGTAAACGTGAGGTTTCTGAGAAGCAGAGGGGATTTTGAATCTAGCACTTTTGGCCTCAGCAAAGTAACCTTCTTAATGAGGGAAATTATCTCGATTAATGAAGATTTAAACTAACTCTACGTAACTTGCTGCCACATGAACATTCCAGGTCTCCTCTCTCTGAGGCTGGCACTACAGGTGGTTCCCCCAAACAGGTCCTTTTCCTAGAAATATCCCTCCTGATTTTTAAAGCCACAGGAAGGTGTGAAAAGGTCTCGGTTACCCTTAGCTGGGTCTCACACACATTCCCAGCCTCACGTGCTTGCTCCTTCTCGGCCTCCAGTGCAGGGAGCTCAGCAGCCTCGCACTCTGGAGCCTGCACAAACACGAGCACCAAGGGATTTCCCTGGGTTAGAGAATTCCCTGTTTGCCAGTGCTCCTTACTGTTCTAACCAGGTGGATCTTGGCCAGCAGGACCCAGGCATGTAAATTCCTCCAGCTCTGAGATTCAGGTGCAGTTCAAGCAGGTTTGAGGTTCAAAGCAGCTTTTTTTCCCACCTGGGTCTTTTTTTTTTTTTTTTTGGTGTGTTTAACAGCAGTGTAAATGGTTTAATGAGTCACATGCAATCTCAGAAAACACTATTGAACCCTGGCTGGGTGCCACAGCAGACATTTATTTGAAATCAAAAGGTCATCGTTTTCGGATCAGCGGAAACGGAGATGGATTCACTTCACATTTCTGCCTAATTGCACCAGATGCACTTTGGAAATCCAATTTATCCTCTCCTCTTCAATCATGCTGGGGACAGTCACTACCAAGCAAGCACCCAGGAGCAAACCAGCCAACTCCTCTGTCATTTGGATGAAGTACAGGCTTTTCTCCCCCGTTATTTACATAAATGTATGGAAGCAGAACTGCAGCTTAGCAACCAAAGGTCACTTGCCACTTGCCTGCTGGACCTGCTGTGACTGCAGGATGGGGCATCTCCCAGGATATTGATGCTGAGGGACAACATTAGCTCAGCCATGACCCCCTTCCTCTCCCCTCTTCCATCTGGAAGGGATGGTTTCATTCAGAGGGTGTGGTGGAGCCAGGGACCAGCACCCTGCTTTTGTCTCAGGTATCAGAAGGTGGAGACAAATCTGTGAAATTATACAGAAAGCTCCTAGGAAAGTCTGTTCCAAAGGCAGGCTGGCAGTTTTCATCATACAGCCCTGGTTTTGGGGTTTTTGAGGATTTGTAGGCTTTATTTGCTCAGATGGACATTTTCCATCCTGATTGCCTCTCCAGGGCTTAATTGGGATTTGTGCTGGTCCAGCATCTGACAAATATTTAACACCCTTCCTGGCTGGGACCTTTGCCTTGGAGGGGAGAAGGCTGGTGGGGATTTGATCAAGGTTTACAAAATCCCAAAAGCAAGGTGAAGGCTGAGCCGGTTTTCACCTAAGCCCACCATAATAAAATGGGTGACAGAACTCACTTCTTCACCCAAGTGGGAGGGAACTTCTGCAGTTTGTCAGCACAGGGGATGTGGAGACAGACAGCTTCAGTGGGCTCAAAAGGGACAAGGCAATTCCCAGACAGGACAGCCACCCGCAGACAGCACGGGGAACGGGCGGGGATGCTGATAATCCCATTTCTGCAGCTGCTGGGGGCACACAGGGGACCCAAATTGCAGGGCAGCCAGAGCCACCTGCTTCTGGGCAAAGTCCCATAGGACATCCTGGCACCTTCCCACCCCGGGCTGATGCTGCAGTGCTGCCCATATGTGACACCACTGTCCACTGGCTTTCAGGGACAGCTGTGCCCCAGCTCCTGCTGCTCTGGTTACAGCCAGCACGGGAACATCTGCATGCCACCTCTGAAAGGTCCCAGCCCTGCTGAGGAGCTGCTTGGGCACCTACAATGAACATTATTTTACTTTGCAGTTGTTTTTCTGAAAGCCTCAGGAAGCTGTGCACACAAAGCACGCTCTGACTAAAGCATGACCTTAACGTTGTAAATCAAGTGCTCTTAAGAAACTCCAAAATTAAAGTTGTCTGGGCCTTCTTATTTCAAGGTATTTTTGTACGTGTGCTTAAAAACGAGCCTCCATGGTGTGCTGATGCACTCTTTCCCTCCCTAGCTGGGGATCAGGCAGGGTTAGATGGCAGATAAGGAGCTCTCTGGTTTCATCTTATGCTGGAAAGTGGGCAGCAAGCCAGTCACCAGGAGAAGTAACCATACCATCCATTCAAGCAGCTGGAAACAAGCCTGCAGAATTGGATTGTATCTCTACCTAAAAGACAAGACGCAGGGAGAAGTTTTGTATGGTGAAACAACCTTTCAGAGCCATGGGTTTCACAGGTCCACGAGCGTGACCTGCAGCCCTGTGCCCCAACCACACACGTTAAAAGCAGCACTAAGCACCCTGAAAAATCAGAATAAATTAATAAAAAAATTAAAACTGCCCCCAAGGCGTCAGAAAGCAGGTCTGAAACCAACACAGAATGGTTTGATCTCAGTTTCTCTGCAGCTCAGTTGCCCATCTGTGAAAGACAGAGAAGCTCCCTTGCTTCCCACAGGCTTCGTGAAGACAAATTGCTGCCTGTGAATCCCCCAGGATTCACCTGAAGAGGTGATAAATAATTCCCTACTCTAGTGAGAGGCTGAGCAGAGCGCTGGATGTGGATTTCAGGATGGCACACTCTGGGGAGCTCCTCAGAGGGGCTCCATCCTCCCTGGGCACAGGGAAATGTGGTCCTCGGGGCACTGTAAAGCTGGATCAGGTAATTAAAAGAACTCACTAGTCTGCATGCATAGGCACAAAGAGAGAGGAAAAAAGCCTGTTTCATTTAATTCTACCTTTAGAATTAATTCCAGCACTTCCTAACTTTTAGATTCTTAACTTTCCAGCTGTTATTTTAAAATGTCGAAGTCATTTGTGTGTGCATCTGTAACACCATCCCCACAGATAGACACATAACGAGTGAGAGCCACCAGAGCAACTCCACCAATGATCTAGACATTTTTTTCCCAACAGCAAAGAAATAATAAAAGCAGGGCCTGCCATATCCCAGGCAGGGGTAAATGTGTCCCTCTAGGAAGAGAAGGTGAGCAGTGGCCAGGAGCAGGTTGCTGTGAAAGGTCGTGGAGACCTTTCCACTCCTGGCAGGATGGAGAGCACGCCAGCATGGAAAACGTCAAGGAGAAAATAACAGCAGTTCCACAGCGTGCTGTGCAGTAATTTCTGCAGTTCCAGTTTCTCTTCTCATCATTTATTTAAGACGGTGTCTAGACAGTGCATTACCATTCACAGAATTTGTGACTAATGCCCCGAAAAGCAAAGATACCGGAATAATGTAAACACGGAAATCACCTAGAAGCCATACAAATCCTTAACTGGTTTTAAATATTCCCAAACTAACTTTGACAGGAAAACGTGTCAGGGTGACCACAGCATTTCATGGACAAACTTGCCCAGTGTATCAACAACATGGCAAGGGCAGGGTGGAAATTCTGCAGCTAAGCTTTACAAGAGATTTACAGATTTGTTCATGTTAGATGAAACAATCACCAGCAGCTCTCAAGCCTGAAATATCCCTAGAGGTGCTTTTAAGAGACATAGAATTATACTGGGAAAAAAATATTTCAAGCGTTACCAGGATGCTTTTTTTTCCACACAAGAAGATGGTCTTGATTTTCAGAGGTTCAGAAACACCTGAGTTTCTTGTGCAAACAGTGACAACCACGGTGACTCGTTCACATTTAGCTGGCACAGCTCTTTCCTTGTACTAAGCATTAAAAAGCCATTTTCTCTGGTTGCCTCTCAGTCTTGCCATTTGATACTTACAGGCACACAGGTATGCACATGCCTGTATATCCAAAAGACTTGACTGAAGTAACTTTTCAACCCTTATTAGATGTACTGGAGATTTTCCCCAGCATGAAACTGATGCTTGGAAAATACAGATGATCAGCAGCAGGTCCTCTGCCTGTCTGACAAATCTGCTTGGGCACACAGCAACCTGCAGCTCAAATTCTGCCTTTGCTGAGACTCCACAACAGCCGTGGAGCCAAACACTGGCAGGATACAGTAAACTAAAAATAAAGCTTTAATTTCTCTTCTCTAGCAATTCATTTTAGGAACAAGTAAAACACATTAACCATTTTTGTGTTCCCATCCTTCTGTTAAAATCCTGCTAGACACAATATTCTACCTGTGACTGTGGAGGAAACACCTGGGGAAAAAAAATGTTTGGAAGTTCTTTTTCTAACGTTCTGAAGCAACTTAAACGTGGGATGAACACATTGTTCTTGACAGATGCCATGACAGGACGTGTGGCTCATCCCCCCTCACACCACGTTATGTGATCTGCAGCAGGAGCAGGTTTGGGGACATTCCCACAGATCTGAGTCACCCAAGTCTTATGACCCAAGACAAGGGCCAGAGCTGCAACAGGACCTTTCCTTTCAATCTGCTGTTCTTGGGTGTGATTATGTAAATGCCCAGGTCCCTCCTGTAAAGTGGAAATAGAGGAAATGCAACGTCACACTGAAAATAGGAGACAAAACTACGTCCTGCAGAACTTTTCTGAATGACAGAACAGTTCGACAGTTTAGGTAATTCAAGATGCCTGTTCAGCTAAAGAGCATCTATATTTGTCCATTAGAAAAAGAAAGTTCCTTTTCCCTGAGGAATCTCCTCCATCTGTGTCTCAAGTTCTGATAAAACTGGGAATTTCTGGGTGACAGCTGGTAACCCTGATGTGGGACGGGGAAAAAGTTTCCATCTTGAGACAAAGGTGATTAAGTCCTCCTGAGCAGAGTCTTATTAACACTCAGATGTTAGATCAGACCCACCAAAAAGTTCACCAGTTTTCAGACCTCCCACGCAGCCACAGGTAAGCAAGGAAGCCCTAAGAAAATGGGTCCTAGTGTAGTTTTGGTTGGAAAGCATCCGGTAGTTGCCCTGAGGTCACAGGTGGTTTTAAATTTGAACCAAAATTGGGTTTGCAGTCTGGGAACAGACCCTGCTCCACATCAAAGGAGATGTTATCCCAAGCACATCCTGAGTTAGTTTTGAGGAGAAAGCTGCTGGTGTAAGTGCAGGGAGGCTCAGAGCAGACACTGCACCAGGCAGGGAATTATTGCTCTTGGCCAGGGATATTGGCCTGAACCTGGACAGGTAAAGAGCCCTTGGAGGGGTAACAAGCACTGCTTTCCTCAGGCTGCCCTGGAAGTTCAGTGAATTTGTGACTAGGGGTGGCAAAGAGCAAGAACCAGGAGCTTTAATCTGCCATGTCTACTCCTTGCCACTTTGGACAAAGTTCACTGTGCATTTTTGCAGACTCATTTATTTCAGTGAATAGGAACCTATGGCCCAGAACTGAATTAAGGCTTTACACATCTCAGCTGAAGTGAATCTTCTTGCACAAGAAGCATTTATTTCCTCTCTTAATCTGACTAAAACTTACCTAGAGAGCAGTAGAGTCCAACTTGTTCATATCCTTCACAGCAATCTGTGAGAGTGATGGTTTCGGGGACTTCAACCATGTGAAACCGTGTCCAGGGACACACCATCCACGGGATCCACCCTCCACAGGATGTGTTCTTCTCATAGGACTCCTGGTAGGCAACCATTTTAAACACGCTTTTGGTCAGGGTGTAGTTGCACAGATGGTACCCTAGCAAGGACAGGCCTTTTTCTAGGGGAGAGAAACAGGGAAGAAAGGGATCAGCATTAACTTGTCACCCCGGAGCAGAAGTTCCCTGCAGTATCCAGATAAAAACAATGTCATGAGAAAGCAGTGACAGAACCAACACAGGTGACTGATTTCCAGGAAGGCTGATGTTGGGAAGAGCATCGCTTCAAAAAAGAGACACAAGAAAGAATTGGTAGTGGCTGCTTGTCACAGGCATCACTTTGGTCTTGAAAGGATGCAGACTGGCAGAAAATTCAAAGAGTTCTTGGTGCAAGGCAGAAAAAGGGCAATTTCACTCAAGTTAATATTAAGGAAATTTACATATGTTAATTTAAATTACCAGTAGAGCACAATAGGCACTTCCAGGGCACAGTCATCCCAGTACTTTAAATGCCCACTCCAGCCTCCTGCTGCCAAAGTGCTCATCACTCCCCGAGACTACGAAGGGAACAAAGGGCGAGGAACTCATGAGCAGATGAGTCACAGCAGATGTCTGGAATAAGACATCCTTCAGACATCACCCTAGGCTAAAACTGGGTACTCATACATCACTGGGGAGCACTTCCAAGTGTCTGACACAAAAGGTGTTCCTGGAGATCCTGCACTGCCTCTCTGCGTTCGTAGCAGACCGTGTTGATCAGGCCATTGGAAACCTGCAGTGGATCATTGACTTTGAGCATAAACAAAGTCAGTGGTAAGGTCATTAACGACATCATTTCACACAGATCTGGGGATGGGACTCAGGTTCCAGAGTTCTGAAACCATTTGTGAGGAGGAGCAAACTTGTTATGTTATGTGCTTTACTTAAAACTGAAATACTTCAGCAGGGATAAGGAAAAAAACCCAACACCAAACAACACAAAGAAACCCCAACAACAGCAACAAAACCAGATGGAGTTTAAGAATTAGCAGTAAGCAACCTACAGTCATGTCACAGACATCAGGCTGGCTCCTAATGAGATGTTATAGAAGCCAGAGGGGCTGAGTCACCCTGTGTCCCATTTGGGAAACAGATCGGATGGAATTAAAATGCCTGTATCATCCTCTAGCCAAAGCAGAAGAAACTTTAATAAGGATAAATATGAATTAGCTGCAGAGATTCAAATATAGCAGGACTAATTCTTTTTCTGGGAGCTCTGCAGGCACCAGGGTCAGCCAACAGACAGACTGAAGCTAAGACAATATACACAACAGGCATACAATTAAAACATTTACAGTTTATCTTATTTGTACAACTTATCTCCTGCCTGAAAAGATGAAACATGTTAAAAACAATTCAAAAAGAAAAAAACAGAATTGTCAGGCTTTCAGGAATCCTGTGCTTTTATCGCATTTAGCTTTCCAGCTAAACAAAAGACATTTGTGCAATTTGAGCAGGACTAGGAAAAGAGCTTTGGACAGGACAATCCATTTGTAGCACAAATGGGACTAGACATCACGTCTATTCCATGTTTTCTTCTGGGGACAGTCCAGAAGAAAACATGGAACAGACACGGTGTCTAGATACGGCCCCTGGAAGCCCAGCCCTGCTCTGCCTCACTCCCCTGTGCCTTCCTCCCGCAGCAAAAGGCAGAGCTGGTGCCGGGTTGTGCTCCAGGGAGTGCGTGTGAGAGCCAGAGCCCGCCCAGCCCGCTCCAGGGACGCTGTGCTGCTTGGAGCAGTCAGCAGGAAAATCCTGAGAGTGAGGGCATAGCTGGAAACCCTATTCCTGCTTCCTCCTCCTGCCCAGCCCCCAGCAGGGCACCCCTGTGTCCGGTCCCTGAAGCTCTGGGGACAGCGGCTGGAAGGTCTTCACATCCCTGGAAGGTCTTCACATCCTTGAAAGGTCCCCACATCCCTGAAAGGTCTCCACATCCCTGAAAGGTCTCCACATCCCTGGAAGGTCTTCACATCCTTGAAAGGTCCCCACATCCCTGAAAGGTCTCCACATCCCTGAAAGGTCTCCACATCCCTGAAAGGTCCCCACATCCCTGAAAGGCCTCCACAGCCCTGGAAGGTCTTCACATCCCTGGAAGGTCCCCACATCCCTGGAAGGTCTCCACATCCCTGGAAGGTCTCCACATCCCTGGAAGGCACCAGGCTGCTCTTTGTCGCTGAGCAGGGAGTGGAAGGAGGTGGTCAAGAGGGGCAGGAAGACACCCAGCCTGGCTCAAAGCCTGGCTCAAAGCCTGGCTCAAGCCCAGACCCTGCCTGAGCCAGGAGAGGATCCCAAAAGCTGGGATGGAGCTCTGACCAGGACACGGCTGTGCAGAAGGAGGTGGAAGGAGAAGCGAGCCAGAGAAAGCAAGGTGGCCTCTCCCTCTGGCTAAATTTAGGGTAACTGTCTGGGAGAACAGGAAAGGAAAACAAATGTGGGTTCTGGGGCAGAAATTAGAGATCAGGGGCTGCTTTTTATTCAATACATTTGATCCATTAACACCTCACATGAGGCACAAGTGCCTGACAAGAAACAGGCAGCTGTCACTGCATTTTGGAAAGCATTCCCTTGCCATGTGTTAAGACTGCTCCAAGAATACCTTTCTCTGCAAATGCTTGTAGGCGTGTAGGTGTGGGGGGGAAAAAACATCTTGCTTCAGCTTTTTTATATGTTTTTTTTTTTAAATTAGTTTGTAACCTGAATGGCAGAGTGGAACAGAAGTAATATCTAAATAATTTTGGGTACAGCCTTTCCCTGGAGAAAGTGCACAAACATCTTTTGTGACCAGGGAAGGAGAGAGGAGCAGGACAAATTTTATTCTATGAAAATGAGAAAGAGAAACTCCTGTATTAAGGAATCAGACTGTTACAGTATAAAATCACATTAGAGAAGAGTAGGGCAGGTAAGAAGCAAAAGCTCAGCCTTGTTCCTCACCACTGTGACCCCTCCTTTTCTCCAGAGCTCATGTAAAGCCTGGCAAGAGCAAAGCAGGGACTGGAAGGGAAAAACTGAGTAAGGAGAGCCCTGAGGATTCGTGTTGTCCGTGCAGAGCTGAGGCTGCAGCGAGGACGTAGCACTGGAAAGTTAAAAATTCCACTGTCAGCTGAGCTGGCTTAGTCTCTACAGCAATGTGCAACATAAATACAGGTATGAAACTCAGATGGTGTAGAATTAGACACAGTTTATAATTGGAATCTGCAGCTGTCAGAGCAGATATGAAGTCATATTTCATACTTAAACATTGATACGAGGTATGTATATGTGTGTACACACACTAGGTATAGAATGAGGCTGCCAAAGCCTGAAGAGCAGCTCTGAGATGAGGCTGTGGTGGTGCAAAGAGATGCCCTCAGTGGCAGAAGGCGGACTGAAGGTTGTTGCCTTGTTTTTCTGTAAGCCTTCTGTTTTTAACCTTGGAGTCAGATTCTTTTCACACAGTTCATGTAAATAATAGCCAGTGTTTACTTAACGGTATTTTCTGTTTTTCATTCCTTTTGTGATATGACCACTTTGATGAGCACCTTTCTTCTCCAGTGGGATGGAGAAGGAAGTGACATGTCCTCCAATCCCTTGTGGAATTGGAACGTGTATAAGAATGAGATAATGAAAATAAATCGATGTCATTTCCTCCTTTCTGCTGAACCTGGCAGGTGTAAGAGCGTCTTTATTGTGTCTCCTCAGAAACAGAAGGTGGCAGGGGAAGGTGCAGCACCACCAACCTTGGCACCATCCATCACTTCCTTACCGTTCCAAACAAGCTTTGACACCCACAGAGTTCAATTATTTTGCTGACAGCAGTTTGAGCTGAGCTGTGTGGCTCGGATCAATTTGGGCTCTTTAGCAAATTGGCTTTCTGTTCTCGTTACCCCCATCTCTGGGATTATGGCACAGTCAAATGGAATTAAAATGCACTGGCTGTTGTTTTCAGCCACTCAAAGCTGAAGTCAATGGCACGGCAGAAGGCAGTCACCTGCCATTAGTATGGATATGTTACACCTGTCATTTCTGGATTTTAGAATTTTATCTCAGAAACCACCAACTTTCAGCACCATCAGGGAAAATACCAAATTTTTTTTAATGTTAAGCAAGAGCATAAAGAATTAAAGCAAACCTGTTATTCATAGAAACAAATACCAAGAGGAAAGCCTGGGAGCAAAAGCTGCACAGGAGCAGGCTCCTTTGATGCCTTAGGTTTTAACTTTTATATTTTTCGAATCCTGTATTGCCCAGCGTGTAACTCTGAAGTTTCTTGTAGCTCGTTAGCTGCTCTCTTAGATCAGATAGACACAACAAAGCCTCTCTGAGCTTGCTGTTCAAGGACACTCAAATCATCCTAGGCCTAAAAGGTGTAAACTAGGGCCTCTAGAGAGGTGGAGAAATTGAAGAAATTACATCATTAGCTAAAGTTTTAATTGGCAAATTTATGCTGATATGCAAATGGATCAAACCTATAAAAGTGTGAAGAACTTGTGACTCATCATCCATCTTGGGGTCCATTTTTGGATGTAGCCTTTGGCTCTCCAGGGTGGTACCTTCAAGGCCTTTCAAATAAATATCTACCTTTATTCCCTTACTCCTGTCTGGTCTCTGTTTCTAGGCAGGCACTCAAGGCATCACCTTAAAACTCAAGGTTAAACCCAGATCAGAACTGAGAGCACGACCAAAAAACCAGCAATAAAAAATGCTTCACAGCATTTATGTCACAGACAGAGCTGCAATTCTGGAAACTTCACCACTCAAGTGATACAGGAGCCACTGGGATCTGAAAAATCTTCTCTCACTGGAGAGCAGCAAGACCAAAAGATAAGCACCTTTCTTGTCTTGACATAACCTTAAAAATAATCTGTTGGAACAGGTTCATGGAGGGCAGATTCAAGTCCAGTTTTGAAATGCAAATGCTCCAAAACATGAAAAAAAAAAGGATCATAGACTTTTCTACAAATCATGGATTTTTCTACAAATTCCAAGTTTTAAATTCAACACCATTTACTTCAAATGGCACTGGAATGGGTGTTCTCTTGGCCCTAATCTCTACAAACATCTTTTCAGCTGTGGCTTTGACAGAATAACAGAAAAGTCTGCAAGGTTCTAAGAAATGTGGTTTATATTTAACTGAGACTCACAAAACCACTTAAGTAAAGAAAAGCAGCAAAGAGCAGCCAAAAATCACAGCATTTTTCTCATTTAAATAAATCAAAGCAGAAATGAAGAGTAAATTAGGAGTTCATTTAGCAGTTGCAGTTGGGTTAGGGATTTTCAAAATTACAGCCCATACCACAGATGAAATTTAAGCATGTCTTCTCCAGCCTCATTTTATGCATCTCTAGGAATTTGCCAGGCACATTACTACATCATTTCCTGCTAAAGCTTATTTTAAAGACAATTTTCATAAAAATTTGCACAATACTGAAGACAAAGCAGAAATTCTACTTGTTCATTTCTGGCATAAAGGAAATGACAAGGATTTTGCCCGAGGATGAAAGGCTGGGGACAGAGGTTGTGTTTTTGCTTGGTTAGATTTTCTCTGTTTAATTATCGACAGAGGATTCTTAAATGGTCGCTGGGACATTGCAAGTTCTCTGGAGAGTGGCCACCTTGGCTGATTTATTTCGAAGAAATAGCTATCCCACATCCAAACTAAGCTGTCTGGCCAGTTTTGCTTCACTCACCTGTAATTTCTCCTCCCCTTCCCTGCCGTGCAGCAGCCCAGAGGATGAGAACAGAAACAAGAGTGATCCTGGCCATTGTAGGGCCCATGCTGGGTAAAAATTTCTTATCCCTTTCTTTCCAAGGTGGTAGAGCTTGGTTGTCCTTACACGTAGGGTTTTGGATCAGGGAAAAAGGTGCTCTGGGTTTTTTACCTATTGCAGGGAGGTGATAACTGCTGGCAGCAAAAACAAAGAGGCTCCGCTGGGAATTTTGCTGCTTCTCTCTCCTTCGTCTTCTCCCCAGGGAATCTGCCTCTTCTGCCTGTTCAGCTTGGCCCCCCTGGCCTGATTTTGAGAGGAAGGCATTTTAAAACTGCTGGTTTAGTCCCTGTTTATCCTTCAGAACACTTATTCCCTCTCACACCTTAAACACTCAACATCTCGGAGCCAGATTTACACACCTCAAATATCAGGTATAAACATCCGGAATTCAGTTCCTGTCCACACACCAGGTGGTACTACTTTCAAAGTTTGCAATTCTGTACCTTGAAAGCAAACTAAGAGTAAAAGCAAGTATCTTTGTGAATGTTTATTCCTGAGTTTAAGCTGTTTGTCCAGTTGCTTTCACTGTGCTCCTCATTCCACTTCAATTTCAGCATCTCCTAAGCCAGAGCAATGCCAGGCAGCCAAGAACCTCGTTAAGCAGGGTGTGAATCAGGTCTGAGAAACAAAAAATCCTTTTTTTTTTTATTGTCTAAATAATCAAGGCACATTCCCAAGATAGACGTGCCTCCAGCTTTACAACGCATGCCAATGTCACTTGGCTCATGCAAAGACAAGGAGCGAACACAGGATGATCTTTTATGAGGAGCTGACACTAAAGGATGGAAAATCACAGGTACAGCACTTGGAGCTGAGGCAATATGTTCAGAAAAGCACTTAAATAAGGATCACAGCGTTGTAGACAACTTCATGTGGATGAAAGGGATGTGGAACCACAGACCCTCTCATTTGTGGATGTTCAGATAGGAGAGCTGGGGCCTTGTGTAGCATTGAGGCACTTCTGAGCTGTTCTTCTGGCTTGGAAAATCAAGTACCAAGCTCATCAAGGGGAGAAGAAAATTAAAAGGAAGAAAAACAAAGGAAAATTAAAGCTTGCCCAGAAAAAAAGGGGGGAAAAAGAAAATCAGTATTGTAGAATGCCTCAATAAAAATTAAAAAAAAGAAAAAAGCAAAAAAGAACTGATTTAGAAACATTTCTGCTCTAAGGAGAATGTGCACCTTAGCACAAGGATGTCTTGCCAGGCTGTATCCACAGATGCAACATTTACATCTCCTGTCAGGGAGGCAACAGTGAGCCCCTGGCTGTAGGCTGGGCAGAGGATGCCATCTGACTTAAAAACCCCACTGATAAATAAATAATCATGAAAAAGAGGACTTAAGTCAATGAAATTCAGTGTTTAAATAGAAATATTTCTCTTTATGATCTGTATTTTTTTCAATCTAAATTTTCTTGGAAAAATACCTTGGTCGAAATTTTTTTGCTAGAATAGACAAAAACCAGATCTTTAGCCCTTGGGAATTACTTGGTCCCTCCTATAAAGAAGTATATGTCTTGTCCAGAGTCAAATATAGGTCATGCCAGACTGGCATGGGGAGTGGATTGCATCTGAGTTGGAACTCCACTGCAGCAGTGAATTAAATGGTTCCTAAATACAGAATGTGCCAAATCCCCTTTTCAAATAAAAAATTGAGAGAAGTCAGTAAACAGTTAATCCAAACAAGAAATGGATACAGAAATCGTGTGTACTTCAGGATTTATCTCGCAATTTGCAAATTCCATGAGGTTCTGATTTATATCTGCATCCTTTCCTCAGTTACAATCAGTTAGGCTCACAGCAATTTACTTTTTAGCAATGCAGGCACTGGAAAAGACCACTCAGGCAATTAAGGATGCATCCTGTGTCCTGTCCAGCCCTTTCCACATCTTCCAGCCACATTCTTGTCCCGTGTTAAGTGCAGCAAGTTTAAGGTGATGTTCTGCATCCCCTGCAGCAGCACATGCTCTTTGCACTACTGTGATGAGTTGCACTTGCTCAGCACAAGCCAGCACAGAGTCTCCTGCAGGGAAACTACAGATTCATTGCTATTTTGGATAACTGACCACCTGTGCATGCATGGATGACTGCACATAGCTACGTTTTTAGTAACCACCATTGTATTTCAGATATATTTTTGGTGTTTTCCCCTCTGTTCCTTTCAAGTAGGTGTCATCTGTCTCCCAGGGAACAAGTGACAGAAAAAGAAGAAACAGCCTCAAGCTGCTCCAGGAGGAGGTTCAGGTTGGACATCAGGAAGAATTCATTCACTGAAAGAGTTACCAAGCATTGGCAGGGGCTGCCCAGGGAGGTTTGGAGTGCCCATCCCTGGAGGTGTCCCAGGAGTGCCTGGAGGTGGCACTGAGTGCTCTGGGCTGGGGACAAGGTGGGCATCGGGCACAGCTTGGACTAAATGATCTTGGAGATCTTTTCCAGCCTAAATGATTCTGTGGTTCTATCTTAGAACTCCAGCAGAAGATTTGCCCTTTCTCTCTTTGGTGGTGAGGAAGGACAGCGGAGAGAGGAAGAGAGAAGGAGAAGAAGATATTGTGTGGAATAAAAGCCCTGTGTGGTGCTGGTAGTGAGCTGGGCTCCAGCCTGGAAGGAGCTCATCCCAGCCCTCCTGGCACAGCCATCTGGAGCTGATCAGTTCTCCTGGCTCTGTTGTTTATACTTTCTGCAGTTATGTTTCTAATGTCTAAACTGATCTAAGGTTTGCAATTTATACGAGGAAGGGCTGTGCCAATAAAAGCCACATCAAAATCCATTTGTGGATAATGTTACAGGATCAAGAAGCAGATTTTTAGAGATGGGATTTGACTCTCCTAGACTGTACTATCAGTAATTGAAATATTGTGGCTGACAGAAGGCTTTCTCATCATACTTTTTAGGCATTTATTGCTTTAGACAGATTCATTTCTGATTTAATTAGTCACTTAGAAGATCCTGATCTTCTCTAGGCAAGGGGTTTGACACAGAAAGGTCATTGCTGGAACATTTCTTTCTTGCTTTGTATTATTTTATCTATAAAGCAATCATTATTTCAGATGCCGAAAATGGTCTTGACATTTCAAGACAGACTGATCTGCACGAGGGGAACAGGACTGTGGGCTCACTGGGAATATATATTTGAGGAATTCATCACTGGGAATAGAACAAAAACTGCTCTGTGCTTCAGAAGCCAGCACATCTTCCTGTAGATGAACAGGATCTAAAGCTTGAGAACTATTAAATCATTTAACCTAGAATCAGGGAATCACAGAATGGCTTCGGCTGGAAGGAACCTTAAGGATCATCCAGTTCCAACCCCCTGCAATGGGCAGGGACACCTCCCACTACTCCGGGTTTCTCAAAGCCTCATCCAACCTGGCCTTGAACACTTCTGGGCACGTGGCATCCAAAATTTCTCTAGGCAACCCTCACCACCCTCAGAGTAAAGAATTTCTTCCATATATCTAATTTAAACCTGCCCTCCTTCAGTTTAAAAACATTGCCCCTTTTCCCCTCGCTGTCTGGCCATATGAAAAAAATATACCTCCTTCCTTTTCTTAAGCACCCTTTTGTCACTGAAAAGTGCTCTAAGTTCTTCCCAAAGCCTTCTTTTCTCCAAGATGAACAGCCCCAGTTCTCTCAGACTGTCTTCATGGCAGAGGCGTTCCAGCCTTCTGATCATCTTCGTGGCCTCCTCTGGATACACCCTGAAAGGTTCCCATCCTTCTTATGCTGTGGACCCCAGAGCTGGACGCAGCATTCCAGGCGGGGTCTCACTAGGGCAGGGAAAACCTCTCAGAACCACCTCCCTTAACCTTCTGACCACTCAAAAACCTCTCAAAATCAGCTGTCAGTAAATACCCAGAGACCTCCCCCAGGCTCCCACAGTTTCAGCCTGATTACAGCCTGTCAGTTTGAGAAAATCCAGGCTATGGCCACAGCAGACTGTTGGAATGGATGGAGGTGCCACCAGTCCTGAAGATGCCACTGTGGAAATGAACAAATCCAGGACAGGAAGGCAAAGCCAAAACCATGCTGCCAATGAAGGTGACAAGAAGCTCAGATGAGACCTGATTTCCATCTGATTTCTGCCCCATGACTGCATTTTCTGGTGCCCAGTGAATTTTGTTCCACCATTGGGGCAGTCTTAAAACCCGCTCCTGCTATGGCATTTCAGATATTTAACAATATTTGAGCTCAAGACAGTCTTTCCCTTAGTGGGGCAGTGCTAAGGTTTCTTCCCTCTTCTACATTCTTAAACTTCACAAAACCACAGAAACTTAATTGTCTTTGAGCCTGCAGCTGATCTGTCAAAACTGGCTTAAATCAATCAGCAAGGCAATAAGGTCCTAGAAGGGAGGAACAGGCTGACTTAGCCAGAAATAACCTTTTTGCAGCCAAATACAAAAAATAAATAATTCCTGCCATCAGGATACAAACTCATACCTGCTTCTGAAAATGAATACGTATAATGGACACCTTAATGTCTATTTCCTACAGAGAAAAGAATTTCTCAGGAATTATTCAGCTCTCAGAGTTAAAATGCTTGTCTGTGATTCCAGGGACTTGAATTCCCTGCCACGGCCACAGAGCTCTCATACTGTGAGTCACACAGGTCAAATTTACTGCTGCAAGGAAGGCATGGGGATGGGAAGGGGCAGAAATCCCAGTATTTCAGACCTTGTAGGAGTCACAGCTGCAATACTATAAATGTGCTTTCGCTCATGTTACCTGAGAAGAAAGTGGAAGAGAACAAGCACAGTTTTGCCAGCGTATTTTAGGTCTATATTAGGATGGACACAGCTAAACCGGCAATTTTTTGAAGGGGTCATTGTTTCCCTGAGCTTCAGGCATCCAAAAAGTGGAAGAGTAGCACTTGTGTTTTTCACTGTTGCATTTCAGAGAAGAAAGCATTAAAATGAAGGCAGACACACAAATGACAGTAGCAAAAAATCACTGACAGGCCTAGGAGCTCATTAACTGAACTGTGCAGGCAGAACAGTCCCTGACAGTACCCAGTGATTTGTTCTGTCTCACCAACAAACTGTTCCTCAGGAAAATCTTTGGGTTTTGTTGGGTTTTCTTTTTTTAATTTCCCCTGAACACGCACAAACGGTTTCAAAGTGACTCATGAGGAAAAAGTTCTTATTGGTAACAGGAGGAAAAAATATGAGTCAGGCAGAGGTCACGCTGAACCTCTGCCTGGCCCTGCTCCTCTGAGAGGAGATGGAGCAATCTCAGCACAGGGAAGCTCCTCTTCCCTCCAGCACTTGGAGGGCAGGGTCCCATCCCCAGCACAAGGAGCTGGGGCTCGAGGTGAGACTTGCTCACCAGATGAGACTTGATCACACCTCATCTGTGGTTTAGCAGCGCTGCAGGGGAGTAAATCCCACCTGAGGTATTTTTAGCTGTAAAACCAGGCGTTTTTGAGGGAAAGCAGCCTGGGAGGGGGGAATTGCCTTTTGCTGTGGAGGTTTATCGGGGGAAGAGCCGGAGGGTCTCCTGCTTGGCATCCCCCCATGGATTACAAGGGCCAATCCACTTGAAGGTCCCATTCAGGAGGGGCTCTGGCCCCTGCCAGCACCTGCTGATGGGACTGAGCCCCTCCTGGCTCTGCCTCGCTGGCTGGGCCATCAGACCCCTGCAGAGAAGGTTTGGGAATGTTGCACTGACACCAATCCCACTTCCTGGCTCACCCAACGCCACAGGGCTCAAGAGCAGCCAACACCAGTGACCAGCCCAAAGATTTGGCCCTGCTTCACTGGCTTGTGCCCTTGCTGCTGCCTGTAACCCATTTCTGACTGAAGGCATCTGCTGCTCCTCTGGGAAAAAGGATGACTTCCCCTTTTTTATCCCTCCAAATCCCATCTGACATACGGCTGAGACACGGATGGGAAGGACAGAGGCCTGTGCATGCAACTGGAAATTCCATTTGTGAATCAGTCTCCTGCACACAGATGCAAAACCTACCTCTGTTCGGCAGATTTGAAGCACAGAATAAACCAGCCAAAACACACAATCTGCTTTTTGCTCTTGGTCAGCATAAGATTTACCCCTCACTGCCAGCTAAGAGTTAGAGAGACACAGACACAGACCCAAGTACACATTTCTGAAGAGAGATTTTCCTAAGCTGCTTCAGAAGCACATCGATATTCCAAACCCCAGGACTTGTTTCACAATTTGTGTCAGAGCTTCTACTGATGCGTTAAATTTAAATGTTTACAGGAAGCTTCTCACTTTGAAGGACCTAAAGGCACATTGTTGTGTGTGCTCCCGAGCCAGCTCAACTAAAAGCAGAGCAGCCCATGAAGGAGGAGGAGCCCTTCAAGGCAGAAACACTGGATTTAGGGAACCTAAGGTACAGACAAGGTATGGGATGGCATCCTGCTCCTACTGTGTGAATACTGAGTAAGGAATTCAGTCAGATTGGCAAAAAACCCAGGTAAAAAAAAAACCATTTTAACCTGGTTAGAAGATACAAACACTTAAATAGATTTGTTTAGAAGAAGGAACAAAATAAGTTGTTTGGGGGAGGCGTATTGTTTCTTTTTTTCCTCCCTGTTAATACCTGTAATTGTGACTAACCCAGAACAAATACTGGATTGCTCAGTACAAAGGAGGTGGGGAGCTTTTTAAGTGGGCAGAAAAGCACCAGACGACTGAAACAACGAGTTATTAAAACCAATATGAAATGAAAGTTTGAGGTACGAGGAAACTTCATCTGCAAGAAAAAGAATAAATGTTTTAATCTAGCTGCCAAAATGTAATGGCCAGACAAGTTATGAACCCATACCTGTGTCTCTGAGGGGATTCTGAACAAACAGAAAATTCACTGGTGGTTTCATAGATCTCACTGTACACAGTGAGGAAATGCTTTTCTTTTTTCTTCTCTTTTTTTTAAAAGAAAATCCTGGCCAGCTGTCAAGTGGAACTGTTGCTTTGAAATTTAATTTTTTTTTGATTGATTGATATTAAATCATCCACGCGATTAAAATCAAAGCATTTCTGGGTTTTCCACGGCCTTGCTCATACCCTTCCCCCAAATAAAGACTGCAAACTCCTTGTCAGAACCCTGGCACCAGGTGTCTGTCAGGAACAAGCCAAGTCTGAACAAAAACCCAGCCTTGCCCAGAAGGCAGAGCCGGGCTAATCCGCCCTCGGAATTGCTCAGCACAGGAGGCTCCTGCTGATGCCTTTTCCTGGGCTTAAAATCAAAAGCTAGACACGGTTAGAGGGGAAAAAGGGAATTTACCTCAGGGTTTATTAAGGATCCTTAGATCCAGGCAGGAGTATCCCACAGGAATGCCCTGCCCGCACCGATGCACGGAAAAAACCCTCCCGCAACGATTTGCTTATACAATTATAGACCTTGCATAGCAGCATATCTATCATGGATTTCCCAATGGGAGGCTCAAGAGAAGCCCCCATTCAGCATTGTCCCCCCTGCATGGGTCTATCTCAGTTTACAGAATGTGTTCTGGAGAGGAGCTGGGATTTGGGGCTCTGACGCCCTCACTAAGACAAAGCCAAGATGTTTGGTCTCTTGGCTTAACAGAACTTTGGGTCTAAGCTGGTTATCAACCTTAGGGAATTACAAGTGTGTGGGCTAAAAGCGTTTGGGATACATAGAAGCTGCATAAAAGCATATATGAAGGGGAATATGAGAGAAATATATAAAAAGCAAAAATCATTATGGCATCACTGCTGCTGCTCTGACTCTGCATTTGGACACGTGGGCATTTGCCATGGTTTCGCCCACCGAGTCACTCCGAGGCGTCTGTGGAGCTGAAGCTGCTGCTGAAACAGAGCAGGGCAGAGCTGCAGCTCGCACAGGGCTCCCCAGCAGGGTTCATTCCAGCAGCACCCGGGAATTGAGCGATGGAAGACTGGAGGTGCAATATCAGCCCACAGGTGTCTCACAAGGGGGGCACCTCCAGGACTGCGCAGCCCCATCCTCGGAGCAGGAGTTTCACACCACACTGGGGAAGAGCCTCTGTCTCCCAGGAGTTTCTCAGCACTGATATTTCCACTTCTGATGCCAGGAAAACTCCTGCTCTTTCCACACCCTCTCCAAAGTGCAGCCCCTGCCTCAGTTAGACAGCACTGATTTTCCAGGTGCTCAGGAAAAGAAAATCGTTCCTACCTCCTAACAGCATCAAGTGCTGACATAAACGCTGGCAGTTTCTTTGTGATACCAGAGTGCTGAAAGGAGAAGCAGAAATGTAAATGCTTTGGAATAAAGTTTATCTATTTCATCACTGGCTTGGTAACCCATAAAAGAAACGATTGATCACCTTTATTGCAAAGCTAATCAGGAAAAAGAAGAGATGCCTGGCAAGGAAGTTCCATGTCTGGAGCACAAAGAGACTTCACACCAGGTTTTGGCACTCTCAGGTGAAGACAAATACGTGGTCATGCACTGTAAAACAGGAGGAAAATAATTTTTGTGATTTTTCTCTCCACAGAAACCCCAACCAAAGCTATCTCACTCTATTTAACGAAAAGAAAAAAAAATCTCACAACGAAACTTATTTTGCCAGATATTGAGAGCTGATAGTTAAAGCTCGCAAGGAGATGATTTTCAAAATGTTTATTGGCTTTAGAAAGCAGTGGGTTATTTACTGAGTCTGTTCTGCACCCTTAATTAGCACAAATGCCAGTAGGGGAGCTTCCTGTGTGCTTTCTCCCATGCTGACCTTCTGCATGAGAAAAAATCCCTAGTGAAAATAGATTTTAATTCCCTCCTTGAAATCAAACATCTGGCTTTGGTTAAGGAGGCACACAACCCTGTCCTTTTGTGATGTTTGGACTGCAAGAGCTCTGGGGCAGGGAGGATTTTCTTTGTTATTTGCTGCTGAAAAAGACAGGAATTTCAGTATATGGATACAATAATGCTAATGCTGCCTCTGAAAGATGATGAGAACATGATTGTTGCTGTGATTAACATTCATTTATCACTAAAATGCCAAGTATGAATATCAGCACACATATTTCATCGCTCTCCATCTTTCCAATTATTTTCTATCATATTCTAAAAACTACTCGGTATTGTCCTATGTGAGAGACAGAGCTCACAAACTGATCTAAGGCCTCAAATTCTTTTGGAAAGGTGGGAGCCAAGCCTCCTCCAAAAGGCAGCACTGCTGATTTAATTACCTGAATCGGTGAAATCAGCTTAATGAGAGATAACAGAACGTGTGTGCATGCCTTAAAAAGTGGGAGGCAAATGAAATAAGTTTGCATCTATCACATTTTTGTTTGGTTCACTGCTCTTCTCAGGAGATCTGATGGACTGGGCCCCACTGGCAAAGGCACAAAAGGCTTTAGGACAGTCTACAAAACATCCATGCCTTTGCTGCAATTTATTTCTTAAATAAGAATGCAAAAGCTTAGCTGGTGATGAGAATAAATAAACACTTTGCCTAAATGCCCCTGTTTCCAACCAAAAGGAAAAACATAGAAGACCAACATCATTCCCTGCTTGCAAAACACCTGGTTTTGATAGACCTTGTCCTTTCAGAAGCAAAAGGGACAAAAATACTTCAGACAACTTTAGGCACTGGAAAAGTTAACAGGATGAGCCCTGAGGGCTTATAAACAGCAGCAGATGGGTAGAACCTTAATCATCAGTCTGAGAAAATCACCCTGATGTCAGTGCCGGTATGTGATGCTTCCTCAGGATGTGGCAAAGATGTTTCCTTACCAGAAAGGTGGAAACCTCACGCTGTGGAAGGACACAGAAAAGTATCCTCATGGTAACAAGGATATTCTTTATGGATGACCACGGCCCAGTAAGAAAGGATTTGTCATATGATCCACAACTAGAGCAACATTTCCACATCAAAAACGGCACGGCTGAGGCAGTTTTGCACTCTGAAGAGCTGCAGCAAGCGCCAGGAAGCAGCCAAAACCTCAGCAAATTACCTGGAGTTTAATGCGGAACGAAGGATGATGTACACCTGAAAAAATCTGCGTAATGCTCAGATCCTTGAGGCGGAGAAAAGAAGGATTAGTCAGAACATTTTTGCTTGTCAGATGCGTCTGAAACACCCTCCAAGGCAGACATGATCAAGAGTAGGCAAAGTCAAATTCCACTAATACTTGTATTCCCTTTGCCTCTGCTGCACCACCAACAAAAACGGGAAACCCAGCTTTGTTTTTTTAAAAGCAGACATCCACATTTTGAAGAATCGTGTGCCTACATTACGCAACTACCTAGTCCTTAACAAAATGGGCTGGTTTTCTACCTTGAGTTGTCTAAAAATAAATTTGAAAGGACTGTTTTCCCAGAAGGGCAAGGGTTATGCACATAACTCAGTGTCCACTTGGAAAATCTCTTCTGCGTTCCTACGAGCGGCACTAACGATTATCTAAACAGAAAGGTCTTTCTCATCTCATTTACCTTGAGATCCTCTTCTGTCTCCCCCCTTTTTACATTTCTGCCAGTCTGAATATTAAATGCAGATTAATGTTTGCTTACATTTGTTCCTTTACATGTCTCTGCCATTATACACATTTATTTTTATATAAATGCATGTCTATATGTATATATATATACACAAACGTATGTGCTTTGTGTATATAAACAAATACATATAGGCACAAAAAAAGCACATGTAAGTGGATAAACACATCCATGTAAAGATACAACCCTTGCAAAAGGAATTGTGTTTGATTCAACACTGTTAATATTGAAATTTAACATGATGGAGCTGTATCAGCCTGTTGAAACTTGATCTTGCAAACCCCACTTTTCAACCACGATTATTATACTCCTTAAGCATGACATTTTTTACTGAAAGCAAATGTGATAAGGATGAAAAAGGGAAAAAAAAGAAATAGAAACAGTGGGTTTTAACTGTGTGCAATCCATGAGGAGGGAAATGCTCCCTGAACGTTTGGTGCTTGAGCTGGATGTTGTAAACACCCTGTAGAAGCTTTTATCTATCAGTTTACTTTAAGCCTCTATCCTTAACAAGTCTTTACATGTGCATCATAAAGGCAAGTCCCATAGCACCTTATTAAGTTGTTTATTCTTTCCAGCCCTCTGCATTCAAGCTAAATCACATTATGCAATTAGCTGCTCTGAAAACAAATGGAACTTATTCTGTTTCCCTGTGTTGGAGAAGCAGTTCAAAATCTGTCCTCTAAAAAAAGTAATTTAACAGACTGAGTTAGGATCAGTTTGATGTCTGAATTATTTTTCCTGTACCACGAAAAGAAGCTGCTGCTGAGGTTTTGCTTAAAACCATCAAGATGCTGCAAGAAAATCTGTGGTTCGAACAGTGAATTTTGATGACTTAGACAACTTCATCACCTTTCCCACAAGAAGAACTAATTGTTTTTAAGATGTAGGAGTGACAGGGTGGTCTTGACATGCCACCAAGTTCAACTGGTTGCATATTAATATTTTTTTCCCTTTGAAAAGCCTTGCCTCTAAATTTCAGCGTTCAAGGGATTCAAGTATTAGAAACTTCTGCTGGCAAGCAAAGGGCAGCACATCTCTGCTGTGCTACATGACATTCGGCTGGATGGGAAGAGGAAAGAGACAGTTACCATGTAAACAAAAGAAAAACAAGAACAAAATCTCAGTGGCTCTGTTGAGCTCATCGCCAGCCAAGCCTAATTTTGATCAGCTCTCCCTTCACCAGCAGGATCCTCTCCAATGGAACTGACCGTAAAAGGAGATTTGGGGGTTACAGTTATCACAGGGATTGACCAAATGTTAAAATACCAGTGGAGATAAGAAACTCAGAGTATTTCAAACTGTTGATTTTAGCAGGCACTTGCTTTCTAAATGTGTAATAGGTGGCTGTTATCAGAACAGCTCTGGATGATTTATTTCAGGACCTTCTTCGTGGAGTCAGTCCATACAAGCCTCTTTCCAGCGTTAATGTGTTCCCCCAAAAATGCAGGCTGGGCCTGTCCCAGGTCATAGGAAAAGCTTATCCCAGCCCAAGAAACCATGGAGCTTTCTGTCCCCCTCTTAGCAGTATATTCCAGGGGAAAAAAACCAAAACATTCAATTTATCTTTTTTGTTGCTGGGGCTTAATTCAGTCACAAAAATATCCCAGTCCTGCAAGTGATAGTAAATACTGTTTGAGGGGGATACAGCAGCCTACTTGCCTGAAGGATATTATGAAATTTGGGTCTTCAGATTCTTCTACCAAGCACAGGACATCACGGGTGAATAACATTCCCTTTAAACCATACCAAACATACTGTATGGTTAATAAAATGTCCTCTAGAATTACATTAGAAAATTCCTTAGTCCTCCATGAAAAAAATGGGAAAAGATTTTGGCTTGCCATGTGAAGACAGGATTATTAAAAACCGAGTACATAAAAATCAACTAAAATTTAAATTATGCTATAATAAGGTGTTTAGAGTAAGTTCAAGCTAATTCCCCCTGAAAATAATAGGGCTGAATTGAGAAAACACAAGTCTCTGAGTAAATATTTCTGGAAATACAGAAGGAGGAATGGAAACTTGGTCATAAATTTGCCAAGATGAATAGAAGGTGTCATTAACGTTTGCTCTCTCTGTATGAGCCATGGGTTCTTCCTCTTGGGGGAATCACAGTGGAAAACTGTAAACAAATTTTTCTGCACAGCATCATAAAATAAACTCCCAGCTCTGTATTCAGTGTCAGAGACATTGCCAGGCAACAGAAAATTATTGCTGTATCTTGAGAGAATGCCCTGAATTTATTCTTTTCAGGTCATCCGTTAGTGACACAACTCAAAGTTTCGCCCAGGTTTTATTCCAGTGAGCCCAATCTTGAAGCTAAACAGATGTCCAGAAATTTCAGCAGTTTAAGAAACTACAATCTCTTTAGTTCACTCAACTCAGTGACAACAATCAGTAGGCAGCTTAGCAGGAATTAAGAGTTTGGCTGTGCCCATTCAACATTACCCTGAAATATTACCTGAGCATCACCTGAAGGGCTGCCCCGTTTGGAGCTTCAAGGAAATCTGCGGGGGGAAATTCCCTGCTGAAATTTCCCCACAGGCTCTGGACACACCACCACACCTGAGGAACACGCTGGGCACACGCAGCAGCTGTGGCACAACCTCCACAGAAACCCAGCCTTGGTGACAGGGAAGCCACCACATCCCTCAGCAAATTTTTCCAGTGATTAATAATACTCATGGTTAAAATAACCCTCCTTTTCCTTCTTTCTTGAATTTATAGCTCCCAGTCCTGGAAACTATAACATTAATTACCTTTTTTTACTTAAAATATTTTGAGAGCAAATGCTCATTCTTTCCTAAGTTTTAATTGGAGAGGAGATGATTTTGAAAGGTTCAAGTCTTCCAAGCAAGCAGGAAAGACACAGCTCCACCAGAAGCTCTAAATTCAGTGCAGCGTTAATGAGGACTATTTACATGCAGAGGTGAATTACTTGATTGTAATTAATAGCCCTCTTTAACTTCAGGATTTTAAAATCCCAAACAGAAAGTTTCTCTGTGAGTAGTAATGACAAATTGCTTCCTTTTCAAATGCTTCCTTTCAACTGTGAACGCACACAGCACCTTTGAACACAAATCTAAGAACAATTAGGCCCCATGGATGGCACTTCTAAATATTAAACACTCTTCTTAGTATTTTATTTTGTTCGCCACTGGCTAAAAGCATGTTTCCAACCAGATTGTTCAGTTTAGGTGGCCAGTGATAATCTGTTAAGATGTGGTGAACTCCAGCACTTGCAATGGCCTCTCCACACCCAGCAGCTGCACCCCACTGACATGTGGAGGTGCAATCAGGTCGAGCCCAGCTCTGAATCACTGTACACAGAAGCAAGTGCTGTCCTGTGCTGGCAAACACTCGGGTGGGGACTGTTCTTGGTGTCTGCAGGCACCTTGCTGGGAAAAGGTGGGAAGAAAAGCAACCATGTCACCCCCCCGTGCACCGGGACCTGCTGCTAAAAATGAGAATCAGTAACTGCTGGTGTAGGATCTGAAAAGCTCAGTAAATGTGCTGGTCCAGGGCGTCTCCTGACATACTTTACCTGCAAGGATTTTTGTAGGTACCTGGCTGTACCTTAAAACAGCATGAAGAGTTCACGTGTGGCTGAAGAAAACAAGTCACCTTTCAGCAGGAGAGTGAGTGAAAGCCAGCTTGCTCCCTGAAAAGCTGGGCTGCTGCAAGGACAGGAGGAAAGAAAACACCTGGGACTGAGGAAGGTGAGGAGGGGGAAGCAGGGAAAGCAGAGAAGAGAAAGGAGGGAGGAAGAGAGGAATCACAGAATAGTTTGGATTGGAAAAGACCTTAAAGGTCATCTAATTCCAACATCCCCTGCCATGGAGGGTAGGAATGAAGGGAGGAACAAATCTGTATATTGTTGGAAATAGCATTGACAATTCTATACAGACTGTAATGACTGTGAAAGACCCAATTAAGGCAGTGGAAATGCAGAACCAGTAATGCAGAGATGAATCATCTGACCTAAAATAGAGGGAATGATGAAACATATAAGGGAACAAAGTGTGTCATTTTAGCTTTTACAGCAAAATAATTCCAGACATAATCTCTCAAAAATATTTGGCCAGCAGAAACTGTAAGACAGTGTTGGTTATTGCAGCTTTATGCAGGTACAGTGGAGAATTTATCTCTTACAAGCTAAAATGGACAGGCCTGCCCTTCTGCAGGTCTCAGACACAAAAGCCAGGCAACACCCAAAGTACCACACATGCCAGCCTGTCTCTAAGAGTGACACTGCCAGTTAAAGATATAAAATAAATCAAAAATCAGTTTATCATCTTTTTAAAAATAGGATGTCAAATACGCCACGAATTACAGATCCCACTCTCACTTTCTCTCTTCCAGTGTAGTCCTAATAAATAAAATGAGACCAGAGCAGCTCTCAGGTCTGCAGCAGCTGGGAAGCAATGGGGAAAAAGTTTCAAGTGAAGAGATTTCACATAGTCAGAGAACTTTTACAGTCCTAATTTAAATGAAAAAATCTCCTGCTTAAGGGGAGAAAACCCCATATCCAGGCAGCCGAGCAGCCAGTCAGAGGGGAGAAGAGCGAATTTCTGTTCTACATCACACATTTCTGCAGATTCCTGGGAAAAAATGTGCCCCTTCAGTAACTGGAGAGTCCATTGACAAGACTGCAGGGGTCAGATTCCTCAGATACTCTGGATTAGCGTGGAAAATGCTCATCTCTCCTGTGAATGTGCCAGGTTCCAGCTGCAATTCCCCTCCAT
This sequence comes from Platysteira castanea, assembly GCA_013397175.1. Taxonomy (NCBI): domain Eukaryota; kingdom Metazoa; phylum Chordata; class Aves; order Passeriformes; genus Platysteira; species Platysteira castanea. The sequence continues at coordinate 278,024 of VYXC01002300.1, forward strand.
GCCATCCCTGCAGCATGACACCCTCTGCCTTTTCCCACTTCATCGTCCACATGCAAAGGGAAATTTGTATTTTCACCACGCCCTCTCCAACACGGAACTTCCCTTTCATATTTAAAGACAGCTTTACTAATACTTTGTGCCACTCAGGAGGAGACCTCAAGAGGAGAAAGAACAGCCACATCCACTGAAATGCCACAGCTGGGTCCTTCTATGCCACTTAGAGACTCTCAGTATTTTCTGTGCTTTAATTAGCCATTAATTGGCCAGATAAGTCCCATTATCTTTTAGCCCAGCACCAAAATACACCTGCAGAACCTTGAAGGCAATTTCAATCCCAGGCCCAATGTCAACATAAGTTTTTTCTAGTCCTGAATCATCAGATCTCAATAGCTAGTGAAATGTGCAGTACAGACAATGCTTCAGACACGCAAACATTGAAAAGTACAAAAATCAAAATCTTAAAGCCGGATTTGTCTGTGTATCTTTATCCTTTGTGCAACTATTGTGATTAGCTCTCGGTAGATCTGAGTAGTTCTGCCCATTAAAACTTTTTTTTAAAGGTTATGGGTTTTTTCCCCTCAAGAAGGTCCATGACAACACCAAGGGAGATGCTGTAAGAAGTCATCAGAGTGTGAAGGGTGTGGCAAACAAAACAGTGCAGCTCATGTGTGGGATTTTACCACCAGGGCTGCTTTCAAACAGAAACACTTGTGCTGTGGTTCTCCAGGACATATTCTAGTTGTAGTTGTCGCACGTGACCCAGAGCTATGACCTCTGTGAACATAACTAAGAGAACGACATGGGAGAGATGTCATTTGTGTGACTGAGAGAGGGAAGCCAGCTGTGTAATGACAGAGACAAATTCTGTCTCTCCACACTCGGCATTCAAAATGACATGCAGGGATAGGGCTGTGTACGCACACGTAGCGACCAAATCCCTGGAATAGAACACCTTACAGCCAGTTTGGTCCCCAGCAGGATGATGGTTCTGGAGAGGCAATCAGCTTCTCTCTTGCCCATATATCACTGGCTCCTGTGTAATGAACTGCCACAGGGAACTGGGGGAAAGAGTGTTAAAATGACAGAAAAGCAGGTCAGGCGAAAAGGCCTCTTCCAGTGCACTGCTTCTGTCCTTCAGAACTGTAAAGCAACACTTACTAAATAAATCCTCATTCTGTTTTGGGGGCTGAATTCATCATGCAAAGAATGTAATTTCACAGTCCAGAATCGACAATAAATTCAGTCAGTGGCCTGAACATAAAGACGTCAATAATTCTGTATCTTGGCTGCTTTTGCTATGCCACTTGAGCTTTCCACTCAGTAATGAATAAATCCATGTCGAGATGACATCAGCCAGAGTGCCCAGGCCATGGTAATGCAAAGCTGACCCTCAGCTGTCACGGGGCAGAACTTCTGTTCATGACCTCAAAGCAAGGTTTAGCTTCTCATCTCACATCATGGGCATGTCTTTATAGTGCACAGAAGGGCACAGGAATAAGTTTGAAGTTGTTATAAATTGTAAATTCTCTTTGAAATACACATTTTGTTGTCCAAGAACCAGCATGTTAACATCATATATAAAATCAGTGACACAACAGCACCCTGGCAGTATCTGATGAAACAAAGAAATGAAAACATTTTTTTTTCAGCAACCCAATACCTTTACTTCCTAACTTTTGCGCTTTTTAGTTGATGAGAACTTATCACAAATCACCTCTAACACTTGGATACAACTGCTGAAAAGAAAAATCATCTACTCAATATACACCACGTTTTCCCAGCATCTCAGCAATGCACAAACACAAATGGACTTGCTGAAATTCTGGAAATTGCTGTCCATCTCTGTGGAATCTCCAAGCCCAGAAAATTGTCATTTGAGGCCAAACTGACTGACTGATACTGAGGAATGAAAGCACCAAGCTCACTTTTCCAGTATACCATAGCCCTAATAGCTCTTTGGTGCTCTCCCTGATTCACTTACAGAAACCTTCCTGAGAACTGAGGCTACAGCCACACTGCTTTCTGCCAAGAAACTTAATCCCTAAAGCCACATTTACAGGAAGGCAGGACATTAACAGAATTACTGTACTAATGCAAAATTTCACACTATCATTCTGTTTGTTCTTCCTGAAAATTAACTTTGTTAAACATTAACAAAAACATAAACCTTCCCCCTTTTTTTTTTTTTTAATATAATAAGCACCAGGCAATTAATTTTTCTTGCTTGGACTTATTGTCTGGACAGAATTAGAGAAAATGCTTGCCATACCATCCATCTCTCCATTCGGTTTTTCCTGAATTTCTTTACATGCATAATGAGCTGTGATGAACACACTTGTAACTAGGAAACCAAAGCCACTTTTTAATATTCTTACACACTTCTACTGTAATCAGAATACTCAGGATTTTAATTTTAGAAGGCTCAGACACCAAACTCCAGCTGAAGTTACACAGAGCTGGGAGAGCTGCTAACACAAAATTGCACTGTATCTGCTGTGCTGTGACAGATTTTCTATTTCAGTTGCTCCTGCAGCTTTTCATCAGCATGTTTTTTAGAAATACTCATGAATTGTTGAAAATTAAGACTTTTTTATGCTTTAATCATAGTAATCCATGACTGCCTGCCCACTTGAGGACAGATGCACCAGAATCTGTAGCTTATTTATCTCTGAATCATTGTCCAACCTGTGGAACAATCACCTTTTATAATAGAAATGGGTTTCTTGCTACTTAACAGCTTTCTAGGTTAATATTGCCACCCAGCTTGTCACTGTCTGGCACCATTTATCTGAAACTGTCCGAGCTGCTGCATGTAGGCTCCAAGTGGAAAATATTAACTAGATTGTGCTATTTGCAGAAGAATGAGGATGACAGCTAAAAAAGCTCAAGACTTGGCACTCAGAAGCAATACCAGGAATGAAGGCAGTTTTACATTATTCTGTATCATAGTTAATTTTCTGGTAAGAAATTTAAATCTTCAGGAAGAGTCTTGTCTGTGTGCCTTGTATCACACCAGTAATGGAAACACTGCAATTTTTGTAATGTTCACATTGTGTACCTCACTGTCTGGTTTTCTCTCTGAATACTGGGAAGTGTCTGTACTTTTATGACAAGATAAGTGACAGGTTTTAACTAGAAAAAGTAAGATTCCTTACTTTCCTGCTAGTATTTGTTATATCAAGTGTCACCTGAACACATGAGAAATAGAAGAAATAAATAAAAATCCAGGCACCCTTTTCCATGCACAGCTGTCAGCCATGAGAAACTGGTGGAAAATTCTGTGTTTGCATTTTGGCAAGCGATGAAGTTTTGGCAGAATATTTGGAATCTATAAAGCTAGACCTCTGGAGTTCCCAGGAACATCTGCTGCATTCAAAGGAATGGGTTCATTCAAGTGTGTTCTGTGATCCCAAGTAACCGTGCTCCACGTCCCAGAGGTTCTGGGATAGACACTGGTATCTGAAGGAATGGGAAAACAGCCACAGCAGTTGCTCCACTGATAAGATTTTCAGGGCCAGCTGAGAGAGAAGGCAGTTTCTCAGAGATTAATTATCTCCCTCTGCAATATGTCTTTGGCAATAGTCAGTTCCAGAGGTTTTGGTGAGAAACAAGAGACACAACTCTGTGCCTGGGGTTTTGGATTTCCACTTTTGAAGAGGCTACAGGAGAACCTCGGAGCTGGGAAAGCCACATTGCCAAGGAGGAAAGGGTGCTCCAGCAGGGAACACTCCTAAATCTACCAAAGTACAGAACAGATCTCTCTATGTGGACAGAAGACGTGAAGAAATTTTACCAAGATGAAAAATTTTAGCATCTCCATCTAGTCAAGGTTCCCCCACCAAAATGAAGCAGCTTCAGAGGTGTGTTCTTCTGTCCTTATCCTCTCTCTTCCCTCAAAGCCAAGCTCTTCTCTGCAGAACTCTTTCTCAGCTGCAAATAGAGGAGTGCCTCAGGGTATCTGAGCTATTTCTAAGGCTCTCTACAGGAAAAGAACCCAATGTCATTAGATTTAAATTAATCACACAAGGTCCAAATCTTCATTAAAAAAAAATTTTAGGGTCTCTACATGTAAAAGGGCTGAAACTACAGATGTTAAAAAAAGACAGATTAGCTCCAGGATATCACTTTATTCCAACTATTTTTATATTGAAAATGTTAGTGTTAAAAACAGTTTAAAATTCACAGCATACAACTTTGCCCTTTAGTGCAATATTTACACTACAAAAACCAGTAATTCTCATACTTCCAACCCATGCAAGTGATTCAGATTTTACATGTTAATTTGCTCATAAAGTCCATGTATAATCATCCTTTATTTTCTTTAAAGTCTCTTTACCTTCTACATTTTGCAGGGGCTCAGTTTTTAACAAAATTCCAGTGATAAAGCTTGTTGGCAAGTATGATCCAAAGTTAATCTGAGCAGTTATTGGATACTCCAAATGGAGAACAAACCTTATACTTAAGAAACATTCATCTGGTAGTAACAGCTGCAGCCACACATACAGATGAAAAATACATCAGACTAAGCCCTCCATCAAAGCATCTAAAATTAGAAATGTTGGGAAATATGTTCATAAACAAGCTAATCTTGAAGAACCAGAATACATTCAAATAATTGGGAATGGTACATTTGACAAAATTAACCTACTCAGGGACAACTTAAACCCCCAGTAATTCTGCAGAATGAATTCTTCTTCTAGATGTCATTAGAATCAAGAAAAATCTGATTTATGGGGAATTAAGGCATCCATAAGCTTTAATAACATCAGGTCAATCAGACTTGATCATGAAATACAGTCAGATTATGCCTTTTTGAATCACACAATCTTGGAGGGTTGCATTCAAAATTTTCTCAAATCATCAGTTTGTAAGAACTGCAGAGCTATGGAATCATAGAATGGTTTGGGTTGAAAGGGAGCTCAAAGATCGTCTCATTCCACCCTCCTGCTGTAGGCAGGGACATCTTCTACTATCCCAGGCTGCTCCAAGACCCATCCAACCTGGCCTTGGACACTTCCAGGGATGGGGCAGGCACAGCTCCTCTGGACCACCTGTGCCAGGGCTTCCCCATCCTCAAAGTGAAAAATCTCTTCCTAATATCTAACCTAAATTTCCCCTTTTCCAATTTGTACCCATTCCCCCTGTCCTGTCACTCCAGTTCCTGATGAAGAGCTCCTCTCCACTGTCCCTGCAGGTGTCTTCAGATTCTGAAAAGTGTTTTGAGGTCTCCATACAACCTTCTCCAGGCTGAACACCCCAAATTTCCCAGCCTGTTCCCATAGGGGAGGTGCCCCAATCCTCTTATCAACCTCGTGGCCTCTTCTGGACTCGCTCCAACAAGATTATACAAGCCACTACACGGGCTCTGCTCTACTGGCTGCACTTTCACTAGGGAACCCGACAAATTAAAAATACTGGTAATAAATACCTGCACAGCAAGACACACACACACGTGTGTAAGAACACCTTTCAGCAGGGTAATTCTGGGACAGAGATCCTCCATCTGTGCCACAGGCCCTTTTGGAGAAGCACGGACGAGAAATTATGCCAGACCAGTTTCTGCTTGGCTGAGGAATAGCTGCATACACATGAGAAAAAAAGAAAAAAAAAAAAGAAAAAAAAAGTTATCAGGGCCTTGCTGCATTTCCAAACTCAGGTTAGCTCCCCAAATTCTTCCCTGGCAGCACAGCCAGCGTCACTGCACAAACTGGTTTATGGGAACAGATGCAACTGCTTTCCCAGTTGTTTGTTCCCATCCCCACAGCAGCCCCTGTGCCAGAGCAGTTGTCTGCACGCCCGCACAGCAAACCAGACCAGGGAACTCTTCCAGACAACACCAAAGAGCTTCCCGGGGTTTTGTGCTGGCTCACAAAGCCACACTCGCGTCAGGGCACGAGTCCCTGAGTGAAAAAAACCCACTTCTTTCACAAGCAGCTTCCCAAGTTTCCAAAACCACCAGAAGAGCCAGCAATGACAAAAAAACCCCAAGATCTGGAGAGGGAAAAAAGGAGCCAGACCCAGTAAGGTACATTGCCTTCCCTTACATGGGTTTTAGCCCATTTGCAACAAAACCTTGGCAAAAAGGGTTTAAATGAATCCCTAAACACATTCCAGGGATTCTGTAACTGCTTTGGAGTATTTGTGACTTAGGTGGGATATCTAAAAGCACACTGGAAACATGTATGGGATTAGATGCTAATCTCTAGAGTTGTCCTTAATGAAAAGACAACGTGTCAGATTAGCTCTCGACAAAAACAAGAGAAATCTTGTAATTCTAATTTCTATTTTAATACTTGCATTTTGACACATAAAGCCCTATTCAGGTATTTAATTCAAAGGGGATAATCATGACGAGAAGCCAGCCTAAAGCAATGATAATGGCCATTGTAATTTTTTCAAATCACATCGAGACGAGTGAGTAGAGCAGCTACAAAAGGCTTGAGCCAAAACCCACTGGGATCTGGGCATGTGTCCCTGATGGTAACAGAGGGCGGTGGGCTGGCTTGGGAGGGGGACAGTGGGCAGCTTTTGAGGGATCAGAGGGTATCCTGTGAGGGACAGTGGGTGGCATGTGAGGGGGATGGTGGTGGCTTTTGAGGGGGACAGGAGTGGCTTTCAAGGGGTCAGGGGTGTCTTGTGATGGGAACAGTGAGTGGCTTTTGAGGGACAGTGGGTGGCCTTTGAGGGGTGGGGTTGGTTTTTGAGGGGGACAGGGGTGGCTTGGGAGGGGTTCAATGGGTGGCTTGTGAATGGGACAGTGGGTAGCTTGGGGCAGTCGGTGGCTTTTGGTGGGGACAGGGGTGGTGTTTGAGGGGGACAGAGGTGGCTTGTGAGGGCTTGGGGGGTGGCTTTTGAGGGGGACAGGGATGGCTCGTGAGGGACACAGTGGGTGGCGCTGGGCATGGTGCTTCTTCACAGACCGCTCTGGGCCTTCCCCCCACACTTAAAAAAACCACCGTATGAGAATTAATAATAATAGTAATCACCGCAATAAAAATTCACGACGGAACAGTTACGAATGTCGGTGAATCGCAGCCTAACGCTGCCGGCGGGTTCCCCCCCAC
>VYXC01002300.1:285832-299614 GCA_013397175.1 Platysteira castanea
CTCCGATCCGAACTCTAAAACACGACAGAGGCTCCGGGAGGGCCGTGCCTCGCTGACACGGCTCCTCCCCGGTGTGTCTGGAAGGGAGAGCGCGTTTCATCTCCCCCCAGCGAGGTCCCCGCGTGTAAGTGCAGGCAGGTACCAAACTCGTCAGTGTCTGTCAGTCTGGAAAGGGCAGGTGTCTAGAGAATGAACCGGGCTCTGCTCGGTGGTGCCCGGCAATGGGCAGAACCTGAAGCACAGAAACTCCACCTGAACATAAGAACTTAATTGTGCAGTGACCGAGCACTGGACAGATTGCCCAGAGAGGGAGGGGAGTCTCCCTCACTGGAGATACTCCAGAGCCATCTGGACACAATCCTGTGCCCTGTGCTCTGGGATGGCCCTGCTGGAGCAGGGAGGTTGGACCAGCTGACCCACTGTGGCCCCTTCCAGCCTGACCCATTCTGTGGTTCTGTAAACAAAGTGTGGCTTTGCTGGTCCGAGCACTCTTGGGCTGGATTATTCATCAGCAGAATGAAGCACATCTCACAGCCAGCTCGGGGGGATCCTCAGCGCTGGGCTGTGCCTTTGCAGAAATTTGTGGAAGGTGTTTTACCTGGTCCCAGCTGTCAGAGAGAACTTTACGGTAGCCTCCCTAAAGTCCAGGCTGATGTTATGCTCAGATTGGATGAGGCTCGTGTAAATAAACAGCAGAAAAACTTAGTTTAAAGGAGTTACAGGAAATAGTTGTGGAATGTGTGCATGCTGAATAAGCTCATCTTAATAATTAAATAGCAATTGCTTTAGTAGCTCTTCCTTTTTTTTGTAGTTGCTCTCCCAGTGGAAGTAAGAAGGTAGGTAGGCTGTATGAACAAGAAGAGATTGTGATGAATTACACAATCACAGAGCTTTTTGTGAATACACTGAATATTTTGTAGTTAAAATAATATTTTATCCTTAGATAAATTAATATGAAAATAGATTTTTAAAATGTATTTTTGTACAGGAAGTCTTTTAATATTAAATCAGTAAATACACACTACAGGTAAATCTAGTTCTGCTGTATGTGTTTTAGTGTTCAGTTCTGACTTTGCTCAAACTGACAAGATGCTCTGACTAAAATTTTCCACCAGTGTTATGCTGATCCTCTTGAGGGGAAGTTTTGAGCAAATCTAAGCAACTGTTTTTATAAACCTTATTTGAAAAAAACCCCCAAATTCTGTGGCCATCTCTTGGGTGGAAGGGGGTCCAGCATGCCTTTTTTTCAGATCTGTGTTTGGCCCACATGCTGCAGAGTTGTAATTTCTTAAGAATATTTTGTTTACCCATGGAAAGTCCACCCATCCTGACGGGATTGTGACCATTTCAAGAACTGTCATTTACATGATCACATTAGGGACTCGCAGGGAGATGCCACAAATTAGAACCTCTGGAGGTTTCAGCTACAGACCCAGACCAGGATTCCTTGGGGATTTCACCACTTGTGAGCTCCCCTGATTCTGCTTTAAAGTTCAAGGTAGCTTATCCTTTAGCACCTATTAGCACTCTTTTGGAATATAAAACAGGCAGCAGCTTTTAAGAAGTGGGCAAAGTCCTTTTTGTGCTGTACATTTAGTGATAAATGTGAACGTTTGTGCCTCCTGTTCCTGCTGTGTAGGTTCCAAGTGCCAGGGTGATAATCTGCCACATCGATCTCACACAGAGAACCCTCTGGATCCCTAGAAGCTGGATATTACTAAGAAATTAGGTTTTCTGAGCTCAGGGGTTTTTTATGTGTGTGTGTGGATGCTAGAGAACACTTGCACACAGAGAATTAAGTGCTCTGATCATCTTTGTAGTGATCGCTGATCACACTTTCCTTAAAATTAATTAGGGGCAGGTCAACATTTGGGTTTAAAAGGACAACTTTGCAGAAACCCTTGATCTTTCTTACTGTATTGAACTTGTTTTGTTCGGAACTTCAGGAGCTGTGAAGCAGTTACTCTTAAAAACCAAGTAATTTCCCTCTGTAGCTTTCAGGGTTTTGAAATTCGCTTTATCTGCAAAATAGTGATAACTTCAGTGTGTGACCAAGTGTGGACTCAGAGGGGACAGGAAGTCGGGCTGTAATCAGCACATGGTTTGTTCTGCGCTGGGAGGGGCTGTGCTCTGAGTCACATGCTGCGGTTGCAACAATTTCAGCTCTCATTAAACTTTTGAGCAACTGAGCTCCTTCATGTTGAAATCTGTCACATGTAATGATCTGAGATCCTCAGAAAGCAAGGAAAGTCTTTAGAAGCAGCAAAGTCATTTGCTGCAAGTGGAAGGAGTGCAATATGCCGTGCTTTAAAATGGGTGTTCTGTGCGGGAGGGGTTTCCTTCCAAAATATTTATTGTATTTTTATATTAGTCTTTGTACTGTAATATTTCCATTTCCCCCCCTACTAATAATATTAAAGACATCAGTTCTCTTATGTTTTCTTTCAATCAGCAGTGAAATAAAAAGAAATCTGTTGTCTTTTCTTATTGACTACTTTATGCATTTTGCTGCTCTGGAACAGTTCAAGCATATTTTATGAACAAGGAAAGAAAGTGTTGAGCAAATCTTGAGTCTTCCTAAGCTCCTTCCATCTCTACCACCATCAGTTCATCAGTCTTGCTGCCCACAAATGTAAGTTTTAAAATCCCTTGGTCCTGACTCTTGAGGGGTTTTCCCTCTGAGATGTAGTGAAACACCACATCTTTCTTGAGCAAATTCTTCCCATGCAGTCTGTGATGAAAAGACATGAAAAATCCTTTGACCAAATAATTTTTTTTAATGCTGCAAAACTTTTCCTTTGATAGTAATTTGTATACAATTAAATTGTGTTCTTTGGGAAAGGAAGAAATATTTTTCCCTTTTTTGTCTTGAAGCATTGATCTCCTTATCCAAGGTTTCTCCTACCTCAGCACTACAGAACAGTGTGAGGAGCCTTTAGGTTGCAGTTCATTCTCATCAATCTCTTTGACAAGTTGTGGTTAGTGCAGGGACAGTTCTGACACAGGGCACAGAGAGTGCCCCCTCCACCCCTCACAGTCTGGTCTGGACACATTTGTGAGTGTCTTTGGAGCACTTCTGAAAAAGAGTGTACTTGGTACGGTAAATATGCCTCACAAAGCCCCTTTTAATGTAAATTAAGAACCATGGAAGGAAAAGCAGTGAATTACAGTGATTTCTAATCACTGCCACACTCAATCTGTCACAATCAAAAAGAATTTGTTTATTCTGTACCAGGACATAATTCTGAGTACAGTCCTTCAGCTGTTGAGGTTAAGGGCCAAGTTTCCTGGAATTTCAGTAAAAATATGACCATCTCCATTCTCATAAATACTTTTGAAGAGTAAACAAAATACAGTGCTCTTGTTCGTGGAGGTGGATTTTTTAATTAATTTTTTAAACTATGTAAGACATACCCTACCTTCAATTGCTTGTGGACTTAGAGTAAATTGAAAATCCTCCACAGGCTATTCATGAGCTTGTAAATCTCTTTAAGGTAAAACTCAGGTAAAATTGATGTTGTCTTTCCCCTTTCCTGTATTTCCAGTATCTTGGCCACAATCAGTGATGGCTGAATGACGTTTTCTTTGGATCCCTTCAGTGGGAGGAAGATACCTGCATTCCCTGAATCATAACTTTATCACTCGGCAGATTTTTAGGCTCAGCTTTTATATTAGTTCTGCATTTTTCGGGTTAAATGTATGACCTTTCCCCCTCAGATCTCATTTTCTTAAAGAAACCATAGTGTAAACACTATTCTTTTGATAGAAAAGATCTTACATGGGTATAAGTGGCTTCTCTTCCCATCCAAAATACACTGTGCTGTGTGCTAAAAAGCACCATTGTAGTAATAGAAACTACAACCACAATTAGGGTTTATCATTTTATCTACACCAGCAAAATTAAAAGCTGTATGTAGACAAGTTTTTATTGTGAATTAGGCCAGTTAATATCTAGTAAAGCAGATTACAGAATATTATTCTATTTGATAAGTACATCTCAGCATTGCCAATAAATCAATAAAGTCAACCTGTAGAAAGAGTACAAGTGTGCACATTTGGTCCACAATTCTTCAAATTTCACACATCTCCTAGCAGAAAAAAAAGATCTGAAATATTTCTGGGGTTGAGATTTCTGTAGGTGTCTAAATTAGATGGCCATCAAGCCCTTCAGACTTGTCCCATCAGAGAGTTTATTTGCAATGTCACAAAGCCCAAGGGAATGAAAGCTGAAGAACTCCTTAGGGAAAGGTGTTTTTAAACTTTTTAATATTTTGATTTATTTTACAGCAATTTGGAGGCTGAGTTACACACCTTTTAGTCGAGGCATGGAGGCCAGGACAAATCTCTTACCAAATTGTGTTTGATGTGATTTAATCTTCACTGAATGTTTCAGGAAGAACTGGGAGAGCTCCCAGCCAGCACTTCCCTGCTCTGTCCCTTCCATCTATAGATCTCCAGATCCCTGTAGCTGGAGCTGCTCACTGCTCTGACACAAGGCAGCATTGCCTCGCTGGACTGCACTGAGAGTAAGATGAAATTGCACCCTGAGCTACTGCTGGGCAGTAAACAAGAACGGGAATGACAAGAGGAGCTTTGTACTCTGACACTCTGTAGTTTTCTGCACGTCAGGGGGAGCTCTTTTAAGTCAGAACATGGAACTGAGGGTATGATCTGAATGTGAAAAGTAGCCATTAATTTCTAAGTGAATTTCGTGTCTGTGTCAGAGTAACTGCTAATTATTTGTCTGTAGTGGAGGGCAAAACAGACTGCAGAATATTCAAACTGAGAGTAGGTTTAGATTAGATATTAGAAAAAAATTCTTTACTGTGGGGATGGTGAGGCTCTGGCACAGGTTTGCCCCATCCCTGGAAGTGTTCAAGGCCAGATTGGATGGGGGTCTGAGCAACCTGGTCTAAGTGGAAGGTGTCCCTACCCATGGCAGGGATTTAGAACTGGATGATCCTTAAGGTCCCTTGCCAGACCATTCTGTGATTCTATGATGGTAGAATTTCTGCTTTTCCTTTCCCTAAATTTTTGCTTTTGTATGTTTGGAGGATAAATAGGTAGAAATTAGTCCACCAATTTCACACACTAGCAAGCATGTTATATATCTGATTTTATGCCTGTCCTCATACCAGCAAGTCTCTCCATGCTGCTGACCTATTGGAAATGAGAAACATTGTCTTCATGGAGAAAGTTCGCAGTGGTGTCTGCAGTGGAAAACAGCAATAGCAGTGAAATCTCATTTCATTTAATCCAGGAAGACAGAACTTTCATTAAATCCAGAGAGACAGACTCCAAACTTGCAGCAAGAGATTATTTAATAGTATTTAGATAGAAAATAAGTATTTAGATAGAAAAAGATTGTAGGAATGCAAACAGTGTTTCTATGTGGGTTTGCATCTTTTACCTACAGGTTTTGGGGGCGTAAAGGGGGATGTATGTGTAAATCTATGTGTACTATGGGGGAGTATCTGTGTTGCAAAGGCTGTTGATGGGAGAAGAGACATTTTATAAACTGTTGTCAAACTAAAATCAAAAAATCCAGCATAAGGTCCTTGAGTAGAAGCTTAAGCAGTGTAGGTTCCTTTTTCGTCTGGACTTATGACATGTAAGGGGACTTTTTACCCTTCTTGTGTCTGAAACAGCACCAGAACTGTCAGAGCCATCAAGTCCTCAGGAAAGCATTCAAATGAATGCAACATTCCTGCATTTTCCAGAGGATGCCCCAGGAAGTCACTTGTATTTTTTGGCTGAGTTTTATAATCCACATTTCTTTGCTTTCTTAAGTGGGTTTGTCCCTGCCACGCTTCTTGTGTGTTTTCCCTGTTTAAACCCCTGTTCAGTCTCTGTCTCCTCTGTGTGTTTCTTTCTCCAGCCTTGTATTCTCTGCTTCCAGCTGCACTTTCTCACAGCTCTGGCACCTCCTTGCATCCCATTGAGGGTTTCAGAACATCATCTTTCCTGCTGCCACCGCCAGCAGGCTGTTAATGGAGCTTTAGCTGACAGCGATTTCCTTATCATGGAAGTCAGAAGGCAACATCAACATCTCTTAGTTGCTTATGTATTTGAGGGTGTAGCTGTTACACTGAAACCACACATAAATATCTGCCTGATTCTATCTGTAAAGTTTCAGCTGGAAAGTCGGTGTTTCCCTTGTTTCTAAAGGTGAAATTTCATGTGGAGGAAGCTGATGGAACAGCTTCCTGACAAAGAATGGGCAGGTGCATGGCTTCTCTTGCTGGAACCCTGATGTTCATTGGACCTCTCAGTGAGCTCAATAAGCTCCCTATCCTAGAAAATAGCAAACAGATCTAAAAAGCTGGAATGATTTAGTTTGTTTGTTTGTTTCCTGCTTAATTTTAAGGAGTTGAATCAGCTCACTGGGAGATCAGATGGGCAGCAGGGCTGGTGAAAAGAAGAGGAGAGTACCACAGGGATGGGAGGAGGAGATGTGAGAGTAAGGAACAGAGGAAAGGAAGGGGAACTGCCACTTCAGAGGGTGGTGGCTGAAGATCAAGAGACTGTTGGGCCTAAGATTAAGCTTTTTCACCCTTTCCTGGTTGAAGAGCTTTCCCGAGATTTTTTTTTTTTTTTACAAATGTAATTTTGAAATACTAGAGGCATCTTTTTCTATCCCTGTTCAAAAAATAAAATAAAAACAATCTTGTACCAAATAGGGTACTTAGGCTTTCGAAATCTTGTTTTCTAAGATTGACCCTGCTCTGTTGAAGGAGGGTATTAGAGGACTGGAGAATTTTATGAGGGAATGCTGAGGGAGGTGGGCCTGTTCAGCCTGGAGAAGAGATGACCGAGTGGGGACCTCATTAATGTGTGTAAATGTNGTGTATAAATGTCTAAAGGGGAGGTGCCAAGAGGAGGGACCAGACTCTGCTCCATGGTGCCCAGAAACAGGACAAGAGGAATGGGCAGGAACTGATGCCCAGGAAGTTCCACCTGAACATGAGGAAGAGCTTCTGTCCTGTGCAGTGACCGAGCGCTGAACAGGTTGTCCAGAGAGGCTGTGGAGTCTCCCTCACTGGAAATATTCCAGAGCCAACTGGATATATCCCTGTGCTGTGTGCTCTGGGGTGACCCTGCTGGAGCAGGGAGGTTGGACCTGCTGACCCACTGTGGTCCCTTCCAGCCTGGCCCATCCTGTGATTCTGTGAAGGCTGACACTAAAATCACTTCTTGGCCTCCTGAAGGTTCTTGCTGCCTTGGCCCTTCCTGTGTCTGGAGTCTAAATGTCACTGTTCCTCCTGAGGACCTGCAGGTGCTGTGGCATGAGGCACCTGCATACAGGCAATGGGAGGTTTTCTGATGTGCTCCTGCTGTTTCCTTGATGTCAACTGAACATCATGGAAGGAAAGAAAACTTTGTTTCCAGTCAGTAGTGAAGGTGGCTGGAAAAAAAGGTTAGAGAGGCTAGAAGCAGATTATCTGGAGGAAAGATCTTAGGTAGCTAATCACAAAGCAATCTTCAGCTGAGGAGTACTCAAACACCTGGAACCAAATCTGGTATTACAGGAGACTGCCAGAGTTGTGTATCTACACACTGTGCCAGGGAAGCTTCTGTGTAGGGCTAAGCACAGGCAGCCAAGCACTGGCTTTGGGGACAGAGTTCTTGTCCTCCTGTGGCTGTTCCTGTTGCTGCCTCTTCAGTTATGCCAATGCAATAGTTCTTGATGTGGTTTACTATAAAAACTGACCAGCATTTGAAAAGAAATAATGTTGGGGGTTTATTCGTTGTCTGTTCTGCTACATGGTACAGGCCTGCAAATATTTGTACTGGCACAGCTGAAGGAGGAGTGACCTGCAGTGTGCAGGTAAGATGAACACAAGGGAGCAGGGATGACTCGGATCAACTTTGTTACGGGAAAGTGTTCATGTAGAGAAATTTTAACACATTGCACTTTGACTCAGGTATTCTTTGGGCTGATTTTTTTTTTTTCTACATGTGAGTATTTCAGGCTTTCACATGATCTGGGTAAAGGTCTTTAAAATGGTTCTGCAAAACAGTTCTGGTGTGTTTCTTGGTATTGTTTGTTTAATTTCTGCCTGTTGTGTCTAAAGGCTATTAAGCTGAAAGTCAAGCACTTGAATTAGGAAATACCAGGATTAAAGCTGCCTTTGGAGGATTAATTTGGTCCTTTGCCATTTGTGTACGTTGCAGCCTTGGTTACTGTTAAAGTGACAGAGTTGCATTGCTCCAGAGCCTCCTTCACTGTGCTCTGAGCATGACCAGGAGGGATGTTTGTCTGTCGTGTTTAACGTGATGAATTGAAGGTGTTGTAGGAATGAAGAAGGAAACTGGCCAGAAGGATGGGTGACTGTTGGATTCTGCTTTAGTCCTGCAGATTTTACACCAGTCCCTACTGCTTACACTGCACTGCTGTGTCGCATGGGCAGAGGGACACATAGTAATTACATGGTGTTTATTCTGCCAGTCTTCAAAACACAAGGTCTGGGCAAAGCAGATTAAAATAAAAGATCTTAAAATATTTCAAAACATTTGACTAATACACTCTATTTCCACTGTGTCCTTGAAGTGTGGGTTATGCAGCAGCTTCTATTTGGTGTCTCTACACCACAGTTAAAGTTTCCTAAGCTCTGTTGATCTGTTACCTCCACGTGGCTTCTGCATCTTGCATCCCCGATGAATCACTTGAGTCTGCAAACTCACTTTCTCCCAGGTGAAGGGAGAGGGAAAGATGCCCTCCTGGAGCACTTGTTCTGATAACTCTGTAAGTATTAATGGGTGCTCAGACCATCAAACTGGATTAGGGCCAGTCAGGCTCTGCCACTTTAAATTGCAATGGCATCCACAAAGGAGGATGATAATGAACCACCATCCTCACACCCCCACCTCCATCCTCCCAGTATTTTTAAGCGAAACGTAGAAAGCAAAACAAACCAGATTGCTTTCTCAAATTAAGATTGACTGTACTGCTTTTTATAGATGGAGGTGTGGGGGAACTATGCATTATAACTATGTAAGGTGAATTAAGGATAAATTAGTGTTTATGAAATGACACTGCAAGGCACTGAAATACTCAGTGAAGACTAATCTGGTGAGCAAACAGCATTCTGCTTCAGCTATTGCCATGACACCATTAACTCATTTAGTATTTTTAGGTGTAGAAGTGGTAGCTCAGTCCTTGATATGATCAGTGCCCTGAGACATTGCATGCAGCATCCTTTAAGTCATTTCTCAATAATACCAGTTTAGACTTTGATCACTTATTTATATCCATTAGATTGAAGATTTACCATCCTCATTTTTTATCCACGGGGTTACAGCTTCTCAGTATTGTTTTTTTATTTTGATAAACTTCACAGTTTTGCTTGTAAGCTGATGAACAGTGAGACCTTTTTGCTGTAGTTGCATACATCATGTACAAATGAAACTAAAAAGTAGTTTCGCAAATCAGCTGTAAAAAGAAGAGAATTGCTTTTAACAGACACATCATTGACTTGTTTTATGACCACTATGGAGGTAGTGTAGACAGTGTCTATGAAAAAAATAAGAAAATTGAATATTGTTGATTTCTCTGTGTGTGTTCTTGTGCACAGATAGATAAATTGCAGCTCCTGCCACAGAAGTTCTTTGTTTAAACTAGCTTAAAACCTGGTTATATTCTTAGATTAAGTTCTCATCAGGAGCTGTATATTGAGTTAAGACATCTGGCAGTGTGGAGTAGGCTGTGTTTGGAAGCATACAGAATGTAGATTTCTGCACTGCAGCTTAATTTGTGCTTATTGTACTCTTGGATGCAGCCAAGGGTAACTGTTCCTTGGATGTATGGGTTGTGGGCATAAAGTGCTCTTCTACTAATGAATGAAATGGGGACTTCAGTTCTCTGATTGCTTTTCATCCTGAGCAAAGCAGGGCAGGGATTCTTCAGGGAAAACTCTGGCATTTCCCAGAAACAAGATCCTGCCAGTGCAGTTTTAAGCGACACATACAGTTAGAAGAGCACTTATTAAGCGTAAGTAAACATGATGAATTTAGATTACAGACAATAATCCTGTTTCCTTCTTCCTTCCCTGTATTAATGCCCTTTCCATCATCCTATTAAAAGTGACAACAAAACCCCCTTAATTTGTCTAGTCAGCAGGAGACTGTCAGGATTGCTTAGCCTCAGAAAGGTGAGTTGCTATAACTGGGCTTTAGATACCTGATCCAAGAGTTTATCAATCCAGTTGTCAAGATAGATCTTCATAAAGCTGACACAGAAAAAGAGATGATTGAGAGTGAAATGATTGAACTGTTCCTCCCTGTGGGGAGGTGTATTACAGGAAGAGAACACAGCCCATCCATCCATGCATCCATCCATGCATCCATCCATGCATCCATGCATCCATGCATCCATGCATCCATGCATCCATCCATGCATCCATGCATCCATCCATGCATCCATCCATCCATCCATGCATCCATCCATCCATCCATCCATCCATCCATCCATGCATCCATCCATCCATCCATCCATCCATCCATCCATCCATCCATCCATCCATCCCTCCATGGATCCATCCATCCATCCATCCATCCATCCATCCCCCAGTTAGCTGGGTGTAATATTCTTGGTACATGATCAGCAATCAAAAGGATATTTGAAAGTGAGCAGATGAGCTCGTTCTTCCCATGCCTGTGCTTTTGTTGGAGCTAGCAGTGGTATTTTCATTCCCAGACCTTTCCTCCACACAAGCTGTTGCTGTGATCACTGTTTGATGGTGGCTTAGCCAGTTTACAAAGTACAGGAGGTGTGTTTACTTCGTCTCTACCAGTTCACATAAGGCAACCTACAACTTTGTTGTTGTTGTTGTTCTTTTTCAGGGCCATCAGAACCATGGAGGGGCTCTTGCATTACATAAATCCAGCACATGCCATTTCCCTCCTAAGCACCCTGAACGAGGAGCGTCTCAAAGGACAGCTGTGTGACGTTGTGCTGATCGTAGGAGACCAGAAGTTCCGAGCCCATAAGAATGTTCTGGCTGCCAGCAGTGAATACTTCCAGACTCTGTTCACAAATAAGGAGAATGAGTCTCAGTCAGTGTTTCAGCTCGACTTTTGTGAGCCAGATGCTTTTGATAATGTCTTGAACTACATTTATTCTTCATCCTTGTTCATTGAGAAAGGCAGTCTCGCAGCTGTACAAGAACTGGGCTACAGTCTTGGAATATCTTTTCTTACAAACATTGTTTCCAAGAGTCCTCAAGCTCCTTTTCCTTCTTGTCCTGTTAAAAAAATACTCTATCAAGATGAAGATGAAAGTAGTTCTCAGAAGAGAAGTGTCATCGTCTGTCAGAACAGAATCGAAGCACAAGCGAAAAGCGTAAATCAAACACAACATGACTTAAGCCATACCCCTAAACCTTCACCCTCTGTGGCTGTCAAAGCTAGCTGCAGACCACAGGTAACAAAACCAACTGAAACCCTCCACAACTTATCACTGACTGAAAGGAGGTGGCTGAAAGAAGGCCCTGTGAGCTATACGAAGGTTCATGAAACTTCTGGAACTCTGGAGGATCAGAGCAGAGGTGCTTTAGTGAAGAGGAACATGGTGCTGCCTCAGATGTCTTTAGCAGAGAAGGAAATGGCAGGCGGCGAGCCAGGAAGCAGTGCTCAGCTTCTGAGAGGAAAAGTTGCAGAGATGTCATTGAAAAGACCACGTCCACCAGTCTTGTCTCTGCGTGGGGCAGCGGAATCCACTTTTTTGTTGCGAGAGGCAGGAAAAGGAAATGGTCAAGGGGAAGACAGGAATTTGCTCTACTACTCCAAGTTAGGGCTGGTAATCCCATCGAGTGGGTCTGGCCCAGAAAACCAAAGTATTGACAGAAGTGGGCCCCTTGTAAAAAGTCTCCTTCGAAGGTCACTGTCCATGGACAGCCAAGTTCCTATTTACTCACCTTCCGTTGACCTAAAACCTGCACAGGTATCTTCATCCTCCTCACCAGGAACTAACGATTCCCAGAAGACATTTAATGTTGCATCCCAAAAGTCATCCTCGAAAGAGTCACCAGAGAAGTCAGCGTTGGATGAAAAGCCACAGGTAATACACCCACATCGCCTTAGGTCTTTCAGTGCCTCTCAGTCAACGGATCGGGAGGTCGCTTCCCCTCTCTCGGAGGTGCGGATAAAAACTGAGCCCAGCAGTCCCCTCTCAGATCCTGCTGAAATCATACGAGTTACAGTGGGTGATGCTTCAGCATCGGCAAACAAAGACTTTGCTTTTAAAACTGAGGATGACCGTAAGGAACCAAGCAGACTTCCAGCAAAAAGGAGGTTCCAGGATGATCGGAGGCTACCATTCAAGAAACTGAAGGCGGATGAGCAGGGTTCTCCTGGTTCAGAAGAGAACTTTGAGGAAGGTTCAAGCCCCACACACCTCGACGCCGATTTCCCTGATTCTGATGTCAGTAAAGATGAATACAGCGAGATGGAAGAAACAAGACCAAATAAAAAATTTAAATGTAAACACTGCCTTAAAATTTTCAGATCAACAGCAGGTCTTCATCGCCATGTTAACATGTATCACAATCCAGAGAAGCCCTATGCTTGTGACATATGCCACAAGAGATTCCACACCAATTTCAAAGTGTGGACGCACTGCCAGACACAACATGGAATCGTGAAGAATCCCTCACCAGCTTCCAGTTCACATGCCCTTTTGGATGAAAAATTCCAAAGAAAACTGATCGATATAGTGAGGGAGAGAGAAATCAAAAAAGCTCTGATTGTGAAACTAAGACGTGGCAAGCAGAGCTTTCAGGGCCAGTCTGCTTCACAAGTACAACAAGTCATCAAAAGGAATTTGAGGTCGAGAACCAAAGGAGCCTATATTTGTACCTACTGTGGGAAAGCTTATCGTTTCCTCTCCCAGTTCAAACAGCACATAAAAATGCACCCAGGGGAGAAACCCATTGGAGGGAATAAGGCTCCTAAGCAGAAAGATCACATTCATATTGAAAACCCAGTGGAAAACAAGGAGGTTTATCAGTGCCGTCTCTGCAATGCCAAGCTCTCCTCACTTATTGAACAGGGAAACCATGAGCGACTCTGTAGAAACGCCACTGTCTGTCCTTACTGCAGCCTTAGGTTTTCTTCTCCAGAGCTGAAGCACGAGCATGAAAGCAAGTGTGAATACAAGAAGCTGACCTGCCTTGAGTGTATGCGCACCTTCAAATCATCCTTCAGTATCTGGCGTCATCAGGTTGAAGTTCACAATCAGAACACAATGGCTCCATCAGAGAACTTTTCTTTGCCTCTCATGGATCACAATGGAGAAATCACCAGTTCATCACGGCTGCCTTCGCAGTCAGAATCCAATAAAATGAACAATTATGTTGCTGCAAAGGAGGACGGTGTGTTCAGTGATTCGTCGGAACAAATCAATTTTGATTCTGAAGACTCTTCATGCCTGCCTGAAGACTTAAGTGTTTCCAAGCAGTTTAAAATCCAGATCAAAGAAGAGCCTGCAGATGATATAGAGGATGAGGTCACCGAAATGAGCAGGGAACCTAAGGAAGTAGTCTCCAAGAAAGATCCCAGTTTGTGGCCCTGTGAAAAGTGCGGGAAGATTTTCACCTTACGCAAACAGCTGGAGCGTCACCAGGAGCTCCTGTGCTCCGTGAAGCCGTTTATTTGCCACGTGTGCAACAAGGCCTTCCGAACGAATTTCCGGCTCTGGAGCCACTTCCAGTCTCACATGTCCCAGGCTGCAGAGGAGTCCACAAATAAGGAGCCCGAGATATGTCCACCAGCCAATTCCCCCTC
>VYXC01002302.1:0-12707 GCA_013397175.1 Platysteira castanea
CAAACCATTCCATGATCATCAAACTTCAGCATGTTCAGCTCCCAGGTCAGGCTTTGAAACTAAGCATGTTTGCCTTCTCTCTTTTTTTTTTCATTTCTTTCAACTTCTCTCACTAGCACACAAAATTTAATTTTTCAGACATAGTCAAAGCAGCTTAGAATTTAAGGTGACTCTTAAACTCTGGATTAAAAAAAACCCAAACAAAACAAACCAAAACCAAACCCCCCAGATGCTGCAAAATACAACTGATACCACCGTAACCACATGAAAAATACTATCATGATAGCTGCAAAAACAGGATTTCTAGTTTTGAATAGCTGCATGATATAATCAAAGCCCTCTGACAAAAACTGCCAGAGAAAAAAACCCTTGCAGCCCCACTCTCAATCACTGGGATTGGAAACTACTTATTTTCGACAAATCCCTTCATTCTGTGGGACTTGGGCTTGTCACAAAGGCAACAGAAACCCATTAAGTGAGTGGCCCAGGCTTCCAGGGCATTAGGTCTCTTCCCTGGATCAATCTGTGTATGTCTAAATATAATCCAGAATAAGCAGCTAAATGTTATCACATTCACAGTAAATAACAGCAGAGCTTTTCAACTTAAATAGCCAACCCAAAATAGGAAACTTCTTCTGGAGGAATAAAACCACTGGGAAAACCTTGCTGTGTTTCGGGGCATTCTGCTGAAATCCTACTGGCACACGTTCTGGTCCTGCAGAAATCTCTGAACAACCAGTTACTGAAGGGAAAACCAATTACAGCTCGGTCCCAGCTGCAGGGATTTTCTCACCTGACTAACCAGAAGCCAGAGAAAACCCAGACCAACCGAAAGACTGAGCAACACAACAAAACAAGGGAAACGTGCCCAGTTACCTGGAAAAAAAATTCTTCCCAAAAATCGTGTCCTGGTCTCCTCTGTTAGTTCCTACAATAACGCACTTTTGTCACTAAAAAATGTTATTCTGGGTTTCTGACTTGGGCCTTTGGCTGAGAACAGAGCACAGCAGGAGAAGCGTGTCCTAAACAGGGGGAGAAGCCACAGTTTTGCTTGGCATTAGCATGCTGTCCCTTCCTACACTTGTTCTGATTCACAGGAAGGTTATTAACAGGCAGGAGTCCTCTCTTCTGCTGTTTGAAACCCATCAGGCACTAAAGCCCAGCCCTAAGTGAGGCTTTTTACTTTTCAGCACGCAGACAGTAAGATACATCAGTATTCAAATGACATCAAATTACAGAATAATGGATATTTCATGGTTAAAAATACCCTAAGCAACGCAGTCAACACCAGCCACTTCAACAGGCATTGTTTACAGGACGGCAAACTCTCCTTTTTGTAAATAAAGATTTCATCTATATGATCAAAGAAAGATTTCTTTGCAGCCCTACTTTTAAAAAAAATCGTTTTTTAAGTTCAGAAAACACTTAAAGAACGAAGCTTTCCTAGTCCAAGTCCCAGCCTGCAGCAGATTTTACAGCTGAGTAATGAACCCTTTTAAAATATGGTTTATTATGGAAATACTGTCAGAGCTTTAATTAAAGTAAGCGCCACAACAGTGGAGCTGCTTACACAACAAACGGGCTCTGCAGAGCACACCAGGCACCCCCGACCTGGCTGTGGAGGGCTCTTCCCCCATCCCACCCTTCCCAGTGGCACCCTGGGATTGGGATCGCTGGAATATCCCACAGCAGCACCGGGAGAGACGGGACAGCACCTGAAGAATTAAGCTCTCGTGTCATGGTTTTCATAGAGGGTGAAATCCTGGCCTCACTGAAGTCATTTTTGCCCACAGCTTCAGAGCCCAGCTTTTACCCAAAGTGTATCAGAGAATCACCCGCTCATCAGGGGGAAAAAAAAAATCGAGGCTTTTAGAAAAATGCTGCTTTATGACAAGAATTTGGTTTATGCTGGCAAAATGGGTCAAGACTGAGAGAGGCTGGTAAATGCCAAAACCACCTCAGTATGCTTCTATCCAGGAAATTCAGGATCAGTGTGAAACGCACCGAGGGCGCCTATTGGGAGCAGGAATGTTCCCAGAGCCTCCCATCCTCCTGCAGCCCTCATTCCAGCGTGTGCACCATGTGTCTAGGTCTAATCCCACAGTTCCCTATCCCCAGGCAAACAGGATTCTTTCCCAGTCAATTATGTTAATTGCAAAAGAACTCGCCTGTCCCTGGGGAAACTGTGGGAAGATCCTGCGTGGCCACATCCTCAGTGTCGCTGCAAACTGCAGGGGAGGAGGCAGCAAACGGGGCTCCTGCCTCCAGGTCTAAGGAATATGGGCTGTGCCAGGAGCCCGCTGCGAGGGAGAGGCTGAAGGATCCCCAAACAGACGGGGTTTGCTTTGTGCTTTTATTTCCAGGGTACGACGCAGGCACAGCCTCCCCTCGGTTTCTGCAAATGCCCCTGTCACCAACTTCTTTTAGT
Organism: Platysteira castanea; assembly: GCA_013397175.1. Lineage (NCBI taxonomy): Eukaryota > Metazoa > Chordata > Aves > Passeriformes > Platysteira > Platysteira castanea. The sequence goes on from VYXC01002302.1 coordinate 2,429, forward strand.
ACTTGGTCGCCTCAACAAACCCCACCGGGAACGTGCAGGAGAGCAGGTGTGACATGACAAGAAAAGCAGCCACGTGAAGCTCGCCTCCATACGACTGAAATTTGGGTTTACCCGGTGAGAGAAACGCGGCGCTGCCACATGCGAGGAGCCCCGCTCAGAACACACGAAGGGTTTTGGAAGCCACGCCTGCAGAGGAAAAGCTCACGGACTGTGCTCTGCCCAGCCCACGCAGAGAAGGCCAAGGAACAACTTAATCCCACTGGGATTGCATAAGTCTGGGAAACAAACACTGGATAGAGGACTTTTCTCTCCAGCCGACGCGAGCCTAGCAAGACCTACTGGCCAGCTAAATCCAGGCTTCTCTCAGGGCAGGATTTAAAGGGAGAGATAAATCAATCAAAGGCAAGGAATGGAAGACCTCTTGCCCTTCCCGAAAGCTGAAAAATCACAAGCCAGAGCAGTTCCCCACGAAAACATACCAAGCATCCTTTGGCTCATCCATCACTGAAAGTGTTTATGCCAAGATGGGATGTTTCCTTCTCGACTGGCCCCAATTAAAACAGTCTTATGGCCTGCAGGGGACTGTTTTATCTGGTCAGAGAGGTCCCTCTGGGCTTTCTAATCTGTAATCTAATTTCCAATCGTGGAACAGCACTGCTATGTGCTCTCCTTGGTTCCATCCTTGGAAGTGTCACGCGGCGCAGGATGTGGTAAATAAAAGCACATAGCTCTTATTTTTAAAGCTGGCTGGGCTGAGATAGGGAGGAAGGACTATTTGTGAGTGGTTTAAATGAATGTACTATATTTAATTCATGGCATTCATCAGATGACACTGCAAGAGGCACAGAACAAGGATCAAACAACTCAGATTTACTGAGAAAACACAGTAATTCCACTTGTTTGGAACAGCTAAGGCCGGCCCGCTCCCCAGCCAGCCACCAGATTTTTGTTTCCCATTCATCAATTTCCCCCCAAAGCCTGGCAGTGAAATACACATTCACTCACACTGGCTTTGGTGACATCACATTTAAGAACATAGCAGATCTCCCCATCCCACTGACAAATTCTGGTGTGTAAAATGGGAAGAGAACTGAAAAAGCAACCCTGTCTGAGCATGGGCTCTCAGCACTGAACTGGACCCAGCTTGCTTCCCATCACTTGGCATTCTTTGTGGATTTGCCAGAGTGGAGGTGGCCAAGTGGCTCTTCTACCTGCCCCACACTGTCAGGCCACTCAAAAATTTGGGTTAGATTTTTGTGATAAATAATAATAACAAATCTACCTGGTCCAATAATGCCTTTTTTTTTCCCATGAGTGTCCTATTCTCTCTCCAGTTCCCCACACAATCAACAGACAAAAGAAGGTCTTGTGCGTTTCCTTGAAAAGAATTCTGTAATTAGAAATAAATTCGACTGATACAAAGTTAGCTCAGTGGAAAACTGCAGGAATGGTGGAATGATCAAAGTCACTTGTAAAAACAGACAAAACTAAACATTTGCTCATGTTTATCCAATGGGGCTCCAGAAAAGAAACATCCATGAGCATTTTAATAGGACATTTCACAGCCTAGATAAAAACTGTATAAAAAAAAACCCCTAATTCCAAATCTCGGGCAATTTAGGAGTATAAATGAAAACACTGAGCAGTCTCCTACTTTTTATGTGATAAGCAAATCTCTGTTTATTAAATACCAAGTGCCCAATTTTCATTCCACAGGAGCTGTATGTATAATTACCCTTGGTTTTTCTGGAAGGCAGCACTGCAGGGACAGACAGTCATTCTTTTAAACCACTGATGTCTGTGCTTCGTGAGCTTCTGAGTGGGAGCTCCTCTAAAACGAACATGAAAGGACTAAACACACATAAAGAGCATATTCACAGCCAGACAAACAATAAATAGCTCAACGAGGCCAGATTGTGATAGCACAGCAAAGACTTGTCTAGCGTGTGTGCGTGTTATTTAAAAGTTCAAAAAGTCACATACATTTTTAATAAACCAAAAACACACATTATGAGTTCATTACTGCTGAGTCTTCAGAGCAATAGCTTAGTGGACTGGAATAATAATCCAAGTTGGAGTTTGTGATGTTCCACGTCCTCTTCTGCACGACAGATTTCAGCCTCACACAGCTCTGTGACCAGACAATTCCCACCCTTTGCTCGCTCAGCCTGGGATTCCCATGAACTGCAAACTTCCTCCACCGTAACCAAGAGAAACTAAAGACCAAAATCATGCAAATCACTCCCCAAAACAAGTATCTGCGCCTCAGAAAGAGAAAATGAAAATAAAAACCCTACTGCTGTTCAGATTCTGCATAATTATTTTCTCTCACTTCAGCCAGAAGGACAGAAACAGCCTGATTGCTTTGTGGGGAAGTTGTGATGCATTTAACAAATTTCCATGGTCTCTGCAGTAGATTTAAGGCCCATGGGCTGTGTTTGTGTTGAATAAGAACTTCCAGTTTGGAAAAAAACCTCCTGAAAACAGAGAAGTGCAAACGTAGCTGTTTAACCACCCTGTTCAAAATAAATCCAGTTTGTGAAGCGAGGGAAGGAAGAAGGAATGGCAGCATCACCCCAACCACGTTTCCTCCAGAGAGCTCTGTGTGGTGGAGCACAGAAATGTGAGAGCCAGGCAGCCCATGGAGAGAATTTGGGTTATTTGCACCTCCAAAATCTCGGACTTGGCCCATCCAGGCAGGGCCTGGCCTTGAGATCCTGCTGCCCCAAGCTTCCTGGAAGCCTGACTGGGAAGAGATTTATTTATTTTATTTCATTTTGTGGTCAGAGTGGAGGGTTTGGGAAAGGCCCCGGAGGGGGATTCCACCATCAGGCTGTGGTATGGTGAGCAATCCCCTGGGGGGAACTCAGCTGTCACTGGGACAGGGCTCATTTTGTCCCTCTGTCCCACAGACTTCACCTCTCTGGGCTACTTCAGAAAAACCTCCACAGCCCAACCTGCCTGGTGGTTACAAAGGTTACAAAGACAGGTGACTAATATACACACAGATACAGTAACCAGCTTCCAGATTACAGGCGTTAAACCCCCCAAGGAAAACAAAATAACTGCTGAATTTCATAAAACCATCCTGAGAAACACCCAGTGACGCACCCCTCCTACAGAGCCAGGCTGGGAGCGCTGGGGGTGCTCACCTGGAGAGGAGAAGGCTCCAGGGAGAGCTCAGAGCCCCTGCCAGGGCCTAAAGGGGCTCCAGGAGAGCTGGAGAGGGACTGGGGACAAGGGCTGGAGGGACAGGACAGGAGAAACGGTGTCAAACTGACAGAGAGTAAGTTTAGATTGGATATTGGGCAGGAATTGTTCCCTGGGAGGGTGGGCAGGCCCTGGCCCAGGGGGCCCAGAGCAGCTGTGGCTGCCCCTGGATCCCTGGCAGTGCCCAAGGCCAGGCTGGACACTGGGGCTGGGAGCAGCCTGGGAAGGTGGAGGAGTGGACTGCCAGCAGCAGCCCCCTGTGCAGGGCTCGAGGACGTCCCTGAAGCCTCCAGCACCCATTTCAGCGTGAGAGCCCCACAGAGCTCGGCCTGAACCCGGCTCAGCCTCCTGCAGGCCCAGGATGGCTGCCAGACACAGCAGGGGCCTGCCCAGCCAGGCTGCCAGGGCCATTGTCACCCAGGGGCCACCACTGCGCTGCTCACCTCAGCCGGGGCGGCTGCTTGGGTTTTCTGCTTCTCCCGTTCTGGGAGGGCCCAGCCGTGAAGTATTTTCAGCCTTTCTGCCTTATTTTTGCACTGTACAGGAAATCTGCCCAGAGTTTTGACTCAACAGCTCTCCAGGTTACCTCCTCCTGGCTGTTAGGAAATACAAAAAGGTGTCTACAAGCACTGGAAGAGCTGTAAATTACGCTAAACCCCTGATTTTAGATTTTCTGTGAGAACTTGTGCTTGGCTTAAATAAATGAAAAGAGTCACTCTGGCCCTGACTTATAAACTGTACATTTACAAGAGGGATATGAGGGCCAAAACAGTCTCAACTATTTCATGTTTTCAGATCTGCCAATAACGTAAATTTGAACACTTAGAATCATAGAATCATTTAGCTTGGGAAAGGCCTCCAAAATCAAGTCCAACCTTTGACCGAGATCCCCACCTTGTCAATTCACAGAATTCCTTTCCATTTCAAGAGGAGGGATTTAAGACACAGCTTCCAAACCGACTGTGGACAAGACCACAGAACCCCAAAAGCTGGCCAGCAGGAAGGTGATTCAGGCTCCCTGGAACACCACAGGCTTTGCTGAACTGTTCTTTGCATGCGACTGATGGTATTATCAACAACCAAAAATTAAGTTTAAGGCCTGCCCTCCCAGGTAACACTGCTGCTGCTTTCCAGCCAAGATCAGGCTGTGCACACACGATGGAGGGAGCACTGAGGCAGCTCAGAGTTCTCACTACTTGCCCAAACAGGCCTGTGTTTAAAGGCTGCATGGATAAATCCGACGCTGATCTTCCAGCTCCTTCTGAAGCAAAACCTCCATCCCGATGTGATCTGATCGCTGGATTGTCCACCCAATCCCACTGGATTCACTCCAAAATTTCATGCATTCTCTTCAGAATTACCTCAACTTGAAGCTTGCTACAATCACATCTGGTTTAACCTACAGCTGTGCCTTACCAACTTGAATAAAAGAATGAAAACAAAGCCTCAGTGAAAACTGAATCCTCAGGTGGAGCTCACCTTCAAAATACTGAGCTGCACTCTCCCTGCTCATCACTCCTGCGCTACCCAGCAAAAGTCATCAGCACTGTTTATTGTCATTCTGTGGGGTTTAAGGCAGGACTTCATTTCAAATGGTCTGCTCAGGATAAGCAACAGACAATTTATCATCTATCTGAACAGAAAACCTCAAAACAACATAACCAAATAAAGTCATCTCAGCTGAAAAACAACAACAACAAAAAATTAGCATTAGTTCTCATATCAAAACATGCAATAAAAAAAAAAATCACTTCTAGCATGCTCCATTTATTGGGATTGGCAGAATAAAATTTAGCAAAGAGCCGACAGGATTTGCCCTTGCAATTCCCCACAAATTATGACAAGTAACACAATGCTAATTAAAATAGGAGAAAACTTTGCAGAGGATATTCTGCAGTTCTTTGGCAGTAAGAGTCCTGAATAAGCCAGGGGAAAAAAAAAAAAGAAAAAAGAACCAGAAAATTATTTTTGCACAGCTTCCAGAACGCTTAATCCCAACGCTTAATCCCCTGTGCTGGTTGTGCACAGGAGCACACCAGATTCTCTTCATCCTTCTAAAAACACTTTGAGGAAGTCACAAATCATGGCGTGAACCTCCCCAAGCCTTGCACAAGATTTCTAATCCTAAAACAATTGATGACTCACGACTCGTAGCCTCAGCGAGTGAAACTGCTGACACCAAAACCAGTGCCAGGGGTGAGCTGGCATGATAATTATGCACACTCACTTTCAGCTAGCCAAATGCCTCCCAAAAATAGAACCAGAGATATGAGGCCTAATTAGAAGTGTCTGAATTACCAGGATTCCTAATTTTAAAAAAAAAGAACGTAGTTGGTGACAACTCAGAAGAAGGTTTCCATTCCACTACAAGTCATCTAGTGAAATATCCAGAGTACTGAAAGTGAAATTAAGCATTGGGCCCACAAAAAAAAAAATTCCTACCTGGCAGTTCTGTCTTTTGTCCCGAGTGGAAGATTTACAGCTCATTATTTAGCTTTTAGGTGATGTTTGAGGTGCCCTGCAAAGCAGGCACATCTCACAGGGGATCATCTGTAAAGACAAGAGGCATGCTACAAACCACACTGAGAGGTTTTGGAGCACGGTCCAGCACGGGAATGAACAATTTATCAGCACGCAGTTGTAAAAGCATGCTAAAACACAGGGCTGGCCACTTTACACACAAGCACACCTGGGCAGCACTGGGTCATCACCTGCACTGCCAGGAAACAGCAGAACTGGGTGTGAAACCAGTGCCCATCTGGGGAGCTCAACACACGTCCAAATCACCTCCTCCAGCAAGGACCTCACCCTGTGCCCAAGCTCTGCAGCCTTCCGCATTAAAACCACTGGATTTACACACAGCTGAATTTATTCTCCCCAGTCTTCTGAGATCCCCAGGGCTCCTGTCTCCAGAGGTCCACATTCCTTCTTTTATGCCCCTTCTGACTAATTAACACAGGTGGCATTTCCACTGCTCTTTGCAGCACCTCAGGGTACTCCAGGAGGAGCCACAGGCTCATCACCCTTCCAGTGTCGCCCTGGTTTTTCTCAGCCTTCTGATAATTTACACATTTGGAGTCAGATTTTCACACACTTTCATGTAAACAATAGCCAATGTTTACTGAACTGTATTTTCTGTTTTTCATTCCTTTTGTGATAAGAGAAAGTTTGATGAGCATCCTTTTTCTCCAGTGGGATTGAGGAGGAAGTGACATGTGCTCCAATCCCTTGTGGAACTGAGAAACCTATGAAGTACGAGAAATATAAATAAAGCTTCTTCTTTTTCCTCTTTCTGCTAAACCTAGCAGGTGTCAGAGTTTCCTTTATTGTGTCCTCTACCGACACATTCCAGTACACAAAAAGGCCAGAACAGAACCTCTCATTTGCTAAAGGGACTTGTTAACAGCAGCCACTGTGCACAATTCCCCTCAGCTCCCCAGGCACTCCAGCCCCCAGCGAGCCGTTTGATTTAATGCCTCCTCAGAGATCACTGCTCTCCCCAGCCTAAAACATCACCACCTTCCAACAAAAATTCTCATAAAGTGCTACAACTCAGTCAAGGGGCGGTATCTGCACCGCCCTGAAATGAACATTTTTACATAGCAAAATGAAGCATTTTTGGTACCAACTGTTCCCACAGAAAGGGACCACTCAATCCAACTTCCCCAAACGGAAAAGAAAAAAAAAAAAAGGCAAGGAAAGACATTTTTAGATCATACAAAAATACAAAGAATTTATATAACCCACAAGGAAGTGTGGCTTGTGTGCACCACTATTAATCTATCTTGACTGAACAATATATTTTTTTTTTTGTAATTTCACTCTTCCGCCTGCACTTTTTGTTTGCTGTTGAGGACAGATAAGTGCTCTTGGCAGTATCTTGGCACAGGCCTTTCACTGAACAGTAGCTATTGTAATAGCCAAAAAAAAAAAAAAATCCTAGTCCCTCAGGTTCTGAGAATTTAACTTTGGGCCCATTAGACTGAAAGGTCTCTAATTCCAGGTGCCTGCTGGAAAAACAACTGTTTATGGAACAACAATGAACACTGGGAGTGCTAACCCAGTCAGCGAGGGGGTTTAAAATTCTGATTAAACCCCGTAAGCTTCTGCCAACCCTGTGCCATGAAGGCAAACACCAGCCACGACAAAGAACCCCACTCCTGGACGGTCTCTAAGGCGCCTTCCAACCCAAACCACCCCGTGGCTCGGTGATTTTGCCAGCATCGAGCCCCGGCTGCTCAGCCCTGGCAGCATCAGAACCCCCTGGAAAGGAGGGTGCTGCCACAACCACAACTCCCTGCACCGGGAATCTCGCAGGGATCCAGGGCAGAGGCTGAGATTAAGAAATGGACGCGGAGTTGTTGCCTTACCAATGCGGAAAACGAACAAACAAAAAAAAAATCTGACACGTTGGGAGCTTTCCCGTGGAGAAATACAGGAGGGACTTGCTCACCCTGGTAAATATTCCAAATTACGGTGTGCACATTTTGTTTTTAAAGGGATTTTTCAAACCGGTTCACAGCTGTGTTGTCTTTTGTACCAGCTTTGTCAGGGCTACTAAATTAGCTTTTTTTATTTACTCTGAAGTGTCTTTTTAGGGAAGATTTAGAACTGTGCCAAGAAATAAAAGTGCTAAATCTTCTCAGACATGAAGGTATCTTAAATAACTGGGTCGCTGTGCCTTTGATCATTTCAGGGTATAAGCCTGGCAACGCTGCTGAGAGAAGTCACCCCCTCCGTTAGTTCAGCAGATCCTGCACACAGAAAACAGACACACTTCGAGGCTCACTCACCTCCCCTGCCTTTATCAAGGCTGAAGCAGGAGCTGTAATTGGCAAACCAAGGACTAATTGAGAGCAATTGCTCCCACTGTAACTTGATTATGTTCATCAGGTAACAGTTTGGGGGGCGGAGGGGGAGAAAAGGGGAAAACAAAGATGGTTAACAGTAATTATCTCTCTCTTCTGCAGAGCTAATACATGCATCATCTTCCTCTTCGCCAGAACCTTTTTACTACACAGGCATCCACTCCTTTTTCTTTCCAGCTGCCTGAAATCCTGCCTGTGGTGACAGAGGTGACATTCAGGTTTAGGAGGACACAGCCTCTGGGCTTTAATTTAGCTACTTGTTTTCTGGGGGGGGGAAATATCAACATTTTTTTATCATCCCCACCTTCAGCTGGATTTATTTATGCCCTTACTATTCTCAGCAGCTCGGCAAAACTCATTTCCTTCATTCTTTTGGCTCTCCAGGATAAAGAGGCAATTGCACCCTTCAAACCTCATGATGGGGGAAGAACACAACTGAGGCAAAACCCAGCTACGATAAAAGAGTCAGTGGAAATTTGGCTATAAACTGTGAGCAGGATGAGCTGCACAAACTGCCAGACCCAGGATCCCCTGTCCCTGCTCGTGATCAAATTGTGACAGCACAGTTTAAAAATTAAATTTAGATTTTTTTAATATACTTTTCCAGGGTTGTCTAACTCCCAACTTCATCAGGGTTCTGAGAAGGCATTACTGCATATCCCTGTAGATATCCAGCACATACTGGCAAATCCTTCTGGGTTTTTTCAGATGCTCAAATTTTCCATCAGTTTTAATAACCAGCCTTTTTCTGCTGACTTCTTCTCACTTCTTCCTTCTATTCCCGAATTCAGGGATTCTATATTTTATTTCCTCTTTTTATCTCTGTTGGGACTTTTTTTTTTTAATTTGCATGGATAGTTCCTGAATTTTGCGGGAGCATTTTTTTCTTTCATTTACCACAGTTCTCACAAGATACTTACCCAAACCCAGGAACTCACAGTTACTCAGTCAGTGTTGTCTCCTACCAATTTCACCTCAAACAGCTGAAGGCACTCAATTTAAAATTAATTTTTGAGTCAAACAAATCCCTAAATTGCAGCTAAACACGTGCCAAACCTTGCAGTGCACTTTTTTTGGTGAAGGACGTGCTGTAAGCGACAAAGAGATAAGGAAGAGGCTCAAAATACCTTCCCACAGGAACACGGCCTTGCTTCTTGCTGCAGTCCAAAACAGCCCTTGTCTTCTGATTTGAAGAGCTTCAATCAGCTCAGCCCATCAGTATCACGAGCAATAATTCTAATTAAACCCCCCTAATGATGTTAAGAGGGGGAAAACCCCTCTCCAAGTATTTTCCTAGAGCTAAACACATAATATTATAAAGCTGGGTGCAGTCACTGTAGCAGAAGAAGGTGAGGTGCCAGAAGTCTCAAAAAGAAACTGATAAAGCCCTCAAGACCCCGCTAAAATCTCCTCTGGGAATAATTTGCAGTCTGCTCCACTCCATGCAGGCGATGGGTTAAAGCACCTGAGCACAAACCTTAATCTGGGGCTTTATTCCACCGCGGGTTTCCCTCCCCGCTGCTTCCAGGGATTCAGCCTGCAGGGAAGGGAGCAGGACTGAACTGACCACAGCAGCACATGAGTTTCACATTAAGCTGTGGTGCTGCTGCGAGCACCAGCCCGAAGTTTGGGCTCTGCAGCATGGAGGTGACACCCACAGGGCCCTTCCTTTTCCCCTTCTCTCACCCCCAGCCCTTTTCCCACACTCACACTCGTTCCTAATCTGCTGTAATTGCCACTGCCTTTAATGCCAGGCAGGTCCCCCAGCAGTTTTTAGCACTATTTACCAAAGACTCCAATGGTATTTCCTCATGCTGGCTGCGGGCACACCACACCATCCTTGTCACAGCCTTTTTCATGGATCATATCCCATCACTGCCCTGACAGCTGCCAAGCTGCACCCCTCACACGGGTGCCAACCATTTCAAAGCAATCAAACCAGGGAAGGAGGCACCTCAAAAATAACAATTTGTTATTGCTCATCCCCTTGGGAGATGCTGCGCTTCGGCCTCGTGCAAGCTGAGCGTTGTCTTCCACTTCCCTCTTTCCCAAGGCAGCTCTAGGTGAAGGAGACAGAACCTGCAGGCATGTGACAGTCGGTCGGATCCCTGCAACCAGAAAATACATGCCTGCTGACCCGCACTGCAACCCTGGCCTAAAAAACCCAAAAAAACCAAAAAAAACCCCTGATCCCACAAAAA
>VYXC01002302.1:12731-26890 GCA_013397175.1 Platysteira castanea
AAAAGAGGGAAGCGAGTACAGGGGAGAACTTCAAAGTCAAAACTGGAACTAGAAACAGAGCGTATCAACTCTTCTGTAGCTGCCTATTGTTCTGGAGTGTGACTCAGCAGAACAAAGGCTTTTGTCTTCATGGAGAAATAGAGTCCATATTGCACAGGAAGTGGCAAAAATCCACGGTCTGGAATGTGACCCGAGCTCCATTTGCTTCCACGGGGAATTTCCCTGGCTTCAGAGAGACTGCAAATCACCACCCTGTCCTACCTGAGCTGAAGAGACCAGGGTAAGACGCTGGTTTTCCTGCACTCAATGGAAAAAAGAAGAAATTTGCAGACAAAAAGATCAGCCTGAGACGGTCGTAGCTGAGAGAATTCACTTTGGCACTTGCACTGAACAAACCTGAGAACACCTGGATTAATAAACTGGAAGGAACACTCTGGGAAGGACACGGGTACGTGACAAACCCTGTGCCTCCGCCACGATCCAGCACTGCGAAACTGTCACCACCCAAAAGTCACCAGGTTTGAGACCAACATCTATATTTGAAACACTCGTACTTCCCTTTTTATATCAGTTCTGTCACATGCATAGATGTTACAGGAGGCTGAAAGGGGAACACGGACAAACAGCTTTTAAACCATGCGTTTTAGAAAAAGATGTTTTAGGAGGACCAAGAGATGCAGCACTGGGATGTGACCAGGCCCAGAGGCTGCAGCTTATCAGCGTTTCGAAGTTAAACATCCCGTGGCAGAAGAAACAAGCCAGCAATAACTTTACCCAAGGACAGATCTTCCTGCCCATGCACACATGGCACTATCTGTGTCTGGACCAGTTTCTGCCACTCGTCCTTTCCAAGCAGGCCCAGGCCATCATCAGTGAACCTTCTGCTGAAAGTGCAGCACTATTCTCCACCCAGAAATCACCTGCTACCACGCAAAGCAGCATGCTCCAGAAGTGAATGGCTTTTCGTACCACACACAAGTTAATTTTCTTTGGTTTGGCCAAGTCATGTTTATCCCCAGTTTGGCAGAATAAGTCTCCACCTCCTTCCCTGCACTTTCTCTGTTTTTATTAGAAGCCTGAGCACAGTTTTCCTTGCGGAGTGGGAGTGTGGAGCACAAGTAAACCCTGTCTCTGTACGTCACGGTTGTGAAACACATTCTAAATTAAACCATATGCTCTTGGAAGGAGAGTCTCATCTCTCTCCCCTTTTGCTGCCCGCTCGGCTCGGCCTCAGTGCGGGACTGAAGGGGATGCAAACATGTTTAGAGAAAGGTTTGATGAGAAACTGATAAAAAACACAGCCATTTCTTTATCCGTTCTGCGGGGCGAAGGTACAGGACACTTGATTTTAAGAAGAATTCTATGATTTGGTTTCCTTTCTCATTTTCTCCCCTGAAACAGCTGTGAATTGGTGTCAACTGGCACCTGTGATGTTCTAGTGTCTGATATTTCCATGATTTTCAGAGCAGATACCTCATGATGAGGGGGAGGAAACAACAAAAAAAACCCCACTAATCCACTGTTCTAGCAAAAATAACTTAATAACAGATTTATTCTAGAGCTGGTTAGAAAGTCCTGCAGTTTGCCCTCCCAGCTCCAACTTTAATGACGTGCTCTTTAATGAGAGCCTGCGTGGCTCTCAGCTCTGAAACCCAACAACCCATCATTCTGTCAATCCTTTGTAACATTTCGCAAAACACGCCTGTGACACGCCGTGGCCATAGCTGAGCCCACGTTCTTCTTTTTCCTTCTCTATTTTCTGTCGAAATACGTGCCCTGGTGACAGAGGGAGGCTGACACGGGAACGTGGGCAGCTGAGATAAACCACCTCGTTTCTCCCTCGCAGCAGGGCTTCTTTTGGTGATCAAAAACATTCCAAAGGGGAAGTGCTGTAACTTTTCTCTGTCTAATGTTTAATTTCCAGCTGTGGGTTATGCAGTGATCTCTACCTGCATCGGGCATTTTGGACATGCCCACTGTGCGTTACCTTTTTCCTCCTCTCCTTTGGTACCTCACCTGTTATTCAGGCTGCTCCCAAGAAAAAGGGCAAAGCCAAAATTGATACCTCCCAACGCTGCAGCTGGGTAATGATGGAAAGAGGAATACTGGGAAAGCAAGAAGCCAGCAAGTCCAAAGGGTCAGGTTATTCAGAGGAGTCCTCATCAAACCTTCCTCAGGCTTTATCTGTGTGGTCAGCACTGACTCCCAGGCTGAGACACTGATAAAGGGAAGGTGAACTTCCCCCCAAGCTGAAGCTGCGCTGTCGTGCAAACCACAGTCACACTGCAGAGTTCTGACAGCTAAACACTATTAAATGACTAGATTTCCAATAGTAATAGGGATTTTTGCTTGTTTTTCAAGCAGCTGCCTCGCCTGGTATTCAGATCCACCTAAAAGACAATCACTAGCAGAAATGGCTGAAATAATAAAATAAAACTAAAGCTGTGCACGTTTGCAATGCTTCACCCACAATCAGCTTCGTGTGGCTCTGACTGGATCCCGTGTTCTGGGTGTCTTGTCTGGTTTGTTTTGTTTGTTTTATCACCCATTCCCTCACCCTGCGTCCTGTCTCTGCCTTCCCAAAGGGCTGAGACCCACAGCCAGGCGTGCAGAGCACGTGTTCTGGAAGCACAGATAAACCAAACAAGCTGTACCTGACTGCAAACGGCCCCTCCTCTGCCATCATTTTGCCAGCTTTCATAAACCAGACATGCAATCCAGGGTACAACTTACAAAAACTTGGCTCTTCAGGCTCTTTTTTCAGCTTGTAAGAAGGGAAGCCGTGGCTAACAAATCCTAACACTCAAAATGTGACACAGTGGAGGGGGAAAACAAAAATATGATTCCTGGGAAGTTATTGACAGATCAGCTGCAACCTACCAGAGGCTGAAAAAAAAATACCAGATGGAATAAAAAATCCTTGCTATTAGTACAGCATACCAAATGCTGTCCTCTAAAGCCAAACTCTCCCCTCCTCCTGCTACAAGGAACTGTTCCTTGGAAAATTGTTTATGCCTTCTTTGATAGTGACTATTGACTCTAATAGCTAAATGTGACAAGGAGGAAAAAAAAAAACCCCAAAGCAGAAATACTGATGTCATAAAACACTGTCCAGGTTTACCTGCCTTGCAAATCCCATCAAGAAAAAAAACCCCACACAGGTACTCACTTAAAATTGAGCCTTAAACCCCCACAAGCTGTTATTAATACCCAGTACCTTGACGTTTGACTTTACAGTAAAATACAAGAGATAAGACACCAAAAAAAAAAGTGAGGAGATAAGATTTATGGCTGAAGGCAACATGACAAAAAAGAAACAGAAAAGAACACATATGAATTTAAAGTAAGCCAAATAAGAATGTCCCCCCTTGTCTATAAACACGCACAGATCAGCAGCACAGTCCCACCACCAGAAGATTTATGCAGGCTAAAAAACCACAAAGCCAAGCCCCTTAAAGTCAGTGCTGATGTAAACCCCAGTTCAGGCCAGCAAACCACCTGAAAATCCCCCTTAGGCTGCTTCCAAAACCACCACATGCTTTTGAGCACCTACGAGACAGCAGAGCCAAACCTTTTCCCAAACAAGCCTCAGGCTGCTCCCAAGGAACTGCCAGGCCCCTTCCCCGTGGGGTCACTGAGGCATTTTACCACCTCCTAAGGGCTTAAAAAACCCCAAAATGGATGTGTTACATTTATTTTCCAAATACCTGCTGGTGTTTCAGTGCCTGAAGCAGCAAAGAGGGCATCGTGACTGTCACCAGCAGACAGGGGAGAGCTGGGAAAAACCACACGGAATTCTGAACCGAGGGGCAGAGACTTGGGGGAGTGGAGTTTGAAAAGCCTGCCATAACGATGACCTCCCCCGGTTATTTTCAGCAGCACACCAACCGAGACTAGAACGCCTTCCTGGAAGCACCCTGACAGCACCACAGACCTGTGATTTATTACAGATTTATTCACCTCCTTCCAAGTGTGCAGATGCTAACGGGGCCGGGAGCCCGCAGCGCGAGCCCGCGGCAAACAGACTTAGACTGACATCTAAAGGTACCATTTACTGTGTGATGCCTTCTGGAACGCCTGCACAGGGCCAGCCTCTGGTGAAGAGCTAACAGGACAGAAGAAATGTCACTATTTAATTACTACAGCACGTGTCCAAGGCCAGGCTGGACGGGGCTTGGAGCAAGCTGGGATAGTGGAAGGGGTCCCTGCCCGTGGCAGGGGGTGGAATGGGATGAGCTTGAAGGTGCCTCCCAGACCATTCCGTGATCCTCTACACACACACCCCAAATCTGAGGCAAATTTCCTTGTTTCAGTAAGAATTATGTGGCATTTTCTTCAGACTAGAAAATTAGGCTTTTGCTAAACTGTGTCTTAGGGAAAGCGACCCATCTTTTCCATGAGTCAGGCACAAATCCTAGCTGTAGTTTAGCCACCTGAAAACAAGAGGTCATTTCAAAGTTAACATTTTTCCCTGCTTTCAAGTTGGTTTTGAGGGTAATATCCGTTAGAAAATGTGAACTGAAATCAGAATAGATGAAAGGGTTTCTCACCAATGTTCCTAAACCCACCTCCCACTGTGCCAGAGAGAAACGGACACGGGGGCAGACAGCAAACCTATTTCTTCTGTGCTTTACACACTCAAACACCACCTTCTTGCTCTGCACTCACTTTACAGCCTGTGAGACACTTAAACCACTTGCTGCCCGCACACGGTTCACTGAATAAAATTTACTTCCCTAAATTTCCATAGGCATCCACCCCGTTCTCCCTGAAGTGTAAATCCAACGGGAAGAGAGCAGTAAATCCCTCTTTATGGCGAGGTGTACACTTATCCTCTGAGCCTTCGCAGGGCTGCACCACTCGGCCACATCTTGGCAGAGCTGTATTTTTAAGGGGTGACTTTGGGAATAGAACTGGAGGCTACTGCTGCACCGGGACTGACTCTGCAAAGCCTTATTTGCATGCCCCTCGTTCTCTCCAATAAATCAAGTGAAGAAATAGCTTTGATCCGTTCAAGCAAGGTTCTTTACACTTTAAATAATTTGTAGCAGCCGAGTCCACTGCTGTAACACGAGGTGCTTCATCAGCTGCGTCAGTAAAGGTGATCAGTCCTCCCTTCACTTCTCACCCAGCCCGTTCCACTTCCTCAGTTACACCAGCCCCTGAACAGAGTTTAGCAGGGCCCTCTCTTTTTAAAGAACACTTAGAGTGCTCTGAGTATCTCTGACAGAGTGGGTAGAGCAGGGAATCAAAACCCTAAGGAAGAGCAAGGCAACCAGTAACAAACTCAGGCTTCCGAGGCAGCACAGGTTAAATCCAAATCCTTCTGTAACACCTCACCTGATGGCTCAGGAAAAGGAACAGAACCTGGCTTCTACAAAAGGTGTCCGAGGGTAAGTTATTCCTGAGGCTTTTTTCAGGAGCATACCAACACTCTTGGAAATCATGGTGCCAGGTGTGGAAAGCTGACAGCAGGCTCAGTGCAAAACTTAGGTTTGACCCAATGGAGCCACAACCTCATTAGGCTTGAAATTAATATTTTTTCTCCCTGCTCTAATCCAGATGTGGACTGCAAAAATAACTGAGGAGTTCGCAGACGTGTCCGCGGGAGGTAAGGATAATCTCTGTAAAGAATGGTCTCAATTACAGTGATGGGAGTGGCCAGCAACCATTAAAAAATCCTCTAGAAATCCACAAAACCCCATCCAGTCCAGAGGCACGGCCTAAGCTATGAGGATACATTTAAAGAGCACTGTCCAGTGAAGACTTGTGTCTGCCTATCTGACTGCAGCACTAAAGAATAAACAAATAAATAAACAAAGCAAGCAATTAAATGTAAAGACTGCCTGCAAACCTGCACCAGAGTTTTCAAAGGCTTTCGGCTCTATAAAAGCCATGGTTTGAGTGGCAGATATCACATCAGAAAGAAGGCTCTGAAGTCCAAACCAGCCCGTGGTCACCTTGGCACATTTCTCTCTCTCAAGTGTGCCCAGAAGGTTTGCTAACGAACAGGAAAGGAGGGAGAGCTTTCCCAAACACATTTTTCCAAAAAAACCCGAGTGAAAAACCCCAAACCAAAAAAAAAAAATAGGGATTTTACTCAAAGGGAGAGGTGACACATAACATGATCTCTGTTTCCCAAAACCAACCATCAAAACCATTTTAGATTCAGGATCTGAAAACCCAAGGCTGGTAAAAATGCCCTAAACTGGACTTCCTGAAGAATAAGATCTTCGAGCTTAACTACAACACAGAAGCCACCAGCTCATTAAACACACGTCCCACAAGACACAAATAAGGAAGTTTCAGAATTGCTCAGTTTGGTCTCATTTTTTGGCAAGGAACTCCCCCCCCCGCCTCCCCTTTTAGGCTCATGGCAAAGAGCAGCTTTGGAAAGACTTCTCCATCTAAACATAATCCCTGGAGAGAACCAAAGACTGGGAAAAACTGAGAGGTATTTGTGTTTATTGTTGGGATAAACAACCTCCAGAGCATTTATTTGTTCTGTTCCAAGTACGTCCTGTGTTCAAATACCACCACCTTTATTATCTAGGAAAAAAAAACCCCAGTTTGTGCACACGGGCTCGTGTTCAGCCGACCCAACACGCCTGCGGTCCCATTCTCTATTCTGGGGACTGGAATGGCACAAAAGAGCTACAGGAGCATTTGGGAGAGGTGTGTGACCAAGCACCCGGTGATGAAGGACCCTGCCCAGCCAGGGAGAGGAGCACATCCAGGTTCAAGGAATTCCAGCCAGCCACCTCAGGCAGACTCACAAGTGCCAGTACATAGAAGTAGAGCTGCCTTACACGTCAGAAATAACTTTCTCTTCAAACCAGTGCAGGTCAATCAGCACAATCCACCACCAGCTGAACCTGCAGGTGCTCTGGAACCCCTCCTGGGACTGCAGGGGGAACCCAGGCTCGGGCTCCAGCCGCAGGGCCACGAGCACCCCGAGGGCTCAGCCGCCCGCCCGGCCCCCAGCCGCTCCCCCGGCCTCGCTGGAAGGGCAGAACCTGCCAGCAAGTCTGTGGGCCACATGGTGAGCTGAGGATCGCACCACCCAGCCTGCTAAAAATAACTCCCCACCCTTTTTTGGGGGGGAAGGGGCGGGGGGACCGTGTGTCTGTGGTCCCACAGGCAGTGGCGCGGCTGCAGCTGGAGCTGGGGCAGGGGCTGCTGGAAGAAACGCTTCTGCCACGTTCCCAGGCACTAAGAGGTGATGCTGTGGCAGAGTGGGGCTCGCCCTCTCTGCAGGGTTTCTTTTCAAGAGCTGGCGCCCAAAGGATGGGCTCCCCTGGAGTGGGAACCCAGCCTGAAGACAAGAAGCTGTGTATTTTGCTCTTCCAGCATTGCATCCGGCTTTTTTCCTCCTGTTTTATCCTGAGATCTGTCAAATCAGAGCTTCAGCTCTCCACCCAAGGTGGGCACCCCCGGCTGACAGCACCAAAATGCAAAGCAGCCCTTTATCTACTACAGATTCTATTTCACTCTCCTTTTCAGGCCTCTCGTGCTCACACACGGGGTTTAATCCCCTCGTGTCCCAGATGGAGAGGGTCTCTGGGATCAGTGTGTTTGACAGGCTTCCAATGGGCTCAATAATTGCAGAATAAGCCCATTATAAGCACTCTAGATATTAAAAAAAAACACCTCAAAACAGACTAAGTCAAACGCACACTTAAGAATACACACGGCCTACTTTGATTTTTTTTTTCCCGTCCTGATGTGCAATTCCAGCCCCAGCAGCCTTTATTTTTAGAAGTACTCCCTCAGAGAGGCTGTACCCTGAACACGGAGGAGCTCTGCCTGCTTCGAAGGCCGACAGAGAGGTTTTGGTGGCAGCTGCTCCTCCTCAGACGTGCAGCCCCACCTTCTCCTCCCCGCCTCCCTCACGCCTGTCAGACCATTCCAGGAGCAAATCCAAACCCTGGACCGAGGGAAAAGCAACCTCCCGAAGGAGGGCCAGGGAGATGGTCCGAGGGATGGAGCTGGGGGTGCTCACCTGGAGAGGAGGAGCTCTGGGGTGACCTCACTGGGCCTGAGGGCGCTGGAAAGGAGGAAACTGGAGGAGGAAACATGGAGAGAGACTCTTGACAAGGGACAGAGCGACAGGACACGGGGAATGGCTTCAAACTGAAAGCTCGGGGTGGGGCAAACCCTGCAAACAGACCCTGGCAGGGCAGGAGGGTTTCCTGCAGAAGGATGCTCCCTGTTCCTGGCGCAGCCCTGACAGCACAGCCACCCCCATCCCAGGGGATCACCCCAGCTGACCACAGACCCTTTGGCACCCCTGGGTGCTCCCGGGGCAGACGAGGGACAGGTTTGGAAAAGACCACAAGCAGGAACTCCTGGTGTTTCCAGAAAGCCCAAATGTTTCCACGTTGCGGCCTCAGCTCCCTGATAAGCAGCTCCCAAATCAGCGTACATGTTTACAGTGGACATTTCAGATCTGTTAGGTAATGAGAGCTCCAAGCTGGATAAGCCCTGCTCAGATTGCTTGGAACTGGAACCACAGAATTCCGAATTTATCGTCGTGCTATCCAAAAATAAACACATCCACTCAGCAAGGACTTGTGACTCGTGAAAAATTATCAGAGTTGTGCTTTCCTAGCTCGCATTATAAAGCCTTCCCACGCAAACACAGCCCTGTTTCACTTGTATCTTCTCATCAGCTTGTATTATTTAAAACATGTGGGACATTCACACAGATGGAAAAAAAAAAAATAGGTCAGGCTGGAAACAAAAGCCAAGCCATCCTGTTTTATTAGCAGCTTAAACATGCACAACTGTAATTTGAAATTCCGAGGAAAGAGACACGATGAAAACATTCTGAACACACAAATAAAAAAAAAACTGCTGCAAATTGCTGCAACCCCTCAATTGCCATGTTGCCAAATGCCTGGAACTGAAAAGCAGAACTGATAGGAAGGCTCGTCCACCTGGTCTGAAAATGCACAGAAAGAACCACACTGCTCAGTGATCACAGGGAATTTGGGAGAGAAATCCAGGATTTTTCTAACATCAGCAGCCAGTGTAACAGCCCAGCACCTCCAAAACACTACTGGACGACGAACATTTGCAAAATCCTGCCCTTCCATTTGCAAAGATCCTACTTGTAAGTAGATTTATTCCTTTCCTTGAACTGACATTACAAAGCTCAGAAACGTTTATTCATTTCCCTTTTATCTTCTCCATTACCCCAGTGTTTACTACCAGAATATGCAAAGCCCAAATCAGTGCAGTAAATTTAATTTAGCCATTCAAGCTGAATGTCCTAAACATCATTTGATTGCTGCCACCTATTGTTGTTCCAAACATGTTGCAAGGAGTTAACCCTTCATCCAGCAGCTCCTGGAGGTCATGCTGGAAGCACTTCTGGCTCTGCTGCTGCTAAATACGCAACTGCTGCATCTATTTGGGCATGGTAATTGTAGAAAGAATGAATAAAGGTTGAAAATTAAGGTTATTTTTACATATATATATCTCCACACACTATTTATTACATTATTTATTTTATATCTATTTTTAAAAATCGGGTGTGTTTACACACTAACTTCTCCATTAATCTAAGACTTGGCTTTTCACTCACAAGAGAAGCAAATCTGGAACATTCATTTCCCACACAGCCAATATAAAATGGTAATTTTAGGTTGCCAAAGGCCACTTACTTCTGTCTTCTCCTAAATGCACACGGCTTCACAATGACGTCATGTTCAGGCTCATCTAAGAGGTTAAAGGACACAAAAACTATCCAGTCTAGTTTAGTCTGCCGAGTTTAAGTATTAAAACAGCAACTTTGTCACCAAATGTGGAATTTGAGAGGTTATTTCAAAATATTAGTTTTCTGAGTATCATATAAATAAGCAAAAATTGTTTAAAAAAAAAAAGGGAGGCAAAATACCTCCTCCCCCAAACAGAAAAATGGTGAATTGCTGGAGGGGTAAATTCCCACCTCTGGCAACTCATTTGAGCTCCCCAGCTCAGGCTCTTTCACACGCCAGTGTCAAAGGCTGATTCCAACCCTCACCAGTGGATCAAAGCACCCCCCACTCCACCCAGCTGTTCCCTGGCTCCTTCTCCTCCCTCACAGCCTCTACCCCCACATTAACGCTGCCAACAGCCAAAACTCGCTCCTTGGACTCTCCTCATCCCGAATCCAACAGCAACTGAGACCAACCCTGCCCAGGCACGTTTCTCATTCAGCTCCAGGGTCCTTCTACACAACAAGGGCCTTCCAGACCAGCAGGGAAGGCAGCTGTATTCCCAAATCCTGTCCCCTGCCCTTCAAGCCGCTTGCCCGCCGTGGCCGAGAATAAAAATGCATCACATAACATTTTTGCATAGATATCTTGCAATATACCAATTTTAAAAAGAATTATGAAACAGACCAGTAACAATAATAAATTTTTTCTTCATTAATAATTTTGTAACATTAAGGTACCACCATCATGTAATAGGAACAAATAAACCAGAACTATCAACACAGTAATACTGACTGAACTGACACTTCTGTACTCAAGAGAAAAGGTTGTTTTCAACACAAAGTTATGTGACCAGAGTAGGCTGAAAGGTCACTAACTTTTCTTGTGACAGGCCATTATAACTTGTCGTGTTAACTGTGGTGTGGAGTTAACATGTAAACATGTTAACCTGCTTGTGGAGGGGGTGGGAAGAGGAAAGGAGGCGCAAAGAATATCTTCAGCCATAAAGATGTAACACTGTTCCTCGTTGCTGAATTCTGGTGCAACACAGTCCTCGAGTTTCCTGGCCACACGCGACTCCCGCTGGCCACACGGGAGGAAGCCCTCCCCTTCCTCCAGCTCTGCACATCTCCTGCTCCACCCCACAGCAGCACCAGGAGCCCTCTGGCCGGCAGCAGCAGCCAGGAGGAAGTTTCCAACAGGCAGCAGGAACCTCCCCTTGCAGGAGCAGCTGGAATCGCTACCAGGAACGCACAAACACGGCTCCTGCTGGAACTGCTGGATTCTGCCCCAGATTTGGGAGACCAGAGTGTGAAAATGACTAAAAAGCCTCAGTGTGGAGGGGAGAGAACGCCTGTTCCTCTCAGCAGCTGTCACGAAACTGCACGTTAAATCCCAAGTGAGCTGGGTCCAGGAAAAGCCCCCTTCTCTGCCAGCAAAACTCGGCTCTCTGAGGTGCAGTCAGAGCCAGGTTGAGATTTAGACACAGAGTGATGCACCCGACCCTCTCCAAGTCAAAACAGACCTGAAACTGCACCCTGCTCAGGCTCTGAAACACCCTCCTAACGCTCTCCTCACCTATTCTTCCCCTTAGTTCTCAGCCCAAAGAAACAGGAGTAAAGATGCCAGTGGCTCCCGTGCCAAGGAGCTCCGGGGCATGGGGAGTCACTCCCGTTGCCTGAGATCCAGAATTAACAGCTGGCTGGACATCTGGAAGCTGCTCTCACACAGGCAACAGGCAGAGAGGGGGAGAGAAACAGGACGAAGGGGAGGAGAAGACAAAACTTGCTGGATTCCCTCAGATAAAAGTCAGTCCTGCAGTTACACAGACGATGTAGGAGAGGATGCTGTGGGAAGCATCTGACAGCCCCAGCTCTCCCCAGAGCAAGTGAAATGAACTGTCCACCTTAATTACACCTTCTGAAGGGGACCTGCCTGCTTTCTGGGCAAGAAAGGATTCAATCCAGAAAAACAATCCGCAAAGACATCAGTGCCAGTTGGGGACGGCCTTGAGATGCAGACTAGCAGAACCTCGGGAAGGCTCTGAAAAAACACCCCCTCTACTCCTCTTCTATTTTCTATTTTTCTATTGTATTTCTTATTCTGTTTTTATTTCTGTCACTATTAACCAGACCACCTTGGCAGAGACAGGATGGGCCAGGCCCACCACTGCTTTCCACAGTAAAGGGACAGGGGAAATGAGAGGGCTCACGAAACAGCAAATAGCAGAGGAGTTCTGTTTTTACAGAATATTTACCTACTTGGGCACAAAGCTTAAAATCAGAGCTTGTAATGAAAACACCTCTCTTTACAGAAACACTCAAGAAAACTTGTCCAATCCAGTCACTACTTTCAAGCTGCACAAAGGCAAGCCCTGCTTTAGCAGTCAGCAAAAAAATTAAAGATCAGATTCAAAACTGCCTCACCTATTTAGATATTTTTGCTGTCAAGGTACTACTGGTCACACACCAGATGTTTGGCCTTGAAATTACCCACCTCCTACCGTTTTTCACCCTGTCCTGGTGGGATAATTAAGCAGCTCAGACTGTTGAGTGGGTTTTTTAGCCATGTAAGATGCTCAGTTGCCATTTTGGATTAGAAACCTGCTATTCAGAGGTCTGAACTTACTGCTGACAATGTCACCTTGCAGCTGGAGGATCTGTGGGACCGGCATGGTGAGGATAACCACATCGAACTGCGCCGGGGGCCCCGCTCTCCTGGAGACCTCCCACCTCCCATCCCGGAGAGAGAGGCCAGTTACATGCTGCTCATAGGAGACATCTGCACCTGCGTGGAAAAAGCAGCAGCTAAATACACGTGGCAGTGAATTCCACAGGGAAAATGCAGAGAGAGAGTTAGTTACAAGGCACGGGGTGGCAGGACAAGAGGGAAGGGCTTCCCACTGCCAGAGGGCAGGGACACAGCTGATTATTTACAAGATTAGGCCTTAAAGAACCAGCTGATTAAAAAAAATATGAAAACAATTGCATGGAAGAACCGAAGCCTGACTACTCTTACAGCTCAAGTTTTGCAAAGCAGGGTTAAGTTAGTCACTGAACTGCACACGTGGTTCTGTGATGATGCCTAAGGCAGTAGTTAGAAAGTTTAAACTCCTTTTCCAGAGGACTCTCCGCCCAGCAGGCTCACATCCTTTCTCCAAAACACAGGGTGAGCTCACCCCTCTGCCCCCCAGTTACACGGCAGATGTTCTATTTGTACAGAGACTTTTTATACCTGCAGGAGTTGGAAGTTCACAGAGCTCACAGACGCGTTTGTCCACCCCAGCAGCTTCCAGACATATATAAACAAACAAGGAACTTAAACACCCTCAAACAAGGAACTTAAACATCCTCGTCAGGGATGGAAATCCGAAAGACCGTTCAAAGGCACTGCCAAAAACACAACCATTGAACCCTTTACCTTCGCACAAAGGCATCTAAAAGCATTACCTGACTGTTCTAAATAGTACTTGACAACCGAGGAGATGCCCTGGGGTGCCACGTAATTGCAGGAGCCTTCTCTCACCACCATTCCTTCCACGGGAGCGGTCAGCGGCTTCAGGACGCCGTGGGACAGCAGCTCCTCGTAGAAGCTTGAAAGGAAGAGATACAGGGATGCAAACTCGCTCCGTTTTCCACGATTAAAGCTAAGACCAGCCTGACTTTTGAATTCTAGCAGGCTGCATTTCAAGGCTGGCTACGCACAAACACAGCTATAAAACAACAAACCACCGTGCTATTGCCTGGGGCCCGGCCTTCCACCCGAGGGCAAGGCTCCCTGCGATGGAGCTGCCAGCGGTTTGATCTGGAAGCAGAGGAATACATGCGGCTCCTTAGAGCCCCGAACACCAGCACAAGCTCCGCAGCCACCGCCGAGTGCAGGAATATCCAAGCCGCCGGACGCGGGCGCCTGAAACGCACCTGCCTTCTCCCTGCTTTCCACGCGAATTTTGCGGCTTTAGCCGCTGCTACCCCTCTGTCCCCCTCCCCAAAACACGGGGAGCTCTCCCGGCCTCTTCCATCCCGACCCACGAGTTCTCCGGCTTTCACTCCTCCCCTCCTCCCCCCGATCCCGCTGACGGGGGAGCGAGCGGGAGCCTGCGGGGTTTGGGTCTTGCGGGGCTTTAAAGCGCGGCACCTGTGCACGCAGCGAGCCCCAGCATCGGCGTCCCTCCCTGTCCCCAGGCCGGGCCACCACAGCCTGCCCGGCACGGGTGGGATCAGCGGGACGGGTCCGCAGCCGAAGCGCTGGGGGCGGGACGGGACGGGACGGGACGGGACGGGGCGGGTCTCACCTGAGCCGCGGCCCCGCAAGCTCCGGCTCGCAGGTGACGAACTGCGCGCCCAGGTCGGCGCTGCCGCGGTCGGCGCGGGTCGTGCTCATGCGGCCCCCTGCGCGACAGCCGGTCAGACACCGCCGCCACACGCCACACCACCCGCCACACCACCCGCGACACCA
>VYXC01002302.1:29645-40452 GCA_013397175.1 Platysteira castanea
CGCCCCGGACACGCCCCGGACATGGACGCAAAACAGACACGCCCCTGGACATGGACACGCCGCGGACACGGACGCGCCCAGCGGTGGGCGGGGCCTTCCGCGCCGACGCGCGCGCCCGGGGCGAGCCACGCCCATGGGCGGGGCGGGGAGGCCACGCCTACGCTCCCCGCACGTGCGCGCGCGCGCGAACCCGCGGGCACACCTGTGCTGGACACACCTGGACAGACACCTGGACAGACACATCTGTGCTGGGCACACACCTCTACAGACACATCTGTATGGGCACAGCTGGACACCTGGACAGACATAGCTGTATGGGCACACACCCGGACAGACACATCTGTATGGGCACACCTGGGCAGACACCTGGACAGACATACCTATGCTGGGCACACCTGGACAGACACAGCTGTATGGACACACTGCTGGACAGACACATCTGTACAGACACAGCTGTACTGGGCACACATCTGGACAGACACAGCTGTATGGGCACACTCCTGGACAGACACATCTGTATGGGCACACACCTCAACAGACACAGCTGTATGGGCACACACCTGGACAGGCACAGCTGTATGGGCACATCTAGGCAGGCACATCTGTATGGGCACACACCTGGACAGACACAGCTGTACGGGCACAGCTGGACAGACACACCTGTGCTGGGCACACACCTGTATGTGCACACCTGTACACGCACACACCTGTACCTGCATGGTGGGCACACCTATACACACTCATACACACCCCTGTGTCACACACGCCCCTGTGTCACACACCCCCCTGTGTCACACATCCCCGTGTCACACGCCCCTGTGTCACACACACACCCCTGTGTCACACACATTCCTGTGTCACCCACACCCCTGTGTCACACACCCCGCTGTGTCACACCCCGCTGTCCCAGTGGTTCACGCATACCAGAGCCGTGTCTGACCCACCCTTACTGAACTGCCTCTGCCCTATCAAATCCTGCCCAGCTGGAGGTGCCACCCAGCAGGCACCGTGTGACACCTTCCCGGAGGTGCTGGGGGGTTGTCTCCCACACCTGGCCGGTGTTTCGCAAGGAGCCGGGGCTGGCTGTGAGGAAAGCTGGCCCCAGAGCAGAGAGTGCTGGGGGCTGGTGCCTCTGCCCCGGGGAAAACAACCTCCCGTCCTGAGAGCCCTGAGAGCGGGCAGCTGGGGGAAGGATTTGGGTTGCTGCCCTTACCCAGCTGCGTGGGTGAGGGGAGAAGTTCCCGAGAACTTCTGACAGGATCGCTGTGGTATGGGGGACACCAGAACCCGACGCTTCGGCAGAGGTGTTTAGCAAGAGGTCGGTGTGGAAGTGCCCTGTGCGGAGCTTGCTGCGCCTGAGGCACGGGCAGGTGTGGGTGATGCTCATCCTCAAAGGCAGCTCCGAGGTGACCTCGGGGCAGGTGGTGTTTAACAGGCGCTTCCTGGAGAGAGCTGGGAGCCCCCGTCTCCCCTGCCCCTGTGCTGTGGGGCAGCCACGGAGGAGAACACGTGTTGGGTCTGGGGCTTTTTTTTAAGGAAAAGCAAAGATTGACTGTGTGACTGATCCTCCAACGTGTAAGAGTTCACAGCTGTGAGTTCCCATTCGGTGGGAGGTTTTCTCTTCTTGACACCATTGCCCTGGAAAGAAGCCTCAGGAGGTTGTGTCCCCTCCTCATCACCTCCTGCAGAGGACACCTTGCCCTATTCCCTGCCTGCTGTGGATTGGTCCCTCCAGGGACAAGGACAGCATTCTGCCATCTCCTAGAGGACCTGTGGGGTTGTACTTCTGTCTGGCTGGGCAGGGCATTGTCACCACCATCGCTCATGTCTCTGTGAAAAGGAGATTCCTCACAAATATTTGGCCTGCTGGCCACTGAATGGTTCTGTGCAGGGAGATGTGCTGGGGAGCTCTTGGTGGCACTGAGTGGTCACCTGGAGCCCCGCTGCCAGCTCAGCGTGCCGCTGAGTCCAGGAGAGTTTCTTACAAGTAGAAGCAGGCGGGAAGGCAGTCACCGAGTCACAGAACCACAGAACACCCTGAGCTGGAAGGGACCCACAAGGATCACCAGTCCCACCCCTGGCCCTGCCCAGACACCCCAACACCCCCACCCTGGGCATCCCTGGCAGCGCTGCCCAAGCGCTCCTGGAGCAGCCTCAGGGCCGTGCCCATTCCCTGGGCAGCCTGGGCAGTGCCCAGCACCCTCTGGGGGAAGCAGAACCTTTCCCTGCTCTCCAGCCTGAGCCTCCCTGGCCCAGCTCCGGCATTCCCTGGGTGCTGCCCCTGTCCCAGAGCAGAGATCGGAGCTGCAGCCCCCGGTGAGGTCTGAGCTCAGTCTGCTGCAGCTGAACAAACCCAGTGCCCCCAGCTGCTCCTCGTGTGGCCCCTCCAGGCCCTTCCCCACCACCTCCTTTGAAGGCTTTCTAACACCTATTAGATGTCGAAGAGTATTAAGACATTATTACAATTAAGGAGTAGAGGCCAAAAGAGGAATACCAAGAATTAAGACAGAATCCCCGGCAGTAACTTTATAGCAACCTTGATTATTAAACTGGAGCACGATGGGCAGTGCTGAAGGTTCCACTGCAACGGAAAAAGCTCTGTGCTCACCTGATGAGCAGCAAAGCAAGCAGAAGTGATGCAAGAGAGGGCTGCAGGAGCTGGGTGAGAACTCTGGACGTGTGACAGGTTCCTGCTGTGGGGCTAAACACCTACCCGAAGTATGTGCCGGTGGCAGGCGGCCCAGAATGAGGGCAGGGCATGGGGACACACGTTAGGAGCCGTGGCACAACAGCCTTACTGGAAAGGGCCTGGGAAGGGTGGAAGGCACCAGCCTGGACACCAGCAAACAATGTGCTCTCCCTGAAAAGACAGAGAAGCCCAGGCTGGGCCACGGGAGCGGACAAGGGGCCACCTGGTTGCTGTCACCCCTGCCGTTTGGTGCAAGGGAGGTCACGTCTGGAGGCTCCATCCAGTTCTGGAACGCCTGGTGAGAGGGATGTGGAGATGATCCACAGGGGCTGGCAAACTGTCAGTGACCCTGCAGCGGGAGGTGGGTGGAGCTGAGTCTGTGGGTCTGGCCATGCAGTGAAGCTCAAGGGACTCTCCTGGACCCCGCTCAGCCTCTGCAGCAGTGCTGCTGCTGCAGGAGCTGCACCTGACCCTTGAGAGGCCAGAGCATCCTGTGAGACCTGTGGCGATGTCCTGCTCTCCAGGAGCTCCAGGACTCCTCTGGGTGCAGCCTTCACCTTGCCCCTTCCAGTGCCTCCAGATGAGTGTGAGCAGAGCTGCTCTGCCCTTTCCCTGCGGCGTAGATTCCCACGATCTGTTTCCTTGGAAGGTGAAGGCCAGAGGTGTCTTACTCGGTGCAGCGTGGCTTCAGTACCCCAAAACAAAGTCACCCTTGACCTCCAGACCTCTAAATTGTGAACCTCTGCTCTACTGTGTGTTTACAGAAGTGGGACAAACTGCCAGATCTGGGCGCCTGCCTTGGACACATTTCAGGCCCGTTCCAGGCTGACAGACACGAGACACCTTTCCCTACTGACCTTTCACCACCATTTCCAAAGCAAAACAATCTAGGAAGGGAGGGCAGGAGGCAGCCCCAGCCGTGGCACGGCTGATGCAGAGGGATAACTCTCCCTGTTGGCAGGGCACTTGTAGGATAAGGCGCTCAGGTTCTGCTCGTACCTTCCCGTAAGGGTGTGAAGAACAGGGGTGTTGTGGTGGGCTGACCCCAGCCCACAGCCGAGCACCCACGCAGCTGCTCCTTGGCTCCATCCCTCACCCCAAAGTGGGACAGGTGGAGGGAACTGGGAGAGCAAAAATGAGAAAACTGGGTGGAGGGAAAGACAAGGTAGGGAGTGTTGCCATGGCAAATCGGCTGCGTCCCATCCCTGTGTGATGAGGAACGGGAATTCCATCCCAGCCTGACCCAGTACAGATGTTTTCAGTCCGTTGCCTGGGATTTAATCTCCATCTCGCATGTGGCATCTTTGTACAGCGAGAAACACTATAATTTCTAAACCAGAAGAACTGCCACTGGAAATGCATTTTAGACTTTGATCTTCCCTCGCAATAACTTAATTATGTCTCTTGTAGTAAATAAATAAAACCATCACTGATACGGGCAGCTGGAAACAATACCAATTAAACCACTTTATCAATGGAAATCACCTCCAAACGTCCATAGTTACTTGACTCTGCCTAAACAGTATTTAACCGGCCTCCACAAACACGTTCTGGGGAATGCACTTTGTAAACTGTGCTGTTGCCTAATGATGTGTATGTTCTGTATCTCAGGGTGTTTACACGCGTCACCCCACCCTGCAGCCAGCTCAAATAGGGCTGTCCCCAGAGGGATGCAGAGCACTGCTCCGTGCACCAGCCAGGGGTGACAACCCCTCCTCTGCCACTGCCATGTGCCACATCTCTGTCTCCTCCGGGCTGGCCATCTCTTCCCTGCACCGCCCACCCTCTCCAGGGTCTGCCACCTCCCCGTGTCCTCCTGCAGGAGCTGTGCCACCTCCCAGCAGGGCTGGCTGCCTTCGCTTCTGTACAGGTGAGCTTGGGAGAGCCGTGTCCGAGCCTGCCTGGGAATGGCACCCACGGCTCGTGGCACTTACAGCCCACACTTGCTTCAGAACAGGAGACCAAAATCTGATTTGCTGGGTCGGTTCTAGAGGCTGGTGCAGCCCAATTTTTCTTTGCCCAGTGGCCTTGTGCTCTCTGATGTCTACGGCTGTTGGAGGGAGCAACCCTGCCCAGACATTTCAGTGCCTGTTTGTGACACCCCCTGCCTGTTACCTGTGTGCAAAACCTGCTGTCCCCATCTGCCTCCACCACCGCCTGTGGCTGCAGCCTCCAGCACACTGAGCAAGGGGTTTTTAAGCTCTGTTAAAACCAGGATCTTTAAGGGACGTCTAGGTCTGCTGGAAGATACATCTCTCCCTATTTTGCACGTAGATTTGCACTTTAAAATGTCCTTCTCTGAATTAACTGTCATCAATTCTTGTCTTTTTCACCATGATCAAGAAGAGCAAGTAGTTAAGAGATTTTCTTTTCATGATTTTATTTCTATTTAGGGAGAGAAGACAGTGCTGGATCTTATTCCTCATCCCTCTCCCTCTCCCTCCCGGGGCTCCTTGGGCAGTGGTGTTAACAGGTGATGCAAAAAGCAGGGTGATGGAGAAAGCTCTCCCTCTTGGCCATCCCCTTTCCCAGGAAGAGAGTGGAGAAGTGGCACTGTGGAGTCACTGATAGGACAAGGAACTCCCTGCGTCCTTCGTGTGTGGAAGGAGGCCAGGCTGGATGGAGCTCTGAGCAACCTGGGGTAGTGGATCAGGGTTGGAATGAGAGGGGCTTTAAGGTCCCTCCCAACCCTAACCATTCTGTGAGTCCACGATTTTAACCTCTTGCAGTTCCCAGTGATCTGCAGAGCCCTGCAAGGATTGCTGCCTGGCCCCTTACTGGCACTCCTGGAGGTCTGTCCCTCCTCCCTGTGGAAACATCCCTGCTGAGATGCCTTTGCTGAGCCGCCCCACGTGCATTAACGCTTTCAAGTGGTCACCCGGGCCAGCAGACCGAGTCTGAGTCCTATCGGGGTGTTTCCCTGCCCACATCTCTCCTCTCCCTGCTTCCCCTGGCGCTGACTCTGCGGGTGTGCAGTTCCAGGGGCAGCGAGGATGTGGCTGGCTCTAGCTCTGGTGTCCGTGCTCCACAGGATGGCCTCGGGGGAGTGCTCCTTGAATTCCCTGTTTCCTAAGAATCCAGAAGCAGCAATGAACATTGTAAGTATGATGGCTTTCAGGAAGTGTCCGGGAAACAGCCAGTATGAAATAACGATAGTTAAAGGTTACATTTAGGGATTTCCTCTAAAGGAGGAGCCTTGAAGATGGTTTTATTGGCTTTCTTCTCGCTGCAGAGTGAAATGGTCTCCTTCTGGGGCTACCCCAGCGAGGAGTACGATGTGGTGACAGAGGATGGCTACATCCTTCAGCTGAACAGGATTCCCCACGGGAGAGCCAACGCCGGGTGCCAAGGTAAAACTGGTGCCCTACAGGACACCCACACCCAGAGCCGCTCACTGGGACACCGGGGCTTGTGCAAGAGGGTTTGCAAGGTTCCCCGAGGCTTGGCATCCATAGCATCGGTTCTGATGGACCAGAGTTTGTAGGGAAGGCTGATCCCTTGCCAGGGATGTCCCCTCACCCTTCACGGCCCCCTGAGCACTGCAATCCCAGCGGTGAGAGGCAGCCCATCCATCCTGGTTGTAAAGCCTGGGCTTTTTCTGGGAGCCTGGCTCCCCAAACATGCTCCTGCAGCCTTCTGGTGGGTCAGCAGACTGGTTTGGTACTCCCTGAGAAGCCTCCAGGGGATCCTCTTGTCCTGTGAGGGGTGGTAACCGGGGGGGGAGGGTTACCATGAAAAAGTGCATTTTTCCCATCACCTCCCCCGGCTCCTCCGTGTTTGCCCACAGAGCTCCCCGGGCAGTCCAAGTCCTGCCAGCACACCCAGAGATTTTGGGGATAAACACCAAGGTAATGGTGCAGCTGCCGCGTAGAAAAACTGCTTTTTAAATGGAATCTAGGGGAACACCGACACAAACCTCCACAGATTTTGGCTGCCGTGGGGATAACACTCCATAAAGTGTCTCAAAAGGTGCCAGGCAGCAATAAAAACACGGAGGGCCATCACGCTGCCTGTCTTGCAGGTGCGAGACCCGTGGCACTTCTGCAGCACGGCTGCCTTGGAGAAGGCAGCATCTGGCTCACCAACTTGGCCAACAGCAGCCTGGGCTTCATCCTGGCCGATGCTGGCTATGACGTCTGGATAGGAAATAGCAGAGGGAACACCTGGTCCAGGAGACACCTGGCCCTGTCTCCCAAACAGGACGAGTTCTGGGCTTTCAGGTAAGTGGGTTTGAGGATCTCAGGAGCAGCTGAATTCTGTCAGGGTCACGCTGCCCTCGCTGGGGGATGAGTGAGCCAGGCTGGACTGAAACATGTCCGGCTTATTTTGAGTGAGAACCCCACGTGAAAACTCAGTAGGGTAAGGAGGTTTGTGGGGCAGTGCTGCCCTCCCTGCCGGTTTTGTGATTTGCTGCAGACGGCCATGCAGGTGTAGGTGCTGCCCCTCTCAGCAGGGCGCCCGCTCTTCCTTCTGCAGCTTCGACGAGATGGCTAAATACGATCTCCCAGCCATGATCAGCTTTATTGAGCAGAAAACAGGACAGAAACAGCTGTATTATATCGGTCATTCCCAAGGCACCACCATAGGTGAGTGGATCCTTTTCGTGGCAGCATGAGATGCCTACATCCCCTCTGAGATCTGTAAAATTACTCACTGAAGTTAAAATATGAGCATGAGTGCCTTGAAAGAATAAACTTCTTTTTTTCTGCTTCTTTTCCGCCCCAGGTTTTGTAGCCTTTTCCACTATGCCCCAGCTGGCTCGGAAAATCAAGGTGTTCTTGGCTCTGGCACCTGTGACCACGGTGACATTTGCTCGGACCCCGTTTAGAAAGTTTGCCATCTTTTCTGATTACGGGCTTAAGGTTGGTCTGCACCCTGCTCTGCACAGCCAAAATGTGGGGGTTTTTATGGGGATTGTGAAATGACCTGCGGAATGTTTCGAGTCATTTACAGAGACGGGAGCTCTGCGCTCTGTTTTCCTGGTGGAGAAAAACGCACATCTCACTACAGAACCTTTCAGACCTGTCCTGAATTCGCTCCCCAAAATGTTCTGGCAGAATCAGAGCCAAAACACTGGTGCAAAAGCTGATGCAGAGGCTGTGAACTGAGCCCTACCATTTGACACAAGGGCATACTGAACGTAAGGAATCATGCCCATAAAAAACAAGGAACAGAAGCATTTAACAGGGTGCAAGGGAGGCTTCACCCCGGGCAACCTTAATATGGGGATAAAATAGAAGCTGTAAAGTGGTGGTGCCTTGGGAAAAAGCATGACCAGGCTTCCTGTTCAATGAGTACATTTGCAATTTTGCAGGAGATGTTTGGCACCAGGGAGTTCCTACCACACACTGCCGTGGTGCAGCTGCTCCTCTCCCGCTTCTGCGTCTGCTCCAAGATCTGCAGGAGCATCTTGGCTTCGTTTTTCGGGTTTAACTGGAAGAACACAAACGTGGTATGTGGGAATAAACCTGCGGAGGGTCCTTCTGAAGGACAAAGCCTTGGCAGTGCCCTGCTTCGCGGAGCCGGGTGGGTCCTGTTGTGAACGGTGCTCGTGTCCCCGCAGAGCCGATTCGATGTGTACGCGGGACACTTCCCGGCGGGGTCCTCCGTCCAGAACGTCCTCCACTGGGTGCAGGTAAACCTTCCCGGGCTCCTTCCTTGCCACAGAGTGTCGCTGGTCCCCCGTGGGCAGCCTGCTGTGCTGCTTGCTGCAAGACACACTCCTGTCACAGCTTTGCTGGTGTTGTTTTCACCCCTCCATAAAACGCTTGGCGGATTTTCAAGCCAAGAGGCCCCAAAGGAGTGGATCTGTCAAGAGGAACACTTGGAGCTGAGGACTCTGCACCCACAGCAGGCACATTTCAGGGGTCTCATTTCAAACCAGCTCCACTCCTGCCCTGCAGCCCGAGTGCCATGAGTGGCCACAGTGTGGCAGAGATGCTCCTGGACAGCAGCCAGTCAAGCTTATTACCGATAAAGCTGATTATTTCTCCTTCTTCCCCTTGTAGACATGAGAACAGTCACCACCAGAGCCCTTTGGCACTGCAGTTGTGTTCTGCTGCACTCCTTTTCTCTTCCCCAAGCTAAAAATTTGCACAATTTTTTGTAGATCGTGGGTTCAGTCCGTGCACCTTCTCTGAGGCGTGTGCCACGGGCTGTACTCAGGGCACAGCTCCTTCCCAGGGTGGAATTCCTGCCCAGGGATGCCAGAAGAACTTTGTGGGGTTTGTAGCAAGAACACACCACTGCATTTTCTGAAGTGCTGCTGCTCAGTGGAGGGATCAAGCCATGGCCACCCTGACCTTGTATTGCTGATAGTCCTGTTCCAGTTAGACAAGAGATGTTCAGAGGCTCCTTCCACCTTTGCTTGTGCCATTTCAAGCCAGTTCTCCAGCCTACAAGGAATATTTAGAGTTCCAAACCCATCTTCTATGACTTTTTGATTTCTTCCCGTCCTGGTGTTACCCACTAACATTAGAAACATAATCTCAGCCCCTCTGTCCAAAACCACAATGATAATTACTCATACTGGGCCTAGGGCCACACCTGTGAGATACACTTGAAAAATCCTGCTCCCATTGGGGGCTTCAGTGATGAAACCCAACTTTTGAGGCTTGACTTCTGAGGGTTGACTGCACCCCCAGAGAGCTGTGATTTCACTCAGACCACGTCTGATTTTGCCGCAGGGAGCCCATAGTGGGGCACTGAGGGCCTTTGATGGGGGTCACGTGTACAACAGCCTTCGCTACAGACAGGTGAGTGCTTCCCATGGCCACGGCCTCCCCTGCCCCTGGTCTCTCCCCATTCCTGCCTGGTGCGACTCCTCTCAATGTGTTTGTTGCTCTCTCCACAAACTGGAAGTCAGGATCTCTGCTTGGAAAAACAGCAGCTTCCATTCTCAGCTCTATTTTGCAAATGCCTTTTAAATGGAATAAAATGTCAGAAGCTTTCTGCTTTTCGTAGGATAAGGGGAAATGGTCTCAGGTTACGCCAGGCTGAATATTAGGAAAAATTTCGTCTCTGAAATAGTGGTTAAGCCTTGGAACAGAAAGAAAAAAAAGCTTCTTTCTTCCTTAAACAAGAGAAGTTTTTCAGAAGGGAGCGTGCTGCTTAGCTGAATTAATTGCACTGCAGGCAACGAGAGATGTTGCTAACAAATCACCTCATGGCAAGTCCTCAGGGTGTGGAGCTGAAACAACCCTCCAGAGGTGTTTTAATTTCAGGAACTCACTGCCAAACACTTCCCTGCCATCACTGGGCTGGAGGAAGCTTTGGTGACTGTGTGAAGTGTCACCACAAACCCCGGCAGGGCTGGCCGGGAGGGACCTGTAGAGGTCCCCAGTCCAACAGCATTAGATCAGGGCAGCCAGAGTTCCTCCTCCTTATCAAACCCTCCTGCAGCATCAGAACCAGAACTTCTAGCCGGGCAGAACAAATTGGCTAATTACTTTTCATTATATCAACTCACTAAATTGTAGCGTGCAAGGCTACGCTGCATCTCTATTGCAGTTCCTCTTCTTTCTAGAAGAAAGGAGTTCCAGTTCCTGCTCCCCTCCATTCCCGGAGAGCGGCGCTCCCTCTCGCAGGGTGCATCGTTCCCTGCACCCCAGCAAGGCCTCTCGTTTGTGAAAGCCCTTCTCCATCTCCTCAGGCCGCGCCGCCGCTCTACGACGTGAGGGACATGGAGGTGCCCACGGCCATCTGGAGCGCGGGGCGGGACAGCCTGGGCGACCCCCGGGACACCGCCCTCCTCCTCCCCCAGCTCAAGAACCTGGTCCACCACAAGCAGATCGCCCACTGGAACCACATGGATTTCATGCTGGGCCTGGATGCCACCGAGCTTGTGTACCGGGAAGTCCTCGACGTCATGGAGAAGCATCCGTAAAGATGTGGTTTGAGTCAATGTCATTTTTTTGCTGGTTTGTCTCATAAGATTAGTGCTGTCTCTGGAGGAATTTGAGATTTCTCTCTATTTGGGCTGTCTGAATATAGTTGATTAAAATGTTCTGCTTTTAACTGGAGCAGTGACAGGGTGGGGAGAGGAGCCTTCATGCTATTTCTAGCTGGCACTGCATCGCCTTTCTTTTTCTCCTTTCTTTTCCTCTTTTTCCTTTTTTT